>JARKIC010000222.1:0-368602 GCA_029378375.1 Mycena olivaceomarginata | reverse complement strand
TTTTCGAGCAGGAGGGGGAGGGAGGCCTTTGCTTATATGCAAATAGACGGGGAGAGGGTCTGTCAACGCTGAGATGATCATGGAAACGCCTGAGAGAATGAAGCGGATCCCCCCAGAAATTTACGGCTGCAGCCAATCATTCCTAAGATTTGACTAAGGTATATATGCGACTGGGGGACCATGGATATAGATATTCTCGAGTGACGGGAGACGATCTGCTAGTGTCGAGATGGATCAGAGACACTTGAGAGAACAATGCGAATTCTCTAAAATCTTCCCTTCATTCGACGGCCACAAGCTTGGCGCCATCTTTCTTCCATTTAACCAATAGCCAAAATGGCGGGTATCGATGAAACATCGTCGGATACCTTTCGTGTGAAATATCGCGTCTAATTTCGGATTAGAAAATAATAGATGTCGATTCTTGTGTTCTACTGAGTAGGATCTGAACACCAGCGTGGTATTGAGTATTTTGGATATCACGCAAAAATCCAACACATACATGGCGGAAGACTTCAAGTCAGGGTACCCCAAGGAACACCATCTCCAGCATTCCTCGACCGAAGAGAATAGGGAATGCGTCGCGGACGTCGGGTTCACACTCGTGAACGTTGAAATCCACATCGAAGCTGTGGAGGTTGACAGTCAACCTGCGCAGCTGAGGACATCTCTGGCGCAACGAGGAAGCGCTCGAGTTCTTTCAGGCGGGAAAGGTACGAGAGATCTCGTTCGTCGACCCTGACGTTCAGGATGACATGCTGTATAGGGCTGGGGTTGCACGATGTGGCAATGATATTCCCTGTCCAGCCGACCGGATCAAAGCCATCCGGCGCCGTAGAGAAGTCGAAGAGGAGCGCGATCTCCAGTGTCCGGAGGTGCGTTAGACTCTGGAGATCGATGTTGGAAGTGTCTTCGAATAATCGTTAATCATGAGAATAAGGTATCAGCAGGGGAACATACTATGGTGATGATCGAGGCAGACATAGAAGTGCTCGAGATTCTCTGTCCCATCTAGGAGGTGTTGAATTTCGGCTTCAAGTTCGGGGATGGGGACGGTGACGTGTAGATACCATAAACTCTGCATATCGAAGGCGCTCATCACCGAGTGTATAAGGGGAAGGTGGGAGGGACCCAATGTCAACGAGCACAGACCCAACCGCGGATCTAGGCCAGCGTTACCGCCTATGTCCCTGACAGCGATACCAGAGAGAACCAAGTCATCTACGTGTTTGCAGGATTGGAGGAAAGAAGTCAAGTCCCCGCTCTGGTCGAAGGACAAATGCTGGAGTTGAACAGAGACGAGAGATGGCAAGGCGACTGTGACGTGTAGGGCCTCTTTGACCAAGGGTGGGAAGGAATTCCAGTCCATGAGCACCTCGCACTCGACTGAGATGTCTGTCAAATTGACAAGCATGGAGAGGACTGCGGGAAAAGCGTCCTTCCGCATCCATTGGGGAGATCCGACTCCCGTTCCTTCAACGAGTGTGAGTGAATGAACTTCAAGAGCCAGGTGTGGTGAGTCCAAGAGAATCTGGGAGAACGCTTTTGAGAGTCAAGGATTTAGACCTTAACCGGTATCGGGAAGGCGGCACAAGTCTGACACTCGCGAAAATATTCTTCTGGCTTGTGTATCGGAATGAGCGGGCCACGCGAGCGCAGACCGTGAGGCTCTTTATATCCGTCAGGTCGAGGATCAAGTCGATCAACTCCTGTGGCTAATGTTGGCCGTTCTGCAGCGTCGACTAAAGCTAGAGAGATACATCGATGAAGCAGTGTTGAAGCAGTGTCAAGACTGAGAGGCATGCCTTTGGGTTTGTTCAGTCCAAGTTTGGCCAAGAATGTGTACCTAGGCGAAAAGCTGGAATGAGAATGCCTCTGCCAACGAGAATAAATACCTTGAACGGCTTTTCCTGTCTGCCATGAGAGTTGTTGGTAAGATCGAGATTCACCCAGCTGGCACCCACAGCCTCAGAAGTGATGTGTTTGATGGCCGGCGACTCGGCGCCGAGCAAAAAGTTTCGTTGAATTCAAGCCGATATCCATTGAACCAGCCCAGTGCCGTCCTATCTCTCAGACCCTATCAGGGGTTGAAAGAGTGATACAGTATCTGAACGTCAAAATCAATTTGGATTTCACAAGTGGCAAACTTCAATTCCACTGCACATTGTCGGCCGTGGAATTGAGCTGAGAATTCGGGTGCGCTTAGACTATGAAATCTTGTTCCTCGGAAACCGAATTATATTTTCGCCCGGAAAGAAATCGGCTGTATCACATTGTTGTCTTTTGCAAAATATAGCCACCCATTGCTTGACCTTTGCCTATGTGGACACGTCCCCTGGAACCTGGCCTATCCACATCGGGATAGACAATCTGTCCACACCATGCTAAGCAGGATAATTGATCTGTCGACCCCATGGCTAATCAGAACTCTGATTGTGTCTTATAGCGTAGACAAGTAGGAAAATGTATCTATCCTACGACCTGTCCACCAATCCATAACTCAAGTCGCCACCCAGTGGATAAGGGCTTGATTTTCGAAATCCCCCGGCCTGTCCACACCTTGGATATTTCCGGGAAACCCCAATGATTGTTGGGTGGTTATCCGTTCTGAGAGCAAGAGTGCTCTGATAACTCGTGGCCATGGCCTGCCAAGCGTGTATCTGGTTCTTCGACGATCTTTACAAAGGGGACATCGTGCTGTGGTGCCTGACGACTGGGAAGACTTACACCTATATCCACGACTCATCCGGGTGTTTTTTGTCTGGTCTCGTCCCTTCACTGGTGGGTCGCCAGGATGCCGTGGTTTCCTTGAGCACACCTTTCATGAGCCCTCATTTTTAATTTAATGTGCTAGGCAACATTTTTTTCGCGACCGCCACCACACTCCAAGGACGGCCGTCAATCACCAGCGTGGTTTCATTCTCCTCTTTTAATACGATCGGGTCTTGCTAATTCATGTCCGCATGCTGTTTCTCACTGTCGCTGAACTGCAGCCGACCTATTTTGGGAAAGGAACCAATCTCGCTTCGTTCCAACAAAATGGAACCGCAACCAAGAAGCAAGGTGGTGACGGGTCATCTGGTGGCAATTCCGTCCTTTTCAAGCAACAAAAAAACCAATGCCCAGCGAGGGGTGACGTGTTTACCTTTAAGTTGGCCCTGAATTCAGTGTTGATATAATGGCTCCAGATTTGACTGGGCAGGACACTTCTCATTTAAATACTGCGCATTTTGTCTTTGTCGTTTCTGTGAAGTGCTTAGTAGTTACAATTATCGTTGAAAAATACCTCTGCGACAACAGTGTGTTTGTTCTGAACATCAGCTGAAAAAAGCAAAGCTCAAGGTCAGACTCTACGCACACATGCTCTCGCCGGAAGCTGCAGTAACAGACATAGTTGGACTGTGTCGGATGGGTTCGAACTTGTGAGATCTGAAGCATACGGTTTCACCCGGAAGCTAAGTGAAATGGGCCCTGGCAGGAGCCCAAAGCCGACAACGGTGCTCTTGTACGACTCGGAACGTGAGCCCCGATAAATCGGCAGAAAACTTTGAATGAGTTTACATTCTTTCAAATCCGGGCATAGTGATGGGGAAGCTCGTTAGAAGCTCGGTGGGGTCCTAATAGGATGCCCTGCACTCCGCCACTGATCCTCCGCCTGAATCAGTGCGTCAACGGTCTCAAGCATCGTCTGTAATCCATTAAAGTTGAGCATGAAGGGGGAAAGCGCCCAGGCTAGACACACCTCTTCAATCGGATAGAAATCCGCCACCTTCATCCCCAGCACCTCCTCCACCCTCTTGAAATCCATCGGCAGCACATCAGGCGCTGTGTCCTGCAGCGTCGCAGCGATGAACCTTTCCTTCAGCTTGGGACGTTGTTCTGCAATGAAGTCGAGTGTCTTCTGCCAGGGCCAGCCGTGAGGCGAGGAGAACACGATGCGCTTGCGGCCGACCTCTGCGGTGGGGCGAGAGTTCAGCGCGAGGATGTGCGCCTTGGCGACATCGCGCACGTCGATGTGGCGCGCGTGGTAGGGCGGGACGCCGTCCTTGAAGAGAATGTTATAGACGAGCAGGTTTGTCGAGATGGCGCCGAAATCGGGCGCAGGGAGGGGGAAGTGTGGGAGTGAAGGGGCCGTAGAAGAAGGTTGGGTTGACTAGGAGGTCGCAAAGTTGATGAGACAGTCAGCTGCCAGTTTCTTGAGGCAAAATGGATGACGAATGGGCAGACGTACGCGTGGTGACTTCAATGTGGGGATGCTTCTCGGCCCACTCCCAAAGTGCCTTCTCGGCGAAGGTCTTTGACGCAGAGTAGGTCTCTATATCAATCCCACAGGTTAGCGCTTCCTCTCTTGTAATTGGATTCCAATCTGCCATTGCCATTCAAGGACAGTTTTCGGTTAGACAATTGTGCACAAATGCGCTGCAAGGGCGCTGATTAATGCACGTACCCTGGTCCGTAAATGTATCCTTGGGATTTATTACGGTTGCAATGGAGCTCGTGACGGCCATGCGCTTAACACCGGCCTTCTCTCCTTGCACAACGACATTCAATGTTCCTTCGACAGCAGCCTGGCAGTGAAAATTGTTCTAAATGGCAAGATGAAACCGAACGTAGGAGGAGCATACCGCTAAAATCTCTGCCGGATCCGCACGCCCAGGAAGCGGGGACGCTATGTGGATAATCCCGTCCACGCCATCCAAGGCCTCTGGGAATTCATCATGGGCAATATCCGTGATCTTTACCACCTCGAGGCGATCGCCATAACTGACATAGCTGGATTTGAGGTGGTCTGCTTTAGCTCCGCGGGCGGCACTACTTCAACGTGTCAATGTGTCGTCGATACATACTCAATGCAAACGCTTACGCTCGAACACGATGTCCCTTTTCCAACAGTTGCAATACCACGTGCGAGCCGAGGAACCCAGAAGCGCCAGTAACCTATCGAAATGTTATACTCAGACACTACTCAGACGCACTGCACATCCAACGCTTATACGCACAAATATGAGTTCGGAAGACATTGACTGAGTAACCGAGTTCAGTTGGATGATATGGGGGACGTCTGAGTTGCATCTGAGTCAAGTTGAGTTTATGTAGCTCACCAAACCCAGATTACCGGGTCATTTGTAAGATGATGATCGAGTAGCTCTCATTCGTAAGATGGCGATCAAGCCACGGCTGAGAAGAGACTGCTGTTTGGTGGAATTTCTGTTTGATTAGCCCCGGAACAAGCAAACTACAGCCACCGAGTCGCTTGAGGGACGATGGAACTTTTCTCCTCTCAGGAACCAGAAAATTGACATGTTGTCGAAGCATCGTTCAAGCATAGGGCGATCTAGGCTCGATTGCCACGAGAGTGCATCGAAAGAGGTGCGGAAAGAACAGTGTCAGCGAGTGGATATGATGGCGGAAGTGTGAGAGAGAAGGTATGTGGCTGTGTTGCGGATCAGCGGACCGGCAACCGTTGCCTCCTTTTCCCATCGTCTCAGAAAGTCGTACCCAACGGTACCCGCCTGAAACTGGATCTACTTCCAATATTGTTTTCTGGTTCTGGACTCGAAGTCAAGAGGACTTCAGGAGCTACTAGCCACTAGCGAGTACCGTGCGCAATGCGACGCAAATGCAGGGTATGTCTCACCGGGTCCAATCGCAGTCGTCTTGTGGGCTTTCCCTTATTCAAAGCTCGTTACACTGGCCTATCGGCTGCACAGAATCGCCGACATGAACCCTAGATTACATCTTAATTTTGGCGCCTTTTCGCGCGCCTATCTCTCATCAAGTGCCTCTGATAGACGCCATTAACCGTTCTTTAACGAAATCCTCGGCGATTCTTCGCAGATGTTTGGATTTTTCTCCACTTATCTCATTTAACCTCTGGGATTTTCAAGTTCCTCTCCTTTCCAACATGCATGTACACTGCCGTTCATTTGCAACCAACCAGCTGACCTACGCGCAGATTTTAGGAATCGGGACCGTACCGTATACGGTACGGGCCGTAAAAATGTGGTTTTCAGAGCCTTACGGGACGGTTACGGTACGGTTCTGGAAGTCGTACCAAGCCGTATTACGGTGCGGCGCAGTTTTCCTTGACAGACTGCAGTTAGGCACAGTTACGGCTGTCTGCGGCACAGGCGAATTCCAGGCATAGCGGCGCCGGAACGTACGGAGTGCCCCAGAGTGAGCAAACAATTTTTCGCCCACTTCCCTCAGCGTCTTACACATCACAACAATTTTGGAACTTACCTTGGGATAATGCTGGCCCTGTTATCTCAATACATACTCCTCTTCAAGTTCCCAGTTATTGCATCACTCAAGGCTTTGGTTATTCATGTTCCCTGGTCACCCAGTTTCCGGTGTTGCGTTTCTGGATGACTCGACGGAGGAAGGTGCAGCTCACTATGTTGAGAATTTGGTCGAACATTTTGAGAGTCAAGGATTTAGACCTTAACCGGTATCGGGAAGGCGGTACAAGTCTGACACTCGCGAAAATATTCTTCTGGCTTGTGTATCGGAATGAGCGGGCCACACGAGCGCAGACCGTGAGGCTCTTTATATCCGTCAGGTCGAGGATCAAGTCGATCAACTCCTGTGGTAATGTTGGCCGTTCTGCAGTGTCGACTAAAGCTAGAGAGATACATCGATGAAGCAGTGTTGAAGCAGGGTCAAGACTGAGGCATGCCTTTGGGTTTGTTCAGTCCAAGTTTGGCCAAGAATGTGTACCTAGGCGCAAAGCTGGAATGAGAATGCCTCTTCCAAGGAGAATAAAATACCTTGAACGGCTTTTCCTGTCTGCGATGAGAGTTGTTGGTAAGATCGAGATCACCCAGCTGGCGCCCAGTGCCCACAGCCTCAGAAGTAATGTGTTTGATGGCCGGCGGCTCGGCGCCGAGCAAAAGTTTTCGTTGAATTCAAGCCCATTGCAAAGCCCATGCGAGCGTCCAATTTCTGTCAAGTTTCGCGGTTTTTTTAATCTTGACGGCAGGTAGATAGCCGTGTCAATTTTTTGGCCCAGTTTGTAACGTATGTCTGAGAACAATTTGAACTTCAAGCTGGGTCGCAAAACTAGCCGATATCCATTGAAACCGGTGCCGTCCACTCTATCAGGGGTTGAAAGAGTAATACAATTATACATAGTATCCGAACGTCAAAATCAATTTAGATTTCACAAGCGGCAAACTTCAATTCCACACTGTCGGCCGTGGAATTAAGCTGAGAATTCGGGTGCGCTTCAATTGTCCGGTCCTTGCTTCTGGTGTGTCGATCTGCGCCAACGACGCAGTATCCCGGCCCTTCCCCCTTTGAAAGAACTCGGAAATTGCTCTTGTGCGCGCGCGCCAGTTCGATTGGTAATGTTCATTTTTGTGAGAGAGGGCGGAAAAGAAATTCGAGCATGAAGAGTTCCGGCGTCCAAAGATTGGGTAATAATCCTTGCTCTGCTGGGAACATAAGCAACGTACGATGAGTTGAATGCCACTTACCAGGGACGGCATATTTACGATTAGGGACGGAGTTCGAGTGACCGACAATCCCAAATTATTGATCTGTGTTTGCGAGGTCTCGACACCACGAGGTGGTTTATATACCCCTGGTGACTCGGCAGATGCGCTGTTTCCATCCAGCTTGTTCATTTGGATTCTCTCTAATTTCTCGACAATTTCATCCATTCGAAGGCGATCTTTAGGTTCATGGGCCCAGCACGCTTGAATGAGGTTCCACGTGGGTATTGGGATCGGCTTCGAACGGGTAGGTCGCTGCCCTGCAATCACGGCAAGTATGACGGCACCCTCCGTTCGCTCAGAGAAGGGAGGTGCACTATGATACAACTGGATTTAGATTAGTGAAATGGCTGCACCTTTTGCAAAGCTGCACACCTCATAGCAGACACATGCGAATGCATAGACATCTGTGGCGACGGTCCGATTGAATTCAGTGAACTGCAGGGACTCCGGGTGCAACAGCTCCGGTGCCCTCCACTGCGTACTTCCTGCACGACCAGAACTGTTCCGAGTCGTCGCATCGACCCAGGACGCCAGCCCGAAGTCCGCCAGACGGGCATGTCCCTCCTCATCGACGAGTATGTTGTCTATTTCACTGATCAGCCGACTGGATTCACGCAGGGATGTACAACTCACCCCCACGAAGATCTCCATGAACCACTGATTGAGAGTGGAGATAGCGCAGACCTTGCGCAATTTGGAGAAGCTTTCAAATTGAGGTCAAGGATCGTAGAGCCGGCAGACAAAAACACACAAAAACGTCGACCTCAGTCGATGGACGATCCTGTAGGTACTTGATGATTGTTCCGTTTGACATCCACGGGCAGATCATAGCCACAGAAAACATCCCGAGGTCACCTTCGATTAGTTCTCTTCCGTCGGAATACAACCCAATGAATGGCAAGATGAATGGGTGATTGAGATTTTTCCACAGTAACGCTTCTCGGCATAATTTCTGCAAGCTGAAGGTCAGCTCCGTCGTAGAAGATGATTCGATTATCATACTTACTTCCCATTTTTTCTGTCTTGCGTGATCTGTATCGGTTTCGTAGAAGCGTAACTGTTTAACAGCAACGGCTTTGGACTGATATACAGCTTTGTAGATGTCCCCGAATCCGCCAGCGGCGACGGGATATTGACCTCTTTGTTCAACCCCTTCTATGGATAGCGGGGATGGGAATTTCCTGCAAGAAAAGCAGAGCTTCACGACGAGTCGATGAAGACTGGTATCGGGAGTATCAACACTGTCCTCCCGGGTATGGTCAAGAACCTGAGGATACAGTTAGTATGGTTCCTTGCGTTCGGGAGGAATTAGAAACATCTTGAGCGAGATCAAGGAGGTCACCGATATCCTGCCCTGCTGCTAGGATTGTCGTCTGGGATAAAATCAGAAGTGCTTTTATGTTTTTCCTGTCATTAGACAGTGCTTCGGAAATTTTTGGGTCGTTTTTGTTCAGAGACAGTGCCGAAGTAATCTGCGCGTGTACAAAAACGACCAGTCAGTATGATGCCCAATCGACGAATTCCATTTATTGCCTCCGATAAAAGTCGTTCCGTGTCTGAAGCCGAGACCAAAGAAGCAAGGTGAGGCGAGGACTCGAGAGATTTTTCGGTCGCAGAGACTTGGAGTAATCGCTGCCGGATGCTGAGGGTAGAGATTTAAAACCGGGTGATTAGTTGAACCGATGGGCGGCTACCGTAGATTATTTTGTGACTTTGCTTCGGTCCAAAGTACTTCTAGCAGATTCTGTCGGGCGTGAGTGGCCAGATGGGAACTATGTGGGAACAATCACCTTGTATATCTAGACCAAAGGCATAAGCAAGATTTCAAACCGGAATCGCAGACATACCCAATATTTGCTCTCCTCTGTCACCTTGAGTGTTTCTTCATCTTCAGCAGTTTCTCGCTTAATTTCCGGTTGAGGGTCTCCATGGCCTGTCGGGAACGGTATAGTCGACTCAGGAGCGATTGGCTTCAGAAAGATTCCGGTTTCTGAAGATTTTCTGCGACGATGCGGATGGATATAAACAGACTTCGGGTCGGCTTTCGGTTTCGAAACATCCTTGGACGTATCTCCACGAGACGCCTTCGTAATATTCGGGCGAGTTACAGGGGCTTGGGCCGCCACCGAAAGAGACACCATGGCTCCAGTTCCATACCTCGTTCCGCCGGTCGTCGATCCCCGAGTGAAATTTTCGACGCGGGTGGTAGAACCGGGCAACTCCGTTCTGTCGTCCAGTACCACCGAATTAGTAGTAGAAACACCAATGCCTGGAGGAACATCGTTCGCGGGAAGGTTTTTGGTTGTGCCGCCAGGAATAAACTCAGGGGCTTTCCCGTTGAGCGGCCTGGAAGTGGGCGCCTCCGATGGCACACTGGCAGCTATCGCCTCAACAGGTTTTTTGTGTTTACTGATTTTGGGAAGACGAAAAGATTTCTTCCGCCTCACCGGCTCCTTCGGAGACGCATGGGAGTTCCTAAGCCTAGAATTAGCTTATGTCGTATTCGTAACGCGTGAAAAGACCAACCCCACGTCCCCGGAGAACACATCATTTGCCTCGAGTTCAAGTGGCGATTGCGAGCTAGATGCCTGGGGCGGGTCTCGAATAATCTCTGGACGATGGACTGCCAGTGGTTTCGGGATATCTTTTTTGAGCTTGTGGATATCATTGCGAGCCGGGAACCATGGAGCATTATCGTTCCGTACTGTAGATGACTTGCGGCTCCTAAAAAGATTGACGAAAGGCGGACGTCCGTTTGATGTACTTTCAGCGAGGGACGGCCAGGATTCCATCGCCGTCGACGCCGAAATTGATTGTTGGTCAGTATTTCCATCCACCCTAATTGACCGGTTCCGATTTTTTTGCGAAAGGGAGACCAAACGAGACTTTCCTCGATCTTTTCGCCGGATCGGACTGGCCAGGTTGGGAGGAGGTGAATTCCATAGTCTTCTGGGTGACAGTTGATGGCGAGTCATTCATAATTCCGTTGCCAATGTCAGGGATCGAGGAAGTTTTCCTGTTTCTTTTGAACGGGAAACTGCTTTTCGGCCTTTCTGGAGGGTTTCTGACAGAGGACGAGGAGGGATCTGGCACCTGAAGAGTAGTGAAAGGCAAGCTATATTCCATCGTATCCTGACGTACGTTTGAATTTTTCCTGTTCCTTGAAAACGCGAAAACTCCTCTAGGGCCCTCCAGCGACACACTACTGACAAAGGAAGAGGGCGGTCCGGTCGCGATGGTAGCAGCTTGGTGGTCCTGCAGGCCGCTTGAACGCTTCCTGCTCCTCGAAGGAGCACCTCGGCTTGATGATGCAGGCGGATCCTTTATCAAAGGTGAAGGAGCTTCCGCTGTTTTCACAGCAGACTGCGATCCGTTATCGCCGACAAGAGAAGCAGACGATTTCATCGCCGCTTGTAAAGCGGGACGACGAAACTTTCCGTCAATATTTACAGCTCCGTTGGAATGCTTCCGGTCCCTTGGAAAGTCGACGAGCGCAGGGCTCACCGGGACCTGGCCGAAAAACCCGGGCGTAGGATCCCTGCCAGGGATGTTACTGCAAATCAGAGAAAGTTGCAGTACGACGCGGTGGCAGCGACCGACCTTTGAATAGTAGTATCATTGATTGCTTCAACATTATTCCTCCATATCCCTTTGGCAGATCTTTTGCGGAAACGCCGTCGATTCCCAGAAGACGTTTGTTCTAGGTGTATTGTCTCCATTAGACTCTATGTACAAGGTCAGCTATAAATCAATTGACCCGCAATCGAATCCTCTCCATACACACTTGTGTACTGGACAGATATGGGTCAAGACGGATGGTGAGCTGGCATGAGACGAATCGGGCGGTGCGCGATTCCCAGGAGAAGCTTGTCGTACAGCAGGTGTGAGTCATGTGGAGCGTCCTAACTACTTATGAGAGGCGCAGCGGATCCCGGCCATTGGGGGGCAATGATACAAGGACGAGGTAACTTCGGGCGTTATACCAAAACATATCCCGAAAAATTCAAGAATTCAATGGATGGTACTTCATCGACCGCTTAGCCTGTACGCACTAATTCACTGCTGTCCAGTTGGGTCCAAACGGTGACACAACTGTTGAATTTACGTCAACCTGTGCAAATTCTGCAGAGAAGACATTCTTGGCAAGAAAAATCCAGTGGAACGCCGCACCATGCTGTAGTTGGAGTTCTGTTGCAGAGATCAAGTGCAGGAATAAAGGCTCAGAATATCCCGCAGGTTACGAGTCTTTGGAACGTCGTTTGTTTGGTGGTTGTTGGTCGTAGAAGGCTGGCCGTGGGAAATAGGATCATCCGGGCCGATCATCTACCGCAATATCTCTTAGCTTTCTCCTCCTCTAGGACGCAGACACCCGTAATGACTACTGTCGAAATTCTGGTTATCGTCTATGGATCCTGCTCCCGAGATCCTCAGAATGACACTCGTTTCGGTTCAGAGCAGCGGCGGGTGGAAATTACCCTGAACCCCACTCTCCCTGCGAGCGCAACGACGATGGAAAAAAAGTCTCTGTGGCTGCAGGACTTCCTCCGGAAAATTGGCCCAGATATGAAGCACAACCGCAACTGGCGATGCGAGTTCTGTAGTGAGTTTTGGCGCCGAAAGCACCGCCGTTCGTCGTTATTTTGTGGAATTTTCAGAGACTCATGCGCGGGAGACCGTCTGGATGAACGCGTCCTGGATGCACCTGAGCCCTCCGCGTGCAAACTCCTACGTATGTCCCTTTTCTTGTTTTTCCTGCTCCAGTTATTGAGAAGCTCAGGTCCACAACATCTGCGACGCCGGCGCCGGCCCTTGTGCAGAGCAGGTGTACCAGAGCAGTGCAGAAATGGCACGGCTGAGCGGCGTCCCGCCTAGCCCACGCCCTCCCCCAAAGTTATACCCCGAGGAAAAATTTCCCTTGTCGTCTTCTTGCGCCGTTTGCCACAACGATACGGAAAAGTCACGAAAGAACCTCAAGCAGTGCGCAAAATGCGAACTTACCCGCTACTGCAGGTCAGTGGAGATGCAGAAGCTGGTGGGGATCTACTCACACCCTGATTTCCGTTGCCAGCGTCGATTGTCAACGCACGGACTGGAGCAGACATAAAGTCTGCTGCAAGGCGGTCAAGGAGGTCAAGTGGCATTGGACCTAGCGACGTCCGCTGCGTTCGCCTTGGGTGGTTTGGTACGCGCTCGGGCGAATAGCTGGAAGCAGTGTCGGCTGATATTCGACCAAAACGAGATTACGACGGGCAAGTCAGTGGAAGAGACTTGCCGGAAGAAAAGAAAGGTGTCCTGAGATTCTTGTCGCAGCGTAAAGTCATTGCAATTCATTCACCAATATTTGGCGAAGCATCTACAAAGTCATCCCCTTGAGGCAAACGGTCGTCTACCTTGGTCCTTGCTGACTACCTATTGTATGTGTGCGCCCGTGCAGCGCCCGCATCTGGTACCCAGCTTTTCTGGAGTGATCCTTGAATCTGAGGGCCAGGTATGTATCTCCCCGTTTCTTCACCATCCCTCATGTCTCACCAGCACAGCTCACCGCCAAATCCAACGAAGCCGACGCCTCCTTCAAGACCGTCGTCCGCGAAGCAGAGGCGCGCAAGCAGCAAGCCCTGATGGAGGTCTCCGCGCTCGCGTCCCACATCGACGCCCTTGCCGAGGCCGTCGCCGCACCAGGGACCCCGCCCGGCCCCGCAGAGCGCGAGCAAGCGTTCAACGCGCTCGTGGAGCTGCGCCGCCTCGAGCAGCTGCGCACGATCGCGAAGGGGAGCGGTAACGCGACGTACTTTGGCGACCGCGCGGCGTTGGGGCTTGGGGGCGGGGCGGGGGATGCGTTCAATGTGGACTATGCGGAACACGTCAAGGGGGCCTGGCGAAAGGGAAAGGGTGGATGTAGGCGGTTTCTGCAGCGGTGTGAAATCGGTGCCATTGGTTCGCAAGGAGGACACTTGATGTATCGTTACTAATAACACCTCCACACTCATTTGTATTACTAGGCAAAAAAATTCGCATTGTTTTCGAGACATTTTGTGATTGTTTTTGGCACACAAGCAGGCTGTACGTGACAGAGATAGTACAAGAAAGAACAGAAGAGAACGAGAGAACGATACTACATATATTAGACAACTTCATCAGCCTTTGCGCCCCCGCGACCTTTTGCTTTGTGCGAAGGAACTTTAGCTCCACAACGATACGCGGGTCCCGGGAAGGACGCGCCCCTTCTGCGAGCGGTGGAATTACAAGCCTGCGCACCCGTCGCGTACCAAATGCCGTCGTCACTAGCTCCGTAACTGTGAAGTCCACACCGGGCGGGTTACAGTCGTCGTTGTCGTCCCTAGGCAGCACCTGGGATGAGAGGATGTCGGTCGGGGTAAGGTGGTGATGTACATCCTTGGGAGAGACCGAGGTTTGGGTGCCGACGAACACGCCGCTGATGAAGCGGTTTTGAATAGGCGCTAGCGCGCGGCGAGTCTGGGTGGTGGGGGCGGGCTGTTTGTCCGAGTCGATTTTGTAGGAAGAACCAGCGATGGCCTGGCGAGCGCCTGTTGCAACTCGCTTGTCTCCTCGTTATTGGCGTTGCCATTGTCGGACATTCTACATCCAGACTTGGTGGCTAAACGAAGGAGTCTGCCTTGACGACCGTCGGCATCTTCGTCCTCGTCCGCGATAATCTTGACTTTAGTTCGCCGATGAATGCCTCCATGATGCTGCTATCCTCAGTGGTGTTCGGCGTCGTCGGGAGGGGGCAGGAATCGGCGGAAGCGGGGCGGCCAACGCTTCCAGTGTTATCGGAACTGCTGACGGGGCTTGCGTGGGTCGCTGTGCTATCTGGTGACGCCTTGATATTCTGAGTAACTTCCGTGAACGCGACTTGGTTCGACGATGATTCCGCCTTGGTGGCCGTGGTTAGCACTGACGACGGTGTAGTGACAGACGGGGATCTGAAGCTACATGTAAGAAGAAGAGGAAAAGATGGAGCGAGGAAGTTACCTCGCCACCGAGGGCACAGCAATATCTTCGTTTTCGCACACAACCGAATCCTCCTTCATCACCTCTACACGCACGCTTTGCGAAAGATCTGTACCGTCAATCGCGGAACTGTCCGTGCCAATTGACGAGCCTGCACCACCAGGGTGTGGGACGGGCACGGGGTTTGCGGGCCGAAGCTGAGGTCGCCTGACGAGGAACTTGACATCGGCGAGGTAAAGATGAAGGTGCATTTGAAGCGCGGGATGCGAGACGGGGTAGGGCGATGGATTTCGGCAAACGGAGGATGGGTGCGAAGAGCGGAGAAAACGTCTGGGGACAGGCATCGCACAAGGACGGGAATTTTTGAATGGGCGGCGGACTTAGGGCGACTCGGAGGGGGAGGAGACCCAGCGGGCGTGAGGGCGTGCGACGAAGGGCGGCGAAAAGAGAAGGGCGGCGAACAGAGACCGGGATACGAGAGCGGAAGGCGATGGTCTTCTTGGAGCTCTTGACGGCGGCAACGGCGAGGCTTTGGCTGGGACGATGACGGCCTTGGGGATGCGGCTCCGCGGGGGACTAGCTTTCCGGACGACTTCGGGCTGGGCGGAGGAACTGCGCGGCGAAGGGTGGGATTTGGTACCGGACAAACACGATCTGGAGTTCCCATATGCATTGAAACGACGAAGGGGGGGCCGTTGAGCTACCACGGCCTGGGCGGAGGGACGACGACCAGCAGCTACGCGAGGAGGTCCGCGAGGCGGTCGAGTCTTCTTGGGTCCAACGGCAGACGACCTCGATGCTTCTACGGGGGTGATGACTTTGGCGGACACAAGCTTCTCGACAAGAAAGAGGGGCTTCAGACCGCTCGACACAGATGATGAGCCTGAGGACAGACGCTTCTTAAGGAGGGAAAGCATCTGTAAGAGGCTGCCGTCAGACAATGCGAAGGCGAGTACGGCGAGGCTGAACCTACCTTGTGAAGAGTGTGTGTGTGAACGAAAGTGTGGGTTGGGTGGTGGTGGTGGTGGTAGAGGGAAGAGAGTGGCTGGCAAGTCGATTGGCTAAACAAGATCCGATGTCAGCCACCTCAGTCGAATTGCAGACCGACAGACGCAAACAGTGGCTGCAGTCTAATTGGATGCTGAGCTCTTGAAGTTGTGAGAGTCAGTCCGCCGTCGTCAAAGAGAAGATCGGCGCCCACCCAAAACACAGCGAAATAAAGTGCCTCCGAATGAATTGTATTCGAGCCATGATGGACCCTTCTTCTGCGTCGGTACAGTCGGCAGGCAATGGGTAGATTAAAAGTTGCGCCGATACAAGAAGTAACCCACACAGGCGGCAGGAGCGGAATCCCCAAACGACACCACGGACATCTCGCCAACAACAGAAATTCGTCGAGAAACCATAAGCAAAGGGCAAAGGGAGAGTTTCTTCCGAGCAGAAAACAACTCGCAGGACAGTAGACCAATAAAAAATCGAGGTCGAGGCGGTATTGATGGCATCATGCGGTGTGACTTGACGTATCGCTGTGATTTTTCGCGTCTCTCTGCTCTCGGATGTAGCTTGGGCTCATTCAAGACAACCTTACAGCGCTTCACTTTGCTGCTGGACGTCTGGAAAAATGTTGGGACTGTCTTCCATATAAAAGATTTATCGACTGTCGTAAATCTCGTGGAGTCTGACTACAAGTGAGACTACGAAAGCCCGTACGGCCCGTGCGAAGGGAACAAAGTACAATTTTAGGGTGTGGGAAATCAATTTCCATGGCTATGCAACAGCTCCGCCGACATGTCGGCGTTCCTTTGTCTTTCACCAACACTTAGAGGCCTTTGTATGCTATGGACTCGGATACGACCCATCAAGATTCGGCTGGAGTGCCCGATCTTGGTTCTCCTGGACACAGTGCCACTTACCAGGACAATTATGTGCAACACTTCTGGTCTCCTCTCTGTTTTTCCTCTCCATCTGCGTCCACCGAGTATTGGTCAACAGACCCGTCACCAGCCGCGTTCCTCCATGACTCATTCAATGAGGACCTAACTGAGCAAATATATTATCCTGAGTCTTATCCTGTCATTCCCAAATCTCTATCGCGTGATACATTTGCATGGCTGGAAGAATGGTACGAACAAGTGACCTGGTCTGCGCCATCTCGTCCGTCTGTTCGAGACATGATATTTTCTTCGTTCGCTGATATGGTTGGTTAGCCCTGGAGGGTTCCTATATCCTCCAACGTCCCGAGTCTGAGTCGACCTCCGAGTCTGATGTGAGTATTCGCCAACATACTGGGATTTAAACTTAAAACTTTCAAGGCCATTAACGGCCCGGAATCCGTTCCTGACACACCTGAAGAGCCTGTGGAATCTTTAACTCAAGATGAGGTGGATAAAAACATGAAGGAAATGACGTGTGGTCTCGAGTTAGAAGAACACTTCTGGCCTATTCGGTACAAGATCCGCAGTGGCAAGCTGCGAGTACGTGATTAAATTCATCGTTAACAATCATTTTAAATAACCCACCGTATTACGCTTCAAGCTCTATGAAGTGTGCATATCTACCTTGATCTTGTCAAAGGCTGACATAGTCGAATAGAATACCATTAAGACCTTGATCATCGAGGCGCGCAGCGATGTGCGTAGTATCATCTCCATCTTATCCTACGCTAACATGGTTACGTAGAGGACTCGCACGTTCCATTTCAGTCTCCTCGCGTGCGAGGAACCTCCCTCGATGCACTGCCAGCTGTCCAAGCTGACGGGAGAACTAGCATCACATCGAGAAACCTCTTCGAGCCTCACCCGTTTGCTAGACGAAAGTCGAAATCTCTATGAGCGTTTATGGCAGGCATGCACTCCCATCACTTCATTCGTACATTTGTTTTACAAGTTTGACTCCAGATTGCCTGCGAATTGGGAGCAAGTGGCCTTCAACAGTTTAGGGAAGCCGTTTGGAAAGACAATCTCATAATTATTCTCGTCTTCTACGAAATTCTGACTTGTAAGGCGGATCTGGAGGAAATTATGGTATTGCGAGGAAGGAAAGCTCAATTTGTGCTGGATCTTATGCAGGATGTCGTCGATTTTTCTCAATGTGATTGCACACTCTAAATATTTTTACAGACCATCCAAACCCATACCGACTTGATGGATCTTCGCCGCGGGGGCGTTCCACGCCTACGGGGTGCCCGGAAGACGTTTTTGCAAAACATTGTCGACTCCGGACTTCTCCAGAATATTGATCGACCCTCGGCGCAGTTGGATGTTCGTCGTCTAATTATCCAGCTTTCCGAGGTCTCCGGTCTTCTCCCATTTTCCACGGCTATCCGAGGCGTCGAGAACGTCAGCTCGACGCCGTTAGCTGGGGGGAATTTTGGGGATATCTTTCGAGGCGAGTATCAGGGAGAGCTTGTGGCCCTGAAGCGATTGCGACTATTCCAGACAGAAAGTGAAGAGAGCGTACGAATACGCAGAGTAGGTTCATTTTGACTCGCAGACGATGGAACTGACAGTTTTCCAGAAGTTTTGCAAAGAGGCGCTAATATGGAAAAACCTCGATCATGACTACATTCTTCCCTTTATTGGCGTGGATTCGGAAACATTTCCGGGATTTCTTTGTATGGTATCCCCGTGGATGAGCAAAGGAGCGCTTGTGAATAATAACGGTGGACCATGCGATGACTCTATTCCTGTCTTAGTTTGAGCAGCCCTCCATTGTTTGATTATTCACTGATACTTGGTCCAGATGCATGAAATCGCGGTCGGATTGCAGTATCTTCATTCAGAAAACATCGTCCATGGTGATCTTCGCGGGGTATTCAAGTCCCTTACGCGAAGTTCTCGAAGATCTGACGGTTGCAACTTTCATGATAGGCAAACATACTTCTGGACGATCAGGGACATGCTCGTCTGGCAGACTTCGGATTGGCTGTTATTACCGATGGACCCCGAGCTTTTACCAATCGTGGAGGCTCCCTTCGTTGGATGGCACCGGAACTTCTTCATCCGGAATCTTGCGGATTCAAACTGTTCAAAAGAACATTCGCGAGCGACATCTATTCTTTTGGTTGTGTCTGCCTTGAGGTTTTTACTCTTGGATCTTTACTTCCGTTCCATGTTGACGTGCTAGTAGCTGTATACAGGGAAACCACCTTTTTCCGAAAAATTTCCTTCCGATGGGGCAGTACTCTTCCACGTTGTTGGTGGAGGTCTTCCCGACTGCCCTTCCACAATGTCAGCTTGGTGCCAAAAATTGGTTAACCAATGCTTGTCCCATTTACCAATCAACCGACCACGGACTGGGACCATCATCGAGTCAATTGTGAGGTCTGTGTGAGTAATTTTGGTTCTTCGCCCCCCCATGAAAATTAAGGGTCCGTGATAGACGAAAGCCCCCTCGGTCTCGGTCACCCCAAGAAGTGCATCTCGGATGGGATACCCGGCCCAGCCCAGCCCAGCCCAGCGGATATGAGCATCGAGTGCAATCTTTGTATAGACCTGTGGAGAAAAGGCTCAGAATTATGTAGGATATAGAATTAGAACCTTTCTCTATACCTGGCGACAACAACTACATGCTGGCCGATGATACTCTCTTCGAGACAACATATATGGATATAAACTCTATGTTGGCCCGGTGGCCGGCGAAAACCCCCTTGGCCTGTTTCCACGCGACAAAACCAATACTGTCAGCCCGTCATCCACATTTTCAGACGGCTTGTGATTTTCTTGGGCACACAGAGTACATGACGACGACAGACGGAACGAGACAGAGAGAAAGAAAACGGTAGTGCATGTACTATCGTAGTTGTAGTACATACGTAGATCGAACAATTTCATCGGCCTTCGCGCCCCCGCCGACCTTCTGCTTCGCCCGAAGGAATTTCAGCTCTGTGACGATACGGCGCGGGTCCCGGGACAGACGTGCCCCGTCTGCGAGCGGTGGAATAACCATCGAGTACTAGCGGTACTGATCGCATCATGCGGCGTGACTTTACATATCGCTGTGACTTTTCGCGTCTCTCTCTGCTCTCGACCTCACATAGCCTGGGCTCATTCAAGACAACCTTACAGTGCTTCAATCTGCTGCTGGACGTTCGGAAACATATCTGGACTGTCTCCTGCCCGACGGAATATTTTATAGCCCACAATGTCGACGGCGAAAGCCCGCACAGCCCATGCGAAGGCCATCCTGGGTCCAGAACTACACCAGCGTCTAGCAGAAACCAAGGTTCTCCTCGTCGGAGCTGGTGGAATAGGCTGTGAACTGCGTGAGTACCGTGAAGATGTGTTTCGGTGCTCGGCGCTTATTGTTATTGTATTCGCGCTTCGCGCCTCTTTCGATAGTGAAAAACATTGTCTTGACGGGCTTTGGGAAGATTACGCTGCTGGATCTCGACACAATCGACCTTTCGAATCTCAACCGCCAGTTTCTGTTTCGCAAAAAAGACGTCAAGCAGAGTAAAGCTTTGGTATGTGTGCCACTTGCTTTTGGGTTGCGGAAAGCATGACGTACGGGGGAAGCCTGGCTTCGTGAGGTCGTCTCAGCTCAGCTGAGAACCCCTCGCTCTACTTGTGCTTGCCCATTCCTTTCGCAACGCCTACTAATCGCCGCCCAGGTCGCCGCACAAACAGCCGCACCTTTTAACCCAAACGTCTCTATAAGTCCAATATACGGTAACATCAAGGAGCCCCAATACGACCTGGAATGGTTCAAGCAATTCGACATCGTCCTCAATGCCCTGGACAACCTCGGTCGGTTGTCTTCTATTGCGCACACATCAGTGATTTGACTCGGTGTAGATGCCCGCCGACATGTCAACAAGATGTGCATGGCGGCGCAGATCCCGCTCGTGGAGAGTGGCACTGCAGGGTACTTGGGGCAGGTCCAGCCAATCATCAAGGTGCGTCTTGTTCCCTACATGCGTGTCTCGACTATTCTCACTTGGCTTTGGCCATTATAGGACAAGACAGAATGCTTTGATTGCATACCGAAGCCCACGCCAAAGACGTTCCCCGTGTGCACCATCCGCTCGACGCCCAGCCAGCCCATACATTGCATCGTGTGGAGCAAGAGCTACCTCATGGGGTGTGTCTGATCCCCTTGTTCATAACGCCCGGCTTTTAACATCGTGATCCAGGCAGTTATTCGGTGAGGATGAGGACGCCGTTGGCGAGCTTGATGAGGCCGAGAAGCAGGGCGAGAATGGTATTTCCTCCCTTAACCTTATTCCTTATTGCTTCTTATGTTCTTCGAAGCCCAAGAAATAGACACTCTCCGTCGCGAGGCCAAGGCATTCAACGCCGTCCGTCAAGCTCTCCGCTCCTCCACTGCTTCCGACGCCGCCAAGCTCGTCTTCCAAAAGGTTTTTCTTCCTCCTATTTTTCCGTGCTTTTAGTTTACACACACACAAAGGTATTCAACGCCGACATTCGCAATCTGCTCATCATGGCCGATATGTGGCGCGCGCGCGCGCCGCCTGTGCCGCTCGACTTTGACGCGATCCTGGATGGATCGTTCGTCTTGCGTTCCGAGGAGCCCGCCCCTGCGCCGAGTAACGGCAAGACCAACGGCGTAGCGAAACCCGCGAACGCAGTCGCGAGTGGGAGCGGATCGAAGACCGCTGCCAATGGTGCCGCTGGTACTAGCAGCGTACCAACCGCAGGGTCCGGCCTGAAGGATCAGAAACAGCTCTCGTTGAAGGACAACGTGCTGCTTTTTGTATCCAGGTAAGCAGTCTGCGACAACGGACGGGATTGGGTGACGAGAATGGTTTTGTTAGCACGGAGCGGCTGGCGGCGCGTTTGCAGGCTGGGGAAGAAACCATTTCCTTCGACAAGGACGACGACGATGCGCTGGACTTTGTCACAGCCACGTCGAATCTGCGCTCGGCCGCGTACGGTATCGGCGGGAAGACGCGCTGGGAGGTGAAAGGTACGGCACCCATTTCACCGCTGCCCCACTTGCTGACAACCAACCCACCCAGAAATGGCCGGCAACATCATCCCCGCGATCGCGACCACCAACGCGATCGTCTCGGGCCTGATCGTTCTGCAGGCACTGCAGATCCTGCGCAAGTCGTACGACAAGCTGCGCAACGTGCACCTGCAGGTCAAGCCCGCAGTGCCGCTCAGCACGATCACGATGTGCGCACCGAATCCGGCGTGCGGAGTGTGCCGCGACACGTACGCGATGGTGCTGTGCGATGTGAAGCGCGCAAGGCTGGGGGACGTGGTGAGGAGCGTGCTGGGGGACGATGATGGGCGCGAGATCAGCGTGTATGAGGATAAGCGCGTGCTGAGCGATCCGGATTGGGAGGATAATTATGAAAGGACGCTGGAGAGTCTTAATGTGTCGCGGGGGATGTTCCTCACGATTGTTGATGAGGAGGGCGAATGGGGGACGATTTCGGTCGGGCTGGGGATTTTACCGTGAGCCTCTTTACCTTATTTCACATTTCGGTTGTCCCTGACATTGCATTGCTTCCAGTGCGGACCACCCCGCAGACTCACCGCCCTTCATACTGCCCGATCCCCTCCCGCGGCCACCGCGCAAAGTCAAGGCGCCCCCGCCGCGGCCCGAGACGCCCCTGCGCCTCTCGCTGAAGCGGAGCGCGCCGGACGACGAGGGCGGCGTCGACGAGATCATCGACCTCGAGCCGACGCCCAAGCGCCCTCGAGTCGCGGCTGCCGCGCCGGAAGCCATCAAGAGTCCGAGCAAGAAGCGCAGGCTGGACGAGGATGGGCTGATTCTGATGGAGGGGAAGGACGATATGCTGGTCGACGATGTCATTGTGATTGACTGATTGAATTGGTTTCTTGCGCGCGCAAGGGGGAGGCATTTTTCTGTATAATTATTTTTTTGCTCGTTTGATATACATGAGGCCGTATTTTCTCGAGAATCGCGTCCTCGCCGCGCCAGGACGCGCGCAATGTAGTGCACGTGAGAGTGACTGACGCGTCGTCACGCACGTCCGACTCTTCCTCTGATTTTATGCGCTGCTAAATCTTCTGCTTCTGCTCTAACGAATATACTCACTGCCTCGTCTATGCCACCGAAATCCTCTCAGACGGCAAGCTCCAGTGCAAAAGCGCCCAAAAAATCAAAGCCGCTTGCCACCACCATCAAACTCGATGTTGCTCCTTCAAGTTCTAGTTCGCAATCGCAACGGTTCAACCCACTAACTGCAGTGAGCTAGCTTTTGGCATCCAAGAAATCCGGGACATCCGTGGCTTAGAACGACTTCTAGTTCGCTAACACGCCTCCTGCGAGTACGAATGGGATCCCGAAGCCGAGTCAGACTCAGAAGAGCAAGGGGAAGGGGAAGGAGAAGGAGAAAGAGGCACCGTTCAAAGCTTTGGCGGTCGACGCCGAAGGTGCGCGCTATGTGTTCGCTAGTGGTCTGTGCTTGAGGTCTGATGTCGGAACTAGACGACCGGCTTTGGGTCGATATTTATGAGCCCACTACAGAGGTGGGCATCCCTTCGGCTTCCCGGAATATCATAACAATTGGTGCTACAGGCTGAACTGGCCGTGCATGTTAAGAAAGTACAGGACGTGCGCCGATGGCTGGACGAAGCGCTTGTGGGCGGCCCATCTGGAAAGCTACGGAAGTATCGTGTTAGTCTTCTCGTATTCGCGTAGGCGCTCGTTTGTTCGCCGTTAACCAAGGTCTTGGTTCATGCAGCGAATTCTCGCGTTGACCGGTCCAGCTGGGACCGCGAAGACCGCTACGATGCGCGTCCTCGCGCGCGAAATGGACTGTGAACTCCTCGAGTGGCGGAATGCCATGGGGGAGGCGTCATCTAGCATTTTTGAAGGTAGCCGCTACTAACGTCTCGACACTGTATCTCGTACTCAGTCAACTTCTTTCTCTTGACTTCAGACGACCGCCAACCGGAAGGCTCTGCCTACAACTACAACTCCGACCAAGAAAACCCCTTCTCCAAATTCGAGGCCTTCCTCACGCGCGCCTCGACCTGCCAGAGCATCTTCACCGACACCGAGCGGGACCCTGGGCTCTCGTCAAGTTCGTCAAGCCCGCCATCGCAATCATCACGCTCCTCCTCGACCCCGACGCGTCCCAGCGCCACAAAGCGAAAGCGGCAGATCATCCTCCTCGAAGACCTCCCGAACATCCTGCACGCCGGCACGCAAGCGCGCTTCCACGCCGCGCTGCACGCGCTCGTCGCCTCCTCGCCCCTACTGACGCCCGTGCCCATTGTGATTATTGTGAGCGACGCGGGCGTGCGCGGGGAGGCGAGCGACGAGCGGCTGGCCAACGGCGCTTGGGGGAGGGATAAGGACGGGGTACTCGACATCCGGACGGTCCTGTCGAAGGAGCTGTTGCACGGGCCGTATGTGACGCAGATTGGGTGCGTATTGACCGACTCGTCCATCTATCTTCCCAGGCACCGAGCACTCATGTGTACATATGTATCATGCAGATTCAATCCCATCGCGCCCACCCTCATGAAGAAAGCGCTGCAGGCGCTCCTCTCCGCGCACTTTGCCTCCGCGAAAGGGTCCGCCCCGTCCAAAGAAACGCTCGACATCGTCATCGAGACCTCCAACGGCGACATCCGCAGCGCGATCATGGCGCTGCAGTTTTCGTGCGTCGTCGAGGCAACCGCGCCCTCTGGCAAGAAGGGGCGGGGCAAGAATTCGAAGGCTTCGGCGGCGGGGAGCGGCGGCTCGAAGCTGGTGCTGGAAGCGGTAACGAGGAGGGAGTCGAGTCTGCATCTGTTTCATTTGATTGGGAGGGTGTTGTATAATAAGCGTAGGTCCTTTTATTTGCGCGCACATACATTTCTCTGGGCTGACTGGTGCTACTGGCGTATTTTAGGCAAAGGCGACCCCGCAAATCCTAGCGCGACGGCGAAGGATATCCAAAAGGACCGGGAGCTCGACGCGCGCCTGAAGGACCCCACGGGGCTGCCGGAGCATTTGGGCGCGGAGGCGCGGAGGACGAGTCGTGTGGATGTTGATGTGCGTAATCTTCCATATTTCTTCTTTGCAATACTGCATAATGACGATAATCTACATGACCAGCTGCTCTACGCCGACTCGCCGATCGACTCGTCGCTGTTCTCGCTCTACATCCACCAGAATTACACCCCGTTCTGCACCGAGGTGGAGGAGTGCGGTGGGGTTGCGGAGTGGCTGAGCTGGGTCGATTCAAGTGGGGGCGAGGCGGTACGTGTCTTTCTCCTCACCCAACTGCTTGACTTTACAATGACTTTCATTTTCTGCAGTGGTATCAAGCAAACCCACACCGCTTCCACCTGCTGACGATGGGGACGCTACACTCGCTGCCCAGCCCTGTGCCGCGGCGCGGGCAGAAGCTGTTCAAGCCCGAGTTTTTCGATTACCTGACGAAGGAGAAGGACGCGTGGGATGCGGTGCGGGACGTGCGGGGGTGGATTGTCGAGGACGCGGTGGCGAGGGTTTGTCTGCTCCTTCCTATGGTATATGTACTCACTGACTCGGCGTCTTAGGAAAACGAAGGCTGGCGCCTGGGTGGATGGAGCCGCACGGAGGTGGCCACGGGTCTCGGGGGCGTGTTGAAGGCGCGCGATGCCAAGCAGACACAGACACAAGCGCCAGGCTCGCACCGCTTGTTCTCGAGCCTCCCGTTCGTGTCGGGAGGGGATAGTAGGGGACTGAGCCAGTTGGGCGAGGGGGATTTACCACCGAGCGATAATGTGGACGTTCCAGACGACGGGGGTGCCCGAGGGGGCTGGGCGCACGTTGAGGATGTCGATGAGGGCGGGGGGTGGTTGGATAGCGATGATATTGAGGATTTCTGAATTATTTGTTGAAGCCGATATGCCGATGTGCACGTGGAAGCCAATGGCAAATATTTCCGTTCTCTTCCTTCGCGTCGATATACGCGCATGTTCTATAGCTGAAATAACGCGTCAAGTACAATGAGCGGAGCACCTGGAGTTCCGGGAATATCTGCCGAGCTATGGGACTCTTGTTTGTGGAATGCATCCTGGAGGGTCGCTCAACGAATGCTAATGGATAGCCAGTAATCCCCATCGACGCCGACGCTGCTGAGCCCGACCCAACGCCGACCGTCGTGACCACCGTACCGACCACGCCCACACCCACGTACTTGCAGCGTCCTTGGAATGACGCTCCATCTTGATTCTTGACTCTCTAGGCCCGCGGCATCGTACCAGCAGTACCAGGCCGCGTACTCGCACTACCAGCAGCCCTCCGCGTACCAGACGTCCTACCAGCACCAGCAGTATGCGTCGCCCGCGCCTCAACAGCAGCAACACCAGCAGAGCGTGAACATGGCGCGGCAGGCGATCGCCAACTCGCAGCAGGCGAATGCAGGCGCGTTCGACACGGCGGACGTCGCGACGCTCAACGACGCCATCGGGAGTGCGGGCGTCGATCTGCGGGTGTGTATCCCTGCTCTCAACATATAGTACTCGAGCTGAGATATCGTGTAGGCCGAAGAAGAGTCCCTCCAGCGCTCGCACCAGACGCCCTCCTACAGCGGCACCTTCGAAGACCGCTCGCGCAAGCAGCCCCTCCGCCCCGCCTTCGACCCTGCATTCCTCGGCGCGCGCATGCGCACCATTGGCGCGAACTATAAAGTCGGTGCGGTGCCGGACGAATGCGTCACATACCTGGCGCTGGCGCTGCGCGCGCGGCTGCAGGACTTGGTGACGGAGATGATCGACGCGGCGCGACATAGGACGCGCGGGGGGCGGTGGGATCGCGCGCCGGGGGTGTATGAGGGAGGTGGGCCAGCAGAAGGGGAGGGGGAAGGGTGGACGGGGCCGGGTGCGGCGTGGGGGATCTTAGTGAGGAGCGATGTGGCGAAGCAGCTCGCGGCGCTGGAGAAGGTGGAGCGCGCGGAGGAGGAGCGCGAGCGGGAGAGACGCGAAAGGCGCGAGCAGGCGACTACCGCGGCGTTGACGGCTGTGCTGAACGGCGAGGATCCTCCTCCCCAGATCCCCGAAGACGACGACGGTATGGACCTTGACCCCCCAGAGCGGCCGCCGAGGAAGAGGGCGGTGTCGGACGAGGCGGGGCGCAGGATGTCAGTCAATGCGGCGGCGAATCGCGCCGCGGGGACGGGCCGAAAATACGCGTGGCTGACTGTGGGCGCTCGCCCCCAACAGCAACACCAACCTGGTGGTTTCGGTGTCGATGCCCCGCCACCTCCAAAGCCGCGCCCGTACAAATCCGGCACCCCGCCTCCGCTGCCCCCCGACGCGGGCGCAGACCCGCGGATGCGCATCACGTTGCGGGACGCGATGTTTGTGGTTGAGAAGGACAGGGGACATGGTGGGGGGCGGGGGGCTGCGAGGGGGTGGACTTGAGTAGCTTCTGCGTGCTGAATCTTAAGCTGTCGTCTGCTCTGTTCTTACGGCTGGAAAATGTACATACGATACCATGTTGCGTTCCGATACTTCATGCTGTTCGTACCGATGAAAACAAAAAAGATGTATGATAGCATTGCGACAGAGACAAATTGGTTATGGATATACGATACGATGCGATGCATGCCTTTCAGATATTTAGCGTTCAGATCTTTGGACGCGGTAGAGAATGCCTCCCCTCCCTTCCCCTTCCCCTTCCCCTTCCCTTCCCTCCCTCCCACAAGCAAAACGGAAGCTACCCCGGCTGGGCAACACGCACAGGGCTCTGCGTCGTCTTCCGCTTCACGATGCCAGATCCGCCCGCGACCCGCCCCTTGCCCTTCGCATTCCCATTCCGCGGCACGGTAAACATCGGGGCGGGACCGGCCGTCTGCCAGTCATAGGGGAGCGGCACCGCGCTACTCCCTGTAGTGGTGGAGGACCAGAACGAGTCGTATGTCATCGTCATTGGGGAAGATGAGACGGGCGCGGATGCAGATGCGGCGGACGAGGCGAAGTGCTGCTGCACATGCTGGTGGCGGGAAGGGGGAAGAGATTGGAATTGGGATTGGGATTGGGTCGTGAATGAAGCAGGAGCAGTAGATGAGGGGTCCTGCGGGGTCGGCACCGGATCAGGCGCGTCGTGCACCCAAGCACTCAGATCATCGGCCTGAGGCTGGCGTTGGGGCGGTGGTGGAGTCTGCGTCTGGTTAGATGGGCCCGCATGGGTCATAGTAGCATCGTTTAACCACTGCGACCCGCCCGTGCCGTTGGGGTGCTCATGTGATGTCGGGGCGTCTGCAGGAAGCCTGAAAGACAAGGAGGAATTAGGCCCGGATGCGGGGTCCTCCGGGTGAGACTGCGCCAAAATCTGCGGGTCGAGGGGCGCCGTAAGCAGTGCCGTAGTAGGGTAAGCGGGCTTGACGGGGCTCTCGGACTGCTTTTGCTGCCGAAAGTACAGATTCTCGACCTCATTTAGGCGTTGTTTTTGCTACGAAAAAGGATGATGGTTAAGAAACACGGCGGGGGCAGGAGAGTGGGAATAAGATGTACACACCCATCCGTGGTCGACCTTGAGTCGGGCATATTGGAGACGCATTTGCAGCTGCTTTATTAACTGCACAAAGAGGAAAGAGGATGAAAATAAATTGAGTCCTGCGGGCAGCGGAGCGAGGGGAGAGTGGGGAATTACATGGTTTGCTTTCGCCTTTTCTATTGAACGTAATTTTCCGTTTGGTACCAGGTCTGTGTCAGTGAGTGCCAGCGCCTCTTTGGAGAGAAACCCATCCATTCTCGGGCTCTGGATTTTTCTCAAGAGAATTTCAAGATTCCTGGAAAGTTTCTGTGAGATATTCCCTGTTGAGGAGGAGCAGGAGAAGAAGGTACAAAAGAAGAGACCAAGTGGCAAGAGACAAGGCGCGCGTATTTTTGTCCACGTGCCCGCCTCACAAAATATAAATTAGCACCGCCACCAATCAATCACGATCGGCGATTGATCAGGCTCGGCTGCCCGCTTACAATGACACATCTTGCCTCTTGCCTTGATCAGCAATGCCTCTCCTCCCTCCGCTCAACTTCCCCCAGTGGCTGAAGGACAACTCCCACTTGCTCAGGCCTCCAGTGAACAATTTCTGCCTGTATCAAGGGAAAGACTTTGTTGTGATGGCCGTTGGCGGTCCGAATGAGAGGAACGATTACCACGTCAACGAGACAGAGGTGGGAACGTTCCGGCTGCTGGCTTTTACCAAATTAATGTATCGTTTAGGAGTGGTTCTTCCAGCACAAGGGCGGAATGCTTCTGCGCGTCGTTGACGACGGGGTCTTCCGGGACATTCGCATCGAGGAGGGCGAGATGTTCTTACTTCCCGGTATGCGTTCCGCGTTTCAGAGAATCCAGTCTTCATGTCGCTGAATTGATTGTCGCAGCCAACACCCCGCACAACCCAGTCCGGTTTGCCGATACCATCGGGATCGTCATGGAGCGGGTGCGACCGGAAGAGTCTTTGGGTGAGCGGCACGCATTTTAAGCTAAAACTACTTCTGAGGCTGTCTTCGTAGATCGTCTGAGGTGGTACTGTCGCTCAGACACTCACTCAGAGCCTACGATTATCTACCAGGAATCCTTCCACGTTACGGATCTCGGGACGCAGCTTAAGCCTATCATTCAAAGGTAATTCATAGTACAAGAACTCCGTCAGTGGATAAAACTAAATCAATTTTTTTTAAGGTGGCAAGCGGATGAGAAGATTAGAACGTGCGGTAGCTGTGGTGTGGTCGCTGCGCCGAAGTAAGGAAAGGATACAAAACGAAAAGAGAATAGAGCAGGTATTTTGTGGCCTGCCTGTACATACTACACGCATGGAGAGCCCTTCATTCAATGAGAATATGATCTCATTTAAGCGGCCGGTTGTCCGGGATTGGCCTAATTGGCTGACTTTGGGTCTTGTCGGGCGAAATTTTTTGGTTAGCCCATGCCATTCTCTTTTTTCTCTCTGCCACCTCCGCCACTGCCCACCCAATTCATACTTTCGCTCAGGCGTGCTCTTTCTTCTTCAAGGTACGTCCAGCCTCTACTCGCAGTTTCTGACTAACACTCGCCACAGAGGCTCAGGCTTTCCCCCTTTAGGAAGGGCTTGTCCGACCGTACGCCTTTCTTCCGGCCGAAACACTCCCGGCCACTAAGATCGTCACCCTCGGCGATGCACTAAGGTCGTCTATCCTCCATTCTTCGTATTACAATACGTCCAGCTCCGGTGCGTCCGGTACTAAAGCTCACCGTTCGCCGCGTGGTTCCTCCGCACAAGTCCGGGTTCGGGCGAAGACGGACGAAGCTGTCTGATATGTGTATAACTCGGCGCAGAGTATCCTTGATTTTTTTTTAAAGGAACACCCGGCTGGCGTAAACCGACCTTGGAACCCGAATGCCTGGTCGCTGCTGCGTATATACTCCTACTATAAGCTGGGCGGCAATTCTACTAGAGGATTTGAGCTGATTACTACACTCGGGACAGAACTTCGAGCGGATGGTTTTGTCGGGAAATAGTCTACATAATTCTGGGCCTTTTATCCACAGGTCTATCCAAGGATTGCACTTCTTGTGTCGGAAAAATCCTAGATTGATTGAAATGTCTCTTAGCTGGTTTCAACCCACTACAAGGTCGTAAGTTTTTGGGCGGCTTGTATCGCACATGCAAAGTTCGTGAAACCGGTTGTAATCCATCCCTGTCATGGAACGGGTTGCAATCCGATCAGAGACTAAAACCGGTTGCAAGCCGCTAACATCCACCTTGCTTCACATTTCCTTCCCATTGAACCTTACATTAAAGTCCTTTATCGAGCCTAAATGCGACGTGGTGCAAAACAAGACTGTATTGCGCGGAGTACTATTAACAAGTGGTAAATAACATCGGTACCAATTCAAGAACCACAACACGGCCGCAACACTGCATCTGCATCAACGATGAACGTCGGAAAAAGAATTCAAGAGGCAAAAGGCATACACCTTGGGTCTCAACGGTAAGCTCATTATGCCGAATGTGCTTTAGATGATAATCAATGAACCGTACGAACGATTTTCTCGGACTTGGGACTTGTTAACTTAACTTTGACTTAACTGTTTGCAAACACAACTTTCACAAGAGGTAAGAAGGTGCCGGTAAGGCTTTGACAGACAGCGTACCTGGCAGAAACGGCCCTCCCAACCTGTCGGTTTGTTCCCGGAGTATTGACGGTGCTAGCGGGAGGGCGCCTACAGTTAGAACGCACATGCAGTGAGACAGACGGCGTACCTGGCAGACACGGCCCTCCCAACCTGTCGGTTTGTTCCCGGAGTATGGACGGTGCTAGCGGGAGGGCGCCTACAGTTAGAACGCACATGCAGTGAGAGAAGAAGAGAAAGGTGGGCTGAAGTACGCCACGTCGAGTCTATACCACCTTCGTCACTTCGTCACTTCGGCTAATTTTGAGAAAGTTAGTCACCTCATGTAAAACAGGCAAATTTGAGGTATTCTTCGTCACTTGAGACTGCCGGGAGTGAATTTTCGTCAGTTCAGATTCCCGCTGTGAAAGCTCGTCAGTTTGCATCGGTTCAACATGTTTGTCACGTGGCCGGTACCGTCATCAGCTTTCTTTGTTCTCTGACCACCACCACTTTCGTTCACCACTACGTCGGGGCGGGGGCGCGGGGCCGAGCGGGGGGCGAGGGAGCGTTCAGGGTGCGAACGCGGCGAGAAGAGGGGGGTGGCGAGGGATAGTTCAAATGGGACGAGTGCAAATGACGTTCAGAGCGGGGCGAGTGCGAATGGCAGCGAGAGCGGAGCGACGCGGCGGCAGAAAACACAGGGAGTTGTGCCTCGACAGTAAAATGTGTGTAATTTTCCACTCCCTTCCTTCACCTAGTCCGCCCACCAGCTCATCGTTGTCTTCATCATTTCGATCTCCATCTCTACTGTGACAATCCACCGGCGAGCTTCACAGCTCTCCACGCGCGAAACGGCGGAACGACATAGTGGATGCCCGCGATGAAGAGCATGGGGTTGAGGTAGGTGTTTGTCACTTTTGGCTGGGTTTCTTTACCGCTGCACTGCAGGTCCACTCGCCGCCGCAAGTACCGCCGCGGCTGCGGACACGACGCGCCTCGCGATTCGTACTCAATCAACGCAAATCCCGCCCCACAGCGACTGAAAGCGCGCCGACCGCACCACCGCAACTCCAACTCGCATCTGCATGTGCGCCATGAATGCTGCCCGCATCCGCGGCCGCAACCTCGCGCATCAACACCACTCCGTGCAAAAACTCGTCCAACACTGTCAAGGCCGTGCCTCATTGCATTACACGGCCGACTCGCGCCCCGCTGTACCCGTGCACGTCCATGCGGTACACTCTGTTCATACACACACTTATTACTCGTTCGCGTGATAACCCGTCATTCACGCAGGCAATTCATCCTGTTTGTATTGTTAGGAGGGTTGTATGCAGCTAAGCAGTAGGTAGCTTGTATCCGTAGTTGTTGCTGAATATATTGATTTCTGTTTGACTCGTTCCCTTGACTTACCCGCCCCACCACTACACCGCAATGATACCACTCGACAGAATCGTTACAGTGTGGCTGAAATGTTGAACTGACGAAGCTTCGCAGCCAGAAATTGAACTGACGAACTTTTGCAGCTGGAAATCTGAACTGACGAGAATTCACTGTCGGCAGTCCCAAATGACGAAGAATACCTCAAATTTGCCTAATTTACATGAGGTTCCCTTGCCTGTCAAGGGCTCTGGGAGGTCATAATTCCATCAATCACCAACACCCGAATTTGACGTGATCCGATCATCCCACTCCGCTATTGCCGGGATAACCGCAAGGATAACCGCATGACGCAAAACATATTTGGAGCCGGCACCGAACTCACATCGCATCATCCGCCAGCAAAGCTTTAACCTTGGAACTTCTTGCGAGGATTCTCAATCCACAATGCAGACCGCATGAAAAGTTGATTGTCAAAGTCTCGTAGCAGACAAATTGTTTCTCGCCCTGAACTCCGGGAAAGTGCCACATATAAATTGAAGAGGCTCAGTTTCCCAGTCAGGGGCGACACAATGTCCACCAAATCTGTCTGAAAAACTTCAAAGATGATTCTGAGAAACTTCCCAAGATCATTCAACAAAACAGTGACCGCTGACCACACCATACTGAGAAAACAAAACAAAACAAGTTCCTTAACAGATGTACTTGTACTACAAGAATTCCCATGCTCATTCTTGAATTCAGTGTATGTAAAAAAATGAGACCCCGTCAGGCAAGGGCTGTGCCGCTGAGGGCGGCGCTTTCTAGTGACTAACTTTCTCAAAATTTATGGCAACAGGGACTGGACAGCTTCGGTTTTCCGCCTCGGCAGTCCGGCAGGCGTGATTGGCGAGAGGGTTTGATCCTTTAGGGTTGTAGGACCCCAGATACATCTCGCTTATGTCAATGCGGGTATCCTCTGGCTATGTTTCCAGCCGGATTTAATAGCCTGCAAATTTCCAGGTCCAGTATTTTGCTGGTAAGATACCACTGAATTCTGTGTGCTCACGACGTTTCGAGAGGTTTGAGGACGACCTAGATCAGGACAGGCACTTCCTTTTCGGGAAGGTGGTTGTATTTCCTTCGAACCCGAGGCCACCTCCTGCCACGGGGCAGGGGAAAAGACAATTAGCATGATTTTATTTCATGTCTAAAAGTCGTACGGACAACACCCTGATTAGGCGCAACACTCCAATGCTATCCATGTTGAGTAGGATTGGCTGGCTAGAAGTCAGACACTCAGTTTTCGTACTTCCCACTGCTCCCAGTTCAAGGTTTGCTCTCCTACTCTCGCAATCTCAGCCCATAAAGTCTCTCATATGAACCCTATCTCGCTTTTTTCACCCTCTTGGCTGTTTTCCGTATTCTTCAGTGTTGTTTTTCCTTACTAGGTTCAATCATTTTTGCCGGTATTGGTCCTTCTCTTTTGACCTCTCCGTGTGCCCGCTATTCTATTTGTCCCTCACCTCATCCCAAACCCATTGTCTCAGGTCTGTGCTTCTAATCATGTTCTCGCTTTCGCCCCAGTATCCTTTTGACTTGTGAACTGTCAAGTAATTATATCCTCCTGGCATGTGCAACAGTAACGCGCAACTCGCCATGTTGGAGGGAGTCACGAATCGTGCCTATCGTTTGTGGCATATTCTCAAGTCATCTACAGTGTATTCCGAGCTCAACAAGTCTTTGGCGAGGTATCACGTTTGGCATCATCACCATACAAATAATTTTGTGATCTCAAGTCGCATTGAGCGCACTTTCATTTGCTCCCATTTGATTCTCGGAGTCCTTTGACTATTTTAAACGGCTGTCCAACGCCGCTTGGTTGCGACAGGTTGGCGGGTGAAGCAGGATACCAAGTAATTCTGGTATCAGAATCCTCTGCAGATAGCCCATTACTGACTCCCTTGCGACTTGGTTACTCTTATCTCATGTTGATATCCTAGGATTTTTTTTTCATCCTTGGCTTGAAAAATCTGGATTCAAATTGTTGGGTGAATTTTGCTCGTAACATCAATATCATGGATGCTGACGGGACTACATAAAACTTGATTCATGGATCATGATCTTCATGAATTATAATTACTTTATCTCAACCTCCCCACAGCCAAGTTTCTCAAGCACTTTGAAGCTGGAACATGGATTGTAATTGAGACCCACCCCAGCTGTTGAAGTTGCAGAAGTTTCAATCCATTCAATTTGAAAGCCCTGCTTGCTTGGACAGCCCCGGGGGTGAGCTATGTCTAACCGAGGAAGCTATCATTCAACTTATTTGTACTCCCTCTGGGCAACTTTGTCTGTGTTAGTAAATACTTCAAAAAAGCAACAGCCAGGTCCACCCACATCAGTGAACATGCCCGAGATCACCAACATCTAATCAGAACACGGCATCGTGGCCTTCAATTTTCAAACAGTTTTTTGCTACCACAGAGCATTCACCCATGGGCCTTTGGCAATTTTCTTACTTCTGGATCCATTCTATCCACAGCAGAATTGACGGTCACCAAGTAGTCGCATGCTCACCTCAGTTGTCATCTGTTGTTTCCCGTCGGAGAGTCAGGCACATCTGAGGCACCATTTTGGGGCAACAAACCTAAATCCAAGCTAAAAACACCATTAACTCCTCTGTAGAATGTTACCAGGCCATATCTCTTTTTATTCGGCAGCTCAACCACACCGCTGTGGAAGACACCCACAAAAAACATACAGGTACGTTTAACGGTACACCCCTCTATCTAAATCAAGGCGAATCCACAGATCATGAGTGGACAATAAAACATGGAGGATTGAGCTCAGGATACGCGTAGAATGTTTGATTCACAGTATCTGCCCCGGGTTCTACCTAACCTCTTATAACAATGTATTGTACCAATACCGGTGACGTATTCAAATTTGTCCTCTTGCACCATTCACTAAAAGTTCAGCCAATGTTCGATATATTTCACTTGGAACCATTATCAGGACATTTATCCAGAGGCTGCTATTCTGAGCTGAACATTCTTTCTTCCATCGGCCGGAACCAAAACTAACTACACAACTTTCATGCATGCTACAGTATCTGTGAATTGTTCTGTCTCTTTCAACACCTCAGTGAAACCTCCCTGCGCAGTAAACAACACCGTGGTCTAAACAGGAAATCCGAGAACAATGCTTTGTCTCAAACTGAGACAGAAAGTACAAAATTGTAAGGCTGATTCCTTCAACCTGTAATTCATTTCTAAATACTTTCAACCAAATTCCAGGAAATATCTGGCTCTCGGACCGAAGATGACGGCGTGTTGTTGGGGTACTGGAATCTTTTGCGACTGACCTTGTTGGTACTTTCCGTGACTCTCGAGACTCATCTGGTTCAATTCTCTCTGTAATAGCGGTTTAAAGGGATCTCAATAATATTGTATGCATGGTGTGCAGGGTAAAAATGGGTGGGAGTAATTGTGCTTTTGGTCTTTGAATTTGCACGAACCCACAACAAGCCTGCTTTAAGCTTCAGAGTCTTTGACTGTACTTTCATTGCAATCCAACTAGTGGTGATCTGGTGTTCGAGAGACTGTACCTCGAATCCGATATTCTTCAACCCCCGCCAGCAGGAGAATTCGGTCTGGATCAATTCCTGTTCCGACTCACTATTAGTTATTTATTTGAACCATGGAAGGCACTCTGAATAGTACTTCTGGGTTGCATGTCAGAGCCATTTTCCTGACTAACTGAGTCTGAAACACGAACGGTTGACGACGCAAGTTCCAGATGTAATTTTTGAAATATGACTGCAGGGATTGGATTATTCAACTAAGAAATGGAGCAGTGTCATGAGCTGATCTGACTGGGGAGGCAAACCCAGAAAGCCTCAGGCTGCTAACCAAATGGGCAGATGATGCCGCGTCTCGTCAGCGAAGCAGCTATTTATGGTTCTCCACGGTTCTGTTAAAGTACTCAAGAAATAGCCAAAACGGTTTGTGGTAGTTGGAGTTGTTGAAGACAAGTGCTCGGCGGCTGTAAGCTAGTCCCTGTTGGACCAGGGTGTTGTCTGTATGACTTTTAGACATAAAATAAAAACCATCTTAATTGCCTTTTCTCCTGCCCCGTGGCGGGACGTGGTTGGGTTCAAAGGAAATGCAACCACCCCGAAAAGGAAGTGCCTGACCCGATCTAGGTCATCCTCGAACCTCTCGAAACGTCGTGAGCACAGATTTCAGTGGTATCTTACCGGCAAAATACTGGGCCTGGAAATTTACAGGCTATTAAATCCGGCCGGAAACATAGCCAGAGGATACGCATTGACATAAGCGAGATGTATCTGGGGTCCTACAACCCTAAAGGGTCAAACCCTCCCGCCAATCACGCCTGCCGGACTGCCGAGGCGGAAAACCGAAGCTGTCCAGTCCCTGTTGCCATAAAATTAGCCGAAGTGACGAAGTGACGAAGGTGGCGCGGACTCCGCCACGTCTGCTGTAATATATATGCTGTGGAGACTAGCTCCACAGGTGTGTCATTTCTCCACTGCGCAGCACCTCCTTTATGGATTCACTCGAACCGGAGCTTGAGGGAGGAGAAGCGATATGATCGAAATACAACATATGTGTTGATGTTTTAGATTAGCTATAATGTTATCAACTCAACTATTAAACAGGATAAAAGCTCTGAAACGGCTTGAAGTCCTTATAATCTGTTACATGCATATCCACGGCTTGTGTCGGCTCGAAACTGGTTGCAAGCCACCTGCTGGGTGGCTTGAAACCCATTGCAGGCCGTTCGAAGGTCTCAAGCCGGCTCAATCCGTTGCAGCCAAAACAGGATTTTTCCGACATGGGGTGACCGAGGGCGCTTTCTTCTGTTACGCACCGTTAATTTTCATAAGGAGATCAAGAACCAAAACCACTCACACAGACTTCACTATTGACTCGACTATGGACGAAGTCCTTGGTCGGTTGAATGGGCAATGGGACAAGCATTGGTCAATCAATCCATGGCACCATGCTGGCATTGTGGAAGGGCAGTGCGGGCGGCCCCCCTCAACAACGTGCAGGAGTACTGCTCCATCAGAAGAAAGTTCGGAGTAAGGAGGTAACCCGGCGCCATACAACTATCCACACATCAACAACGGAACGGAATAGAAGTTTACGGCGAAAAACCTCAATGCAGACGCAAGCGAAGGAATATATGTCGCTCGCAAAGGTTCTTTGGAACACTTTGAATCCGCAATATTCCGGATGAAGAAGTTCCGGTGCCATCCAACGAAGGGAGCCGCCACGATTGGTCGCAGCCAGCGGTCCATCGGTAATGGCAGCCAAGCCGAATCCGCCAGCCGTGCATGTCCACCGTCATCCACAAGTATGTTTGCCTGTGAACGTTACAGCCGTCAGATAACTTAGAGCACCGGTAGGTTTCATACCCGCGAAGATCGCCATGAACGATGTTTTCGGAATGAAGATACTGCAATCCGACGGCTATCTCATATATCTGAACGAAGCATCAGTAACGATAAGAGGATGGATGACCGCGGTTCTAACTAAAACGGGAATAGAGTCATCGCATGGTCCACCGTTATTATTCACAAGCGCTCCTTTGCTCATCCACGGGGATACCATACAAAGAAATCCCGGGAATGTTTCCGAATCCACCCCAAGAAAGGGAAGGATGTAGTCATGATCTAAGTTTTTCCATATTAGCGCCTCTTTGCAAAACTTCTGGACAGCTGTCAGTTCAATCTTCCCCGAGCCGAAAGGAACCTACTCTGCGTATTCGTACACTCTCTTCACTTTCTGTCTGGAATAGTCGCAATCGCTTCAGGGCGACAAGCCCTCCCTGATACTCGCCTCGAAAGATATCCCCAAAATTTCCCCCAGCTAACGGCGTTCGGCTAACGTTCTCAACGCCTCGGATAGCCAGGGAAGATGGGAGAAGACCGGAGACCTCGGAAAGCTGGACAATTAAACGACGAACATTCAACTGCGCCGAGGGTCGATCAACATTCTGGAGAAGTCCGGAGTCTATGATGTTTTGCAGAAACGTCCTCCGGGCACCCCGTAGGCGTGGAACACCCCCGCGGCGAAGATACATCAAGTCGGTGTGAATTTGGATGGTCTGTCAAAATAGTCAGAGTGTGGCAATCACATGGAGAGAATTCGAGCGACATCTTGCATAAGATCCAACATAAATTGAGCTTTCGTTCCTTGCAATACCACAATTTCTTCCAGATCCGCCTTGGAAGTAAGGATTTCGTATAAGACGAGGATTATTATGAGATTGTCTTTCCACACGGCTTCACCAAACTGCTGAAGACCAGTTACTCGCAATTCGCAGGCAATCTGGAGTCAAACTTGTGAAGAAAGTCAAGGCAGGAAAGTCTCTAGTGCACACCTGCCATAACCGCTTGAACAGATCCCAGCTTTGGTCGAGAAAGCCGGTGAGACTTGAAGAGGTTTCTCGGTGTGACACCAATTCACCCGTCAACTTAGACAACTGGCGCGGTTCCTCAGATATGTAGCCATGTCAGTAGTGCTAGTGCCGGATAAGATGAATGAAACTCCACACCTCACTACGGGCCTGGACAATTAAGACATTCAGTGTGTTCTATTCTGCCACGTCGGTGTTTGACAATATCAAGATAAACCTGCGCACCTCGTAGATCTTAAAATGCGATTAGACCGATTGAATAATCCTTAACGATCGAGGGACCGCGTACTGTTAACTTGCCACTGCGGATCTTGTAACGAATGGGCCAGAAATGCTCTTCTAGCTTGGAACCACATGTCATCTCTGCCATGTTTTTGTCCACCTCATCTTGAGTTAACGAATATACAAGTTCTTTGGGTGTTTCGAGGATGGATTCCGAGCATACATCTTCGTCAATGGTCTTCGGAACTTCAAGTAGGGATCCAAGAGTCGTGGCTACCACTCACAACGTCGTCAAAGGTCGATTCGGACCATCGGGGGATATAGCAGTCCTCTAGAGCTACCAACCATGTCGGTGAACACGTGAAATATGACGTTACGGATAGACTGACGAGATGGCGCAGACCAGATCACTTGTTCCCGCCAACCTGAAAACGTATCATGCAAGTGCTGGGACGATAACTGTGGCCGGAAAGATGGTAGAGGTGGACCCGATAATAGTAGAAGTGGATCCGACGATAGTAGAGGTGGACCCGATGATGGTAGAGGTCGATAATCATAATCTGGATTCCATAATGGTAGAGGTGGACTCCATAATGGTAGAGATGGACCCGATACATTGTTCTCAGGTGACACATTCGTTGAATAGTACTCTGTGGAAGCGGATGGAGAGGAAAAACAGAGAGGCAACCAGAATGGTTGGGCATGACTATCTTGAGGCGGCTGGCGGGCGCTGTGTGGATGAGAACCAGACAGATCCGGTATTCCAGCGGAATCTTGTTGGGTCGTGGCTGAGTCCAACATTCGCAAGCACGCGCAGGTTCGGGGCAGGTTTGGGATGCTGGTAAGAGACAAAGGAAGGCGGGCGTATAATTAGGAAAGCTGTTGCATCGCCATGGGAAGCAAGTAATCATGTTCTCACAGTCTAAAATAGTAGAAAACGCCCAGAGGCACCGGTGAGCATGTCCAAAAATGGGTTCCACGGAAAGTAGGAGAAAAAGTCGAAGAAAAACAGGCCACGCAAGGTCGAACGTTGACCTGAGAGATTAGGAAGCTTTTCGATGTTCGCACTCGAATTATATTTCGCGAGTTTTCCGAAAGGAATACGACGTTAGACCCCACCCTTGGATAAATCTCGTGAGCAAGTCTATCTTGAAGAAATTGGACGCGTGTAAGGTGTAAGAGTGAGACTATAAAGTGCGCGAGAGCTAGACAACAATAACTCAGTACAACTGTTAGAAAGGACTCGGAAACCATAGCAAGTAATTGGAGTTGCTCACCTCAGTCTTCGCGCACAAGAGTGATACGAAGTTTGAGGGGAGGCAGCTCGCATACAGAGAATATATACAAGAGGCCGAGTGCCTGAGGATAACCAAAGTAATACTACAAGTACCTGAGTATAACTGAAAAGATATACATATAACTACAAGAGAAGAAATGAAAAACTATCAGCTACAAGCTATTCAATGATACCGTACATCTTGTAATAATTCCACTGCCTTGTGGCGAACGCCGTTGTGTCTGGATCCCGAATGCGCTACAAGCGCGCTACCCGCTAACAGCGCGCACCGTTTTCCCAATGTTGATAGACAAAGAATTTGCCACAACCACATAAAACCTCGCCCACTCAGTTGGATGTGGGTTGGTCAACGCATGATTTGTGCCTTTCTGCAAAACAATGTCTCTATTTTCCGGGGTCTTTTCTTCTCCGCTGTCTAGTTTAAGACGAACTGAGCCCTTGATAACGGCGACAAAGTCGAAAGTCAGAGTGCTATGTAATTCTTTTTTGTCATTTGCCAATATGAGGGTTCCAGGACTGGACTCGCCGATGCATATTCGACTCAGCGCCAGGTGGTATATGGATAGCTCGGCTGGTAACTTGACTCTGAGACTCCCAGGACGAGATCGGAGGAGTCCACTCACCTCACGGTGTCACCATGAAATGCCTGGGACGTCAAAGAAATCTGGACGACCTGCAAAGTTCTTTCCCTGCGCCTCGTCCGCAGCCCAGTCCTTGGGATCTTGATTATCAATCGGAAGCACGGGGGCGGAATAGAGGAAGGAGATTCCCGTCCCGTTTGGGCGCGTATGGGTCTGAACGGCGGCGTCAGACTGGAACTTGGCAAGGCCGTCGTCGGCGTGGCCTGTGATGACCGGCGAACTAGCCAAATGTCAGCTTCTTGATGTGTCATGGCCGGCGAGTATCCAACCTGGAGGAAGAGCCATCGAGGCGAAAAACCCTAGAAGACCAGGAAACCGCTGGTGGAAAGAGATTAACCGACGGATCACTCGACCGATCGATCGAAAAACGTCCCAGGCCATAGAACGCGATTCCAAGAAAAAAGGGATATACAAAAGAGCTCTTCGTGCAGAATTTACATCGATTATCGCGTTCAACGAGTAATAAAGTGCCGTTCACCCGCACCGGCCGTAATACCCGCTCGAATCGATAGTTAATATTCCAGCCTCCCTGGGACCAGGAAATTTGTGCCCCACGTACTCTTCAAATCTATCCTCAATCGGGAACGATGTCCGAGACAACTTCAACTTCTGAAAGTGTGGTAATCTTTTTACGAAGTCGACGGAAGCGAATGGCGCATAGGGCTCCAAGTCCCCGTACCACACGGTACGGACGACGGAGCGGAGTTCCGTGCCAATGGAAAGAGATTCGAGGAGCGGGGCAGCGGCAGGAAGACTATCCAGAAGATGCGAGAGGTTCAAAGGAAGGGTTTGTCGGGGAATGTCAAACTGAAACTTCAAGGAGCGGAGGGCGGGAAACAATGGGAGGTCGACGACAGGGAGAGCTATTGGAAGTGTATGTGAGTAGAGTAATATATCCAGGGTGCATGAGAACATACAGGATTGAAACGTTAATTCGAAGCGCTGCAGGGTTGTCGCGGCATCCGACTTCTGCAGGAGTCGGCTCCAATTCACAACTGGAGGGGAGACAGACAAATCCAGATCTCGGAGACCCCGCAAATATTGGTGCAGGTCGAGACCGAGTACGGATGTCCAGGGATTTTCTCTGATTTCAATAATAGAGAGTTTCTGGAGACAGCTCGGGTCCGAGCCTTGCAGGGCGGGAATAAACGAGGGAGTGGCAGAGCCGGCCTCGTCTCGGGCATTCGTCCTGTATAGCATAACGCTATCCAAAGTCGAAGCGGCGTGGAGTATGAGGGAGGAAGTTACGCCGGCGATGCGGGTCAGCCCCAGACTCCGCAAAGTTGGGGTGACGATCAAATCCCTCAGTAAGGACGTCACGCCGGCTGGCATCTCCTGCCAATTAAAAATGGGGCCATTGGCAAGTATGGTGAGGAAGTGGAGGTTGTGGAGGGCGTGCAATACGCTTTCAACCGCAGCGTAGTCTTGTGCGGGGGTTAGGCAGACTCGGCCAGGTTCCGGACATATCTACCGAGATGCGGAGAGTTCGCAAACAAATCGCGCGCGTCTTCGAACTGGATGAGGACCTGCCGTCCTTTCGGGGGCCTTTGAATGTCAAGGCAGTCTGTGAAGAGAGAGAGCGAGGCGAAAAGACGTCGTTGGCTAGGAACAAGGAACGATCTCGCAACCATGGAGTAGTTCTGGACCTAAGGATAGCCTTGGCTTTCGCCGTCGACGTTGTGGGTTATAAAATATTTTGTCGGGTCCAGTGAGACAGTCTCGAATCTCAATACGTTTCCAAAGGTCAGGCAGCAGAGTGAAGGTGTCTTGAATAAGCCCAAGCCATGTGAGGTCGAGAGTAGAGAGAGAGAGACGCGAAAAGTCACAGCGCACCTCAGTAGGCACCGCGGGTATGACGTACCGGACCTCTTAGGTGGGTTGTTTTGTATGAAAACAATCTACCTAAGAGGTGCGCCTCCGCTCGGTGACGGGGGCGTTTGAGGTACATAATCGATAAAAGATAAGATTACGGCGGCCACGCCAGCCTGGTGGCCACGTGCCGGCGGCCCCATCCTCTTTCCTTCCCGCCGCCTCCAGTCCCTTTTCCGATGCTCTACGCGCGCTCTCCTGTGCGCGCGTTCTGTGCGAACTAATTTCCGGACGCCTCTGGCCACTCTGGGTCCTCATTCGGTCCCTCTTCCGCCTCTTCTAATCGCCGCCAGCCTGACCACTTTTTTGCACGATTTCAAATTTGAATACCGTCCCATGCGCGCTCTCCGGCGTTACACAACTCTGGGGATCGTATGCGCTCGACTGACTCCATCTCTGGCTGCTCTGCGCCCTCGCTTTGCCGTATTTGGCCCGTTCCTTCGCCTCTGGTCACCTCCCTCGGGTAGATTTACTTGACCAGAACAACAGTTGGTGCGGTGCTTCAATATTGGGGTGCTTCGCCTCGATATGGCATCGCGCCCGTTTGCTGCCGTCCATTTCTGCACGCCTCCAGCGCCGCCTTTCCCGCCTCCTGCTCGTCGCCTCCACCTACCCGCACCTCTAAACACATTACTCTATTTCTCTTACTCCCTACATATCCCGTCGCTCCTTCTTGGAACCGCCTCCCGCGTCGCTTTCACCTGCTGCTCGCCTCCAGCGTCGCCCTCTCGCCTCTCGCTCGCCACCCCTGCCTCTTACACGATGCACGTACTCCTTCACAAACACAATCGGCCTTTGTCGCGTCACCCGCACCACCGTCGCCGCCGCCGCCTCCCGCTCGCATCTCATGCCGCCAGCGCCAGCCAGCAATTTTACTTGGTTGCCTGTGCCGCTGCCGCCTCCCTCACGTTACCAAATAAACTTGATCTGTTCTGCAGCCCTCGCGCGCCCTATCCCTTGGTTACTTCTCGAACCACCGCCGCTTTCTGCATGTTGCTCGGCCTGTAATCATCTGCTGCCTGTCGCTCACACCGGTGTTGCGCTGTCACGCTCTGCACATCGCTCGCGGCTCTTGCGCCTCCGATTTGTCTTCTAAAGTGGCAGTGAACTGTGATTTGAGCTTCGACAGCAGAAAACTACGAAGCCACTTTCACATCGGTGCGTGTTCCACCTCCATTCTTATTTTACCACCCTCGGCTTCTCTGTAACCCCTCACTTTGTTGTTATATCTTGCCTCCCTCTTCCTTTCCATTCGAACTGCCGCGCTGATACTGATGGATAACAGTTTCCGCTTATGGTTGTGGTGCCAACCAACGCCACCAGCTTGTCGGCTGCTCTGTGCGATGTAGTCATTGCAGCGACTCCGCCCTCTGGAACGATCAATGGGTGTTGTTATTCCTCTTCAATAGCCAAAGATCTCGAATATGCGGTATAGTAGCTTAATATATCAATTTTCGATGTTTCATCCCTTCCGTAAATTGAGTCCCCCACTGTTGAAATCAACGTCAAGTAATGTTCTAAGGTGTATGGAATGCCTATTAGAACATTAATGAAGACTTACAACAGAAACTCATACAGCCATGGACATAACATTTCCGGGATGTGCCCCAAGATTGTAATGGCAAATGTAGTTCAACTTCATCATGTTTCTTGCACCGACCTTATAAGTTCAAATACCTCAGGATCCTCCGATAGTATGTTGGTGGGACAGCCAAGGGCTTCAATTTAAGCCATATACGACCTTAATCCGTTCTGAATTGAACTCACAAGGAATTGTTTTCTGGAGGGCGACGTTTGTTTGCCTTGTGATTGGCTGATCACCGGCCGTCCCGACGCCGGCCCGGAGCTGGGCCGACCTCCTCATCCTGTTTTTTCCACATTTCTCGATTCCAACAGCAGTAAGTCAGATTTGCAGGTTTATATTTCGACATAACTGAGTACATAGTGACAATTGATGCTAATGGAAGCCCATGGAGACGTCCTGGAGGCCGGCGTCGGCGGCAGGGGAGGCCTCCCGGAGGCCGATACGAAGCGGTGGTGAACGTGGCGGTGTAACGCAGCGTAAATGAACCTACCCGTGCAACACCTGCGGCTCTCACATTCACATCATTTCCAATGTCGTTTATGCGATGGTAGCAGTGACTTGCGGGCTGCGCGGGGACGAATCGGGGATACAGTGGAACATACTTGCGGGTGAGGATGTAGAAGGCATAGAAAGCGAGGCGACCAGTGGCGCGAATGAGTAAGCAGCAAAAAATACGAGCACTAAGAGAGCAGCAGGAGGTACGGCGGTACTTGTGCAGGCGAACAACCAAGTGCAAGACACGACCAACGAGGGCAAGGCGACAACGGCCCGAATAAGCAGAGCACTAGCGACACATGCACCGAAAGACGCGAGAGCCGTGCACCTGAGATCAAGGGGGGGTAACGAGCGGGAGGACCGAGAGCAGGGAAGCGGCGGTGGCGTAGATAAGGGGAAACGGACAGGCGAGCGAGCGAGGGGCGACGAGCAGCGAGGTATCCCAACCCAGTATTCGCAAATTCGGGTAATTTTTATGTTGCGGGAAAGGCGGCGGTCGGGCGGGGGAGGAGTAGGGTAGGCAGCAAATCTGCGACGGCGAAGGCGCTGGTAAAAGCGATGCCCAATGCGGCGAGGGCAGCGAGCAGACAGCGACCTTGACCATCCAGGCGGCGCGCCCGAGGGAGGAGCAAGCAAGGGCGGCTAGGAAGCGGGTGGAGGCGAGGGGAGCGGCGTCTCAGGTACAGTGACAAGGTAGCGGTTTCCTCCGAGGTCGGCAGCGTGCTCATTTGATCCCAAGGCAGGCGGGAGGAGGCGAGCGGCGAGCGGTGTGGTGGAGGCTCAGGCGGCACGGTGCTGTGCTGCCTCTCGCGGGCGGTGCTGGCAGACGCGCGGTGATGCAGAGTCGAGCGCGGCGAGGGCATTAAACATGCCCTAGGTCGTCCTATAGCTAGGCGGCGGTGTATGTACAAGGAAACAGCGGGGGCCGCTGCGGCGCGTGGAAGGAAAGAGCCAGCAGTGCCACTGATGGCACATTGCTCCATCGAATGTTCCGTACGTAATACCCGCCATGATACGATCAATACCGCTTTGGGCTCGCCTCGACATTGAGCGATTTTTTCTCCGGTTTACTGGGCCTTGCAAGCTGTTTTCTTGTTGGAAACCCCTCCTGTCGATTTGATCGTAATATTACAGTATTTCTGACCCACCGTTATTTGTACAGTGCTGCCTACAAGTTCCATGTTCGTTCCACATATATATTATACACCTCCTCTTCCTCGCATACATCATACTCCACCAGTCTCTCACGCACTCCCATTCCTAAACACTAACTTGAAACCCTCACGTGTCCTCAGCTCGGCGATCATGTCGCGGTAGAACTCATTCCCGTCATCCGCCAGCGCCTGGAACTTGGCCAGGTTCTCCCGCATCCACTCGACATCTTGGCCGGCCTCTGGGACCATGAGACCTTGCTCGTATGCGGCCGTCACCGTGCCCATCACAAAAGCGCCCCCGAAGTGGGCGTGCGCCACGCCCTGCGTCGCGGGGTCGCCGACGCTGGCTGTCCATGCGGCCTCGATCTGGCGGCATAACGACTCGTAAAGGTCGCGCGTGCGCGAGGGCCCTTGGCGCACATTGCAGAGCACCAGGTTTATGGTGCCGGTGTGCTTCTTGCCCCCCATGTAATGCTCCGTCGTCGCGTAGTTAGCGAAGCTCACATGCACGAAGGCTGCGGGGACCGTGAATACCGTGGTGTGAATGGCGGTGATACGCTGGGCGAGGTCCGCGCGCTGGGTCTCGGTGAGGGGGTAGCTGTGCCAGACTTCGTAGAGGGGCATGATGAATAGGCGTGAGTGATTGGGAAGATGTCTCGATCCTTTTATACTATTCCCGCTACCACTAATAAGGATTTTACGGCGTGAGCATTCCGCAATACAACTCAAACGGTGTCCACACCTCCCGCACGAGACCGTCCTATTTTCAGGCCCGGGAGCCGTCATTTTTTGGTGAGCCGAGGTAAAACCAGTTTCATCAAAGTTCCGCCTCACTCTCTCTACCAACAACTTTTGCCAATAACAAGTTGATTTTTTTGTGTCCATTCATTCGGACTGAAGGAGGAGGAGGATATTTCTTGCCGATGGTATTGCCTGCGCGATTCTAAATGAAACAGCACATATGACGCGTACGGCCCCAAATGATCGGGGACCACAGAGATGACCAATCCGGCACAAGCCCGAGACAAGGCCGAGGCGCTGACTACTAAAAGCAAACTGATATGGAACTGGTTGAAGGAACGCGCGGGAAAATCGTTAAAAATAGGTATATGTATAGGGTGCACAGATAGTTGTACTTTAACAAGGGAGCAACAATCTAAATTAAAAGGAAATATTTATTCGAACTCAACATTGCAGCACCACACCTACCACTGGTTCTGCTGCGACGGGGCAAATATTCCATGACATAGAGACCTTCTATGTATGACGTTCACTTTGCACATTTGTTACGGCATCACACTTTTTCGTGTGCGCACGAGCCTGCACGAGCACTTTTTCGGCGTTATCTTTTGCCCCTTTGGGTAGCCGAGTCTGCCGAGACAAGTGGTTTTGTTTGCCTGCACCGTTCAGTGGATCAGCTCCTAAAGCAAAGCTCGCTTCAAGTGAATTTGTTGATCGCCGGAAACACGCCTTTATTCTTGAGTGCATCATTTTCTGAGACTTCAAAATTCTGAAACTCCATCGTCTGCGAGGCAGAATGAACCTACCCTGCGTATTTGTAGGCTCTCATCGCTTTCCGCCTGGTATTGGAATACTTAAGCGTAACCGCTTCATGGCCACTAGCTCTCCCTGGTACTGCCCTCGAAAGATGTCCCCGATATATCCCCCAGCTAACGGTGTTTGGCTGACGTTCTCCTCAGATGGCCATGAAAGATGGAAGATCGCAGACTTCAGAAAGCTAAACATCAAGCTGCACCGAGGGTCGATCAACATTCTGAAGAAGTCCGGAGTCTATGATGTTTTGTAGAAAAGTCCTGCGAGCACCCCGTAAGTAGGCGTGGAACACCCCCACGACGAAGATCCATCAAGTCGGTGTGAGTTTGGATCATCTGTAAAAATAATCAGAATGCGCACAAAATGTGCAATCACATTGAGTGGATTCGAACGACATCTTGCATGAGATCCAAATTGAGCTCCCGTTCCTCGTAGCACCATAATTTCTTCCAGATCCGCTTTGGAAGTATCTCGTACAAGACGAGAATTATTATGAGATTGTCCTTCCAAACGGCTTCTTTGAACTGTTGAAGATCTGTTGCTCGCAATGTGGAGTCAATCTGCAGTTGAACTTCAGAGAAAATACAGGACCAAGTCTAAGATGGTTCAACGAGTACATAAGTATGGTGCGGTGATGTGATGGATTGCATACGTGGGTTGCGGGGTCGGGATTGCGTGTGAACTCAATTCCGGTAGCACTAGAGCTCAAGCTACGCATGCTGCTTACAAGAATCAATTGCTAGTCCCATACCACGGCCGGACTCCCAGATGGCGGAATTTATGGACCATCCAACTCAAGCTGAACGTCGAATCTGCATACTTGCTCGTCCCGAGGTCTGCCCTCCTCCAACATTCTCACCAGATTTTGTTAGCGCCATCTGTGTCAGGCCCACCTAATTAGTATTCTCATCTCAATTCAGCATTCACTATGCTGTAGCGGATTCAACTTCCCTGTACCCACAGCCGCTGGCAGGTCTTCCAGAACGTATTCAGGCCTCTAATCTTCTGCCCATACATACTTGCCAACTCTGACCTCTCTTCATTTGGCATGCCTTCGAAGAAGAATCCCATGAAGGGGCTGCATACTCCGATTACAAAGCCGACTCGACGTTCACAATTGCAACGTCGGTCGCAATTTCATGCCTACCGAATTCTGATCGCCCAGCCGTGGTTGACGCGCAGCAAACAGATGAGTTGAATAAATTTGCTCGAGATGGATGTAACAACTACAGGTAATAAACAATGATAGACGATTCCCGCGGGTCGGGTGGAAAAAACGAGTTCATGCGTAACCTGGACACGATTAGAGGCCCCTCCCCTTATCTGACTTTGCTTCGCGGGGGTATCATAATACGTGAGTCGGACCCTCGTGGATGGGAGAATTGTTAGCGCCTGGCACTCCCCCCATTCGCCGGTGAGACCCGGGATCTTGACGACAATGCCCTGTTGCGCCAAGTCTGGCATAATCAAGCATACCCCTTGCCCACGCCGCCCAATATAGAAGTTCCACATAAACAGGTTATTCTCTTGGAGGTGGCGAGGGAAAGTCGGGTGATAGAAAATCGTAAACGGACCAACGTCGGTAGATTTAATCTCGGCATTAACAGGGGGGGACGGGGCCTGCAATGCACGTTGACGTTATGCCGCAACAAATGGAAGCAGGGACGTACACCCATCATGACACCAGAAGCGACAACATCGTGGAAACGTTTGAAGAAAGCCACGGCAGCTTCGAGACCGCCCTCGGTGTTGACGGTGTCGTCGAAAACATCCTGTCGTTGCTGAGGGCTGGCGTCCGGCAGCACGGTAGCGAGAAACTCGGCGACGGCGACAGGGAGCAGTGGCTGGTCGACGCGTGAGATGGGGTAACATAAAACGGCAGAGGTACTGACCTTTGGAGTGGCACGACTGCAAACGGTCCTTGGCATGGTGTTGTAGTCAGCCAAGCAAGTTGCAAGCAAGTATAAACAATCAATGAGTCAAAGTGGGTCTAACTAACGACAGGCTCACCTCCAGTTATCACTGGTATTGCGTCCCGCTTCAACACTGTCCCCTTCAGACAAATCCCATCCTTTCAATAACATTAAGTAGTCCGAACTAAAAGTATTACATAATGTTTTGAGTCCGGACAACAATTAGGGGAATTCACAGTAGGCATTATTTTCCCGTTTGTGAATAAAAATAATCAAGTGATGGGACTATCAGGGGACTTCATGCTAGGACGCATTTTCGCGTTTGTGAATAAATTTATTTGTTTGATCAGATGAATAAATTCATGATCACCCCGTTTGGTTTCCACAATATATTTTCATCAATTCTTTCCATGCGCCAAACATGTACCTACTTGGCCGGTTTCGGTTCCTTGGAAGGCATCACCTCCTTGGCATTGGTGTCGGTGGGTGTGTCAATTGTCGTGTCACCCTCCGCGCCGGTCTTTAGAGCCTTGGCTTTTTCTTGGACCCCCTGGGCCTCCCCCAAGGATGTCTTTCAGATTGAGCTTTCTTCATGTCCACCAAACAAGCCTCGAGCTCATCGATTGATTCGGAGTCGGGAGCTTTCAACCGCTTCCCCATGAGCGGTGATGATCAAGATGGTGATGGGCAGCTTACTCAAGCAACTTGAATCATATATATTGCACAAAAATATGTTTATTCCACAAGCACAATTAAATCGTGCTTGTGGAATATTTTTATTTTGTAAAAATAATTGTTCCCATCAGATGAATATTTATATTCACAAACGTGAAAATGTGTCCTAGCGTGAAGTCCCCTATTATTTCTACAAAATAAAGATATTCCACAAACAATATTTAATCTCGTTTGTGGAGTAAACACTCGTTTGTAAAATATATTCGTGTGCTTGAGTAAGCTGTTCGTGACTGATCATTGCCGCCCATGGTGGAGAAGATCAAGGCTCCCGATGGTGAGACAATCAAGCAGCTCGAGGCTCGGTTGGCTGATATGAAGAAGGCTGCCGCCACCGCACCCGAGAAACATCCCCAAAGGGGGCCCAGGGGTTCCAGAAACAAGCCCAAGTCTGTGAAGACCCAGGCGGAGGGCAACACTTATACTGATGCCAAAGCAAAGGAACTGAAGCCTGCCAAGGAGCTGAAAATTAATAAAAATAATTGGTGGAACACAAACAGGGTGATCATGCATTTATTCTACAAACAAAGACTTTATTCGTCCCATCACTTGATTATTTTTATTCACAAATGGGAAAATAATGCCTACCGTGAATTCCCCTATTGTCGCTGTTTAACTTAGTTTTAGTGAAGATATCAGTACACCTGACACTGGGGCAAACATAGACACATGCAGACCATGTATGCCCCAAATGCATGTTGGTTGCCCATGTCACAAAGGTGCTGCTCACCTTTGTGGCACCTTTGTTTTGCTTTGAGTTGCCCCCAAATAACAAAGGTGCCACAAAGGTGAGCAGCACCTTTGTGACATGGGGTGACCACATGCGGACCACATGCATTTGGCGCATACATGGTCTGCATGCGTCTATGTTTGCCCCCAGTGTGATTTTGGTGCTGATTCTATTGTTTCTAGGTGCTCTGATTTTAGTGGACTCTAAAACCATACACTTCAGTAGCAACCAATATTGTCGCGAATACCAATGATTTTCGGCCACAAATTTGTCTGGACTCATATTTCCCCCTTTTTGGTATGAGGGAAGTCGACAACGGTGACAGAGCAATGCGGTGAAGTAGAGGTACTGTAGTAATCCGACCAACTGTCCAGGTGACACGTGACACCGGCCTCTGAACTGAACACTTTTGGTGTCGGTTGTCAGCACAGAGCAGATTCCGGGTTCTGAGGTGACGAGGGCGACTGAAGCACGAAGAGTTCCAAATGAATAAGCCTGGAGTTTAGACTAGAATAGTGTAAAGTACAGGAGAATAACTACGGTTTATATACTAAAGTCCCTAGGGGTTTGTAAATTAAGGTACAGTGTCCAATGACAACGGACAAGATTAATGCGAAGTAAATGAAGGGGTATAGGAACGTAGAGGGGTGATCGGGAACCCGAAGGTCGGGAAACCGATCATAACCGTTTGGGATCCTAAAACGGTATCCAAGTTCGATTGATCAGATAGTTGATCTGATCAATGATCGGGTTGTTCGGGTTGTTCGGGTTCTGGAAGTAAAATGAAAAGACGGTTCATGACATCGGTGACGGTGACGGCAAGGATTTCTGTCCAAAATAGGCAAAAAAAGTGTCAAAATTTTCGGTCCGGCTAGTGCCGGACTACCATATATAGTAATTCTCTTGTGATTGCCGACAAATGAACACCTTACCCAGTGAACACTCTAGGTGACGGGTGACACCCAGTGAACAGTTGGTCGGATTACTACAGTATCCAGAACTTAAAAGAGAATCCAGGGTTGGCCAGCATAACAAGCTCTTCACCCAGAGATGAGGGGGATTGCAGGAATTTGTTCAGCAGCGTTACTGGACTAGGGATTTGTTAAAAATTCAAGTTGACATGTGTACCTATCAAACCATGACGAAAGCCCCATAACGGCATCATTCTTCAGCCGAATATCGTCAATTTCAGTTTATAGCGGTTTTTGACAACACTCTTCAAGATACAATTCGCGCCAAAGCCTAAAAAAAACACCTTCATGGCCTTATTTGAACCAATGGCCAACTAGCCAGGATGGCCAACTACCTAGTTGGCTACTGTAAGGAAACAGGCTCATACTTGTAACTTAGGACACGGGGCGCAAAACTGGAGTTTAATTCTACGCATGTTTATGGGCTCACTGAAAGTGCCGGTTTCATTTTTGAGCACTTGAATCACAGGTCACAACTCTTGAACACTTGGTTGAAATAATACAGGAATGCAAAGCCATGATAGAGTCCAACCCCTAATCATCACATCCCCTACTTCATTGTGAGTTAGAAAATCTTCACTTGATAAGCTCTGGTTTGGGGACACTAGCACCCTGTGTGGCGGGCGCAAGCACAGCGAGATGATAAAGAAGACAAAGAGCATTGTTAGAAAATCATCACTGACTTGAAAAGGGCAACATTAGAACTCACCGCGCAAGAAACATCTTCACTGTCTGGAACACAGCGGCGATAGCTCGTAAACCAGTCATCAACTGCTTTTGTGACACTTTTGTCCTGTGTGGAGAGCGCAAGCACAGCGAGAGTGATTAAAGAAGACAAAGAGCATTGTTAGAAAATCGTCACTGACTTGAAAAGGGTAATGTTAGAACTCACTGCGCAAGAAACATCTTCACTGTCTGAAGCACAGCGGCGATAGCTTGTAAACGAGCCGTCAACTGCTTTTGGGACACTTGTGTCCTGTGTGGCGAGCGCAAGCACAGCGAGAGTGATAAAGAAGACAAAGAGCATTGTTAGAAAATCATCACTGACTTGAAAAGGGTAACATTAGAACTCACTGCGCAAGAAACATCTTCACTCAGGCTGTCTGAAGCACAGCGGCGATAGCTTGTAAACGAGCCATCAACTGCTTTTGGGACACCTGTGTCCTGTGCGGCGAGCGCAAGCACAACGAGAATGGTAAAGAAGACAAAGAGCTGCATGTTAGAAAATCATGGCCGACCTGCAAGAGTAATATCAGAACGCACCGCACAAGAAACGCCCCGACTGTCTGAAGCACAGCGACGATAAGTAATTGGGGCGGGGATACTTGCACCCTGCGCGCCAAGCACAAGCACAACGAGGATGATTGAGAAGGCAAAGAGCTGCATGCTAATATCTTGGCTCGAGTGAGGTGCGCGGAGTGATTCATTGGACCTACTTTTATACCTTCATACTAGAGGAAGGTACGGGAACACACGGTGTTCTTGAGATATTTGGTTTGTCATGATCAGCTTCCTCATACCGAGTGTAAGTTTAAGCTAAGTTTAAGCGCTGTTCATTTTTGATGGTGGGAAAAATTAGTAGGTTCATTGACCACGATCGTCCCTGTTCTTAACTAATATTCGCAGAGTCGTACCCCGCGGCATAAGTGTCCCTCAACACTTAGGTACGAACATTCGTTCCTGTGAAATCCGCGTTCTAAAAACGTAGATACGACGATTACTAGGGATGTTCCGCCCATGAAAGGCACTTGTACGATCCCTGGCATGAGAAGGACACCCACGAGTACAAGATGAACTGGGCACAGGAGATAACGCAGAAAATTAAGATTCCCGGTGGCGTTATAAATTCAGAACATCATTGATGTTTGGGTAAAGCGCAGTCAAAATCTTGCCATATCAAGATATCTGGCCGCAGGTCGCTGAACGCTCCTCCCATTTCCGTGTCCGCTGATCTCTGCAATGAACTTGGCGCAGGAGATAACACAGAAAATTAAGATTCCCGGTGGCGTTGTAAATTCAGAACATGATTGATGCAAAGACTATTTTGGGTAAAGCGCAGTTAAAATCTTGCCATGTCAAGACATCTTGCCACAGGTCGCTGAACGCCCCTCCCATTTCCAAGTCCACTCCTCTCTGCAATGCCCACCACTAGATTTGAGTATGCGATTCTCCCGAACAAGGCTCCAGATGACCAGAAGGAGGCCCCACTGGGACGCGCCTCTGAGCCTCGGCCCCAGTCTCTATTTCGAAGATACCTCATCTCAATCCTACTCTCCATAATATGCGTCCAAGGTATTGGTTTAGTCGCTATGCTAGGCGGGAGATCGTGTCGGACGTCTCAATCGCGACTATACTGTACGTATTTGTACGCATATCTTGTATTTTCCAGAGCGAAACTCATTTTTTCGCCGCTCCGTGAAGCACCCGTACAACATCTGGTGGAGGAAGAACTTGTCGTGTATGATACTAGTTTCGAGAAGGATTTATCGCCATTCCAAATACCATCTTCGCCCGAGCTGGATAAGAAATGGGACAATTTGTACAATTGTGAGTTGGTTGTCGGATTCGATTTCAACTTCGGCTTTGGTGGGGAGCAAAAGTTGTGAACTAAACTGCCATATAGTCGGAATTTCCCGGATCCCAAAACACGAGGCAGAACAATTACCCAATAAAACGAGCCCCATTCCTGGGGATCCTGGGTTCTACATCGCGGGATTGAATGTATTTCATGAGCTACATTGTTTGGTCCGTCCTAGGTGCTTAAGTGCGGTTCCTCGATAACTTATGCACAATTCTTTCTGTTCAGAATATGATTCGTAAGGTAAGGACTCCCTGCGATTATAAACCCTACACCTATACTTATAGCCTTTGTGTGTTATTTCCAACAAAGGCCCTCGACCCTGACTATTACCCAGATTCGAACATGAAGACGAGTGAGCCATCTCGCAAACATATCAGCCACTGTGTCGACTGGCTACGAAATTCCATCATGTGCCACAGCGATACGAGCGTCATCGTGTAAGTCTTTCCCCCCCCGCCGTTCTCGAGAAAAAAAGCCAAAAAATAAAAATAAATAAAAACTGAACCTGTTCTTGCAGATGGCAGTGGAACGTGCATCTCAACCAGAGTACACCAAAGGCCCGCATCCCGCATTCATGTAAGAAATTTAAGCCGATACAGGACTGGGGGAAAAAGAACGAGATTTTGGCGGATTATGATCATACAATCCATCTCGAGGACGCGCCGATGTGTTGCGCGTGAAGAGTCTTTTCTTTTAGCTTTCTTTATTCTATACATGATGCCGGAGCTCCGCTACAGCGGTTGTTTTGCCGTCGCGTTAAGTGCCTAAACGCAAGTGGTTTCTAAATGAATATATAGAATGTACATTGGCAATTACAGTGCGTAGGCATGTAAATTTTCATTATAAAGGAACTCTTCAGAGCTCATCCTAGGATTTAATTCGACATCCCGTGCATCCAGGGTGTGGGCACGCGAAAACTCGGAAAGGGTTGGAGTTGGAAAGAGTCGGAAAGAGCCAAAGACATAATCTCTCTAGAATGTATGAGAACTGCTCAATATAGTTATTAAGACTGTTAAAGTATTCTTCGGTGGCTCTCCATAGTGATGCTGCGATGTATTTGTTGGGCTCTGAGGATAGTGAAATCTCCAGGAGTGCGGGAAGCTTCAGATGATCCAAGATTTTAGGATGAAAGACATACAAACGTGTCAGTTGCGATAATTTGATAATAGTATTGTTTGTCTTCCGAGATCCAGCACATACAATATGTGGTTGAACCAAATTGTTGGAATACTTACCGAGTCCGTCGCTCGCTATCTCCGACGCCGCAAGTTGGAATAGCTAAGCAATAATTTCCTACGATGTTGAGTTCCGGCATTCATCATGTTCTGCTTCGTTTGTGCCCCACCCACCCCTAATTATCGTCTCACTTAGTTACATTGGTTCCTGACGAGATATGTATATTACCTTGTAGTTGTCGAATGAATCCCCTGCGCGTTTGCGAGGGTCTTCTGCTATCTCCCGAGTCAAGGCCGCGGTACCTTGATTTCAGCACAAATTAGCTGCCTGGCCAAGAGAAGTCAAATGATATTGCCAATAATCATTTCGTTGCTATTGAACCCTGCCGTGTATGGTCAAAGTTCATTGTCAGTGTCGACGCCTAAGGTATAGTGAACGAACTCACCGAGGGTAGTTGATGAAGAGAGGAGGATATTCAAATTCGAGAGGGGAGCTGAATGAAGAAGGAATGAAGGTAGGGTCAGCTTTTATAGCATTAATTCGCCGTGTTCTGATTCGAACAAATGGTCCAGATATATCGACCTCACGCCCGGTGGCGAGTGCCCATCGGTGGCAAGTTTCCATTGATAGCCGCGTTGAGTCATTCTGGTTCCTGCTGTGGTAGCCTCGAGGCTGACTCCCAGGATTAAATGAGAAGATGTCCTCGGGGAGGCTAATTGGATCTCATGTTTCGCACGCACCGTTCGAGTCAGTATTGAAGGCACCCGTTGTACACACCAGTCAGGGATATTGTTCAAGAATTTCTCAAAAGCACAGACTGTATATTCCGAGGTCAAGCAGTCGTTGTTACTCGACGGCTGGGAAACAGTTACGCGATAGAGACAACGACGAGGCCAGAAAATATTCATCCATCCTCTAGAAGTAGGTTGGGTCGGTCCCACACCTCAGGGACCGCCGGTTCTCTTACGTAACACCCCTGTTAGGCCATTTAATTTGTATGACAGCAAATGGCCTAACAGGCCCGCCTCCGCCTCGGAGGCGCAACACTTCTATTATGTCACCTGCCTTTTCTGGTGGCACGAGCCACTTCTCGGCGCTCCTGGCCATCCCAGGAGCCTCCGGTTGGATTTCATGTTCATTTCCTGGGTACAACCTTGCTTCCACATTGCATCCCACGTATTTATGCTATGACTTTGTCAAATTGCAAGCCTCAGCATGCTCCCAATTTGCCCACAACCATGCTAGAGGTGAAACAGGCACCTCCGGAAATTTCTGTTCCAATTCTATGCATTCATTATTCACTTCCATGCTATACTAAATATTGGTAGCATACCTCAGATGAACCCAAACCTCTTCTTCCACTCCATCCGCTGAGACTAGCCCGCTGAAGATGATGCAAGTGCCTCCAACAATTATCTGGTAGCCTCCCAATAGCACATCCCTAGTTCTGACAGTATGTTGACCGCCTACATTGTCATCAGATTCAACTGAATTTTCTGCTATGCCCGCAGCTCACTTGTACAGCACTATCGGTGGTAAAACAGGTGCCTCCACTAATTCCTTCCGGCCTCTCAGGGGCACATCTCTTGCTTTCTGTGGATGCTGACCACATATATTGTCCTCAAAATTCAATCAAGTAGCCTGTCATGCTCGTTCTGATTATACAGCACTGTAAGAGGTGCCTCCGCTCATTTTGTCACTACCTGTTGGGAGTCCATTACTCACTTCTGCGGTGTTCTGATAGAATGTATTGTCCTCATGTTTGATCAAAACTTTACCAGGCCCTCGCTTTGCCTAGAGCCCAGTAAAAGTAATGTAGGAGCCTCCGATATCCTCTGGCCTACTCTCTGGATATACACTCTACCTCCACAGTGTGTTAATAGGTAGTGCATTTCACTTGTGTTCAATATAAACCTGCAGGGCTGGTTCAATTTAGAGCTAGCCCTGCATCATGTGCTCCTCTCCACCTTTGCTTTGGCCTTTGTATTGAATGACCAGTACTCAGAACCGCCCCTAATTACTTGTACTTGCCTTTACTACATGTCTGTTCAACTATCAATATTCGGTACTTACAGGGAAAATGGCAGGCGGAGGCTCCGCCAATTGGAGAGGATGCCACCGGAGCCTCTGGAATAGCACAAGAACATGACTGGCCATTGAAGGACTGGATTTTACTTGAAAAGTACAAGAAAAGAACAGGTTCACGCCATCCTTCACCCAGATGAGACTCGGACCTACCCGGGCCGGAGCCGCGGACCGAGTTTGATGAGCCAATCAGAGGCTGAATAAAACTCCTACCTTGAAGAATTGCATGCTACGTGCCTGATACTGGTCTAAATAGCATGCTTAGGGCATCAAATTGGTACAATACATTGCCCCACCAATAGGAAATGAAGATATCTTGAATTATCAGAAGATTACTTTTGTGTGCAAAAATGCGCACCAAATTGAACCAAGTTGCACACTTGGATCCGGTTCAGATCCTTCAAATGTCAGGTTCAAGATCTTATAAAAAATAACAGAGCCTCTGGACTATTCATGTTGACTCTAAATTCGATTCTGATGCCTTTCTGACTTGTTTCTCATGACTATTCCCGAGCAACGATGGAATGTTCGCAAACCCGAGATTTATACAGATGCTGATTGGTCGATCAATCGCGGCCCGCCTTCGGGCCGCGTGAATCCAGTTGAGTGCGGCACAAAGATGTCTGAAAACAAGGTTGTTTTTGCTTTGGTTTCACTCAATGGCTTCTCTCCCGATAGGGGGTCACATTTCTGCCTTGCCGGAGGCTGTATAAGTAATGTATCTAAAAACTCGGAGCCTCCTTCACCTTGCTGTACTAAGGTCAGCGGGACCAAGGTGCGGATTTGACTCAGGGGCAGAGCTACCGATGATTTCAAGGTGCATAAATTTAGTAGGTTGTGTCTAGTTGAGGGAGAAGAATAGCTGAATCAATAAAGCATAGACCAGAAGGTGCTGAGCTGGAGACCGTACAGACAGGTTGAGTTTCGAGTCAAATATGCTCACAGCACACTATAAGACTTCATTTTTAAATATAGGGAGTGGACTATCGGAGGCACCGACCCATCCGGCGGAGCAATAAAAGCAGAGGGGGTTCATGCCAAATGTTTTGAGTTGACTCCGAGTAGAAGATACCTGCTCGTCGTGCCGTGGAAGTTGGAACATGTACGGAGAAAGAGACAAATTTGGAGTCCATCGGAGGCACCTAATTCTCCTCTGCTACCGTTAGAAAGGCAGAGTGAACTGTGCTAACGGACTTTGGAAGACCATATGCCAAATACACATGCTCATCATGCTGAGGAAGTCAGAACATACCGAGAAAGAGGCAGGGCCAGATTTAGTCGGAGGCACCTGCTTCACATTTGTCACCGTAGAAGAGAGGCCCAGGGGGTGTGGCGGGTTTGGAAACCAGTACAAAGGCACGGTACTAGGGCAATGTCCTGCGGAAAGACAGGATTCATGGCAACAGAGCTAGATTACGAAGTATCGGAGGCACCGATATCCCCATGAACCAAGATTTATAGGGAAATTCAGGCTGTGGTGGGAGTTTGTACCCAACCTGAATACCAACGACCTACTTGCCTTGTCGTATCAGTCTGGAAATGGGTGCACAGGGGTAGGTGAAAAATTTCCGGAGGTGCCGACATCAGCTTTGGTTCGCTAGTTCAATCGAAGAGCAAGGGCGGCAAGGCTCAGAAACTCGCACGGTAGAAGCGGAAATTCAGTGATGAAGCAGCCGGAGGAGGCAGAGGCTCCTAGAGCATTGGCAAGTGGCTCCTGTAACCAGAAAGGGCAGGTGACATCATAGAAGCGTCCCGCCTTGGAGGCGGAGGCGGGCCTCTTAGGCCATTAGCTGTCATACAAAACAAATAGCCTAACAGGGGTGTTACGTAAGGGAACCGGCGGTCCCTGAGGTGCGGTCCCACGAGAATTTATGTGCACCGCGTGGCCAGAGCTGAAGGCTGTACTTGTCAGATTCGGTGGGCACATAGCGGAGACATCGTGCATGGCAACCTTGTGCGCGAGAGTTCCAACTTCCTGAGAGTCATCGTATGATAAGGATGTTCTACTCGGAGCTATGAGCTGACTCGCCAGCGTTGTGACAGAATGGAAGCCAAGGGTTGACGGATGCCCGGAGTTCCGCAATAGGAATAAGGAACACCGTCCATTCCCCAGGATTGACACTGTGGGTCCACAAGAAGATTCAGGCAAGATTATCATTCAATATTGATCTTGCCGGTACACAGAGGCACCAGAGGGTTACATACATCAAGTTCCATGACCAGTGAGGCCAGTATTTGGTTTCAAAGAGGTCCGCAGCTGAGGTGGGGAGCAGAAATGTAGAGAATATAACGTAAGATAGTAATAGTTCTCAGTCGCACACGATATGGTGGAGACTCATGTATTAACCTGTAGAGAATATAACATAAGATAATAGTCTACAGATATCGTAAGTGCCCCGTTTAGATGTAAATATAAGTAAGTGGACGTACCCTCAGTCGCACACGATATGGTGGAGACTGAGGGTCATCGGCGAGGGGTCGCCCCTTTTATAGGGGGGGGGCGACGCCGATCGTAAGTGAAACCAAATAATAAAATAAAACAGCAACGCGCTGGAAAGGGAACTGTACGCCAAACGCCAGGAAAGGCAATACTCTCCTCAACAGGAAATACAGGATATACAGAACCCGACTCGGAGAGAGCTGACGTTTGATCTGATGGTGTCGGCTGACTAATGATTCCCAGGACCAACTTGAACTCAGGCTGCTCCCCCCACCTTAGTGCAGCAGTGTGATCTATCAGGGCCTTCTTACTAGCGGTGAGCCGTGATGTATGGAAACCGCTGGCTTAGAGGGCATCCTGATACATCACTGCAGCCTCTCTTCCACCTGTGATTACCCAATTGTCTAGGGCATCCGTCCCTGTGCTGCACGACAACGGCGAGCATCCGCATTTGATCGACATCGATCAAACGTGCTCGACACTGCGATCAAATGCGATCAAAAATTTGCTCGTCGTCGGCGATGATGGTCACAAAATTACGCGGAAATTTGCTGAAAAATTCCAGTACATAGATAATATATAAAGCGTACATGCTGGTCAAGTAGGAAGTGAAAAGCCCGCAATAAAAGGGAGAAACAGAAAAAACCTAATTTGAGTATGAATTTCGGTCCATTCCCTGTTTTACTCCGCAGGATCCTCGAGCGACGCTGGACGTGCTGCAAAGCGGGGGCGTCGGGGTCCCGTACATCGTGAGACACGTCCATCATCGTCGCCGTCTTCGTCCCCATTCCAGTCCCACGTCGCCTGCTCGTCCCACCTCCCGATCCGGCTGCGTACACTGTGGCTGCCCTACGCACCTGGCGATCTCGCCCGCCCCCCACCCCGCCCTGCCACGGCGCCTCAGCTGTGGCACCAACGAGCGCCGCAGCGGGCGCGGGCGCCGCGTCCCTGCCCCTGCGTCCCTACCCTCAAGCACGAGCGCCTGCTAGGAAAGTCCGCGGTCCCGATCCCGCCACGAGTGCGCGGGAACGGTCCCTGTGTAGCGCGGGGCGCGTCCGGGTCCCACACACACATCGAGCTCCGGCCAGGGGGACGGCTCGAAGAGCGGGGGATGCGTGTACGCCCGCGCGTGCGCCTGCGCTGCCGTGCTGCTGCTGGTGGTGAATCCGAGTCTGCCCGTGGCTCGGGGAACGCAAGCGTCGATGCACATGGGCTGGCGGTGCGAGCGGGAATGAAACCGTGTCGCGGCACGCGTGCGCATGGCCGAAGCGCGGTGTTGCACATGCGCATGCATATAGGCGTACTGCGCGTACTCATGACCCACCGGCGGTGCCACGGGCGGCGCCAGCACGGTGCGACGGCGACGGCGAGAGCGCCGAACGCGCGCGGCACGACGCGCTCAGTGAGCACTTGTACATGTGCGTCAGCGAGGGCAGCATCAGCGCCTGCCCCGGCTGCACCTGTGCCTGCGCCTGGGACGGCATAGGCGACACGTCAGGCGACGGCGGGGGTGCGGCGCGTACGGCGAGCGCATGCGCGATGCGTGCGCGGCGTTGGGTGGCGGCGGCGGCAGGTGGGCGTACGGCGTAGGGCGACGGCCGCGGCGGGTGGGCATACGGCGTATCACGGGGGTACGGCGACGTCAGGGCGGGCGAGAATGGCGATTGGGGTGGGGGCGAGTGCCGCGCGTGCACCGGGCTGAACGGCGGGCCGAGGCTGGGGAAGGCGGACGTAGCGCTCTCATCGGGCGAGAACGGTGAGGTCGGGGTGAACCTTAGTTCGTGAAAACGGATGGCTCGCGATTGTTGCTCCAATAGATCTTGACTGTTCCCAGGATTTAGGGCTTTGAAATGGGAAAAATGCAGCAGGAACAAATACATTACATTCTGCCGCTCAGATTCCGACCAATTACTAGAAGGTGGCCGAGAACCGCTGAGCTGCAGGCCACAGATGTTGCCATGAGCGAAAGGTACCGATATCAGAGTTTTTATTGAATGAAAAGCGCCAGAAGAGTGAGGATAGGGTTGGAAAAAGTCATGAACCAGTTCCTGTGGCAAGCGGTATTGTAGAACGGCCTGAATAGCGAGTTTGGACAGAGATGATTGTGGTGGAACACAAGAATTGTCACACTGGTCACGTCGGGTAACGCCTCCGAAGGCAGGAAATGGGCGCTTAACGGGCGCTTAACGAGTGTTTATCGTGAATTTAACCCAGTAAACGTCCTCACCATGCCCAATTTACCCTTCCATCCATACTAGATATACCGCAGAAGCGTTTCCGCAAAACCTTCGGCAATTTCCATTGAATACTGCCACTCTGAAACTGAAAAAAAGGATTTTTTTCGCGAACTGATGTCTGTTTCAACCATCCCAATCCTTAGTCTCTCGGAGACAGACACTTCAAACAAAACTGATCTCGTACCTCGATTGTTTGAAGTCTGTTGGTAAGCGCGGGGGTCCGATCAGAGTAGAAGCTTGTTATATAATCTGCACCGCCACGGTGGCGGTGCCTGTCGTCGCGTCTTTGCTAGCGACGCGTTTTCTCTGCCTCTGCTCGTCCTTTCTTGCCAACGACTCATCTCAGCGTGTACATACTCATACTTAATGGATCCTTCTCAAAATCCGGCTCCCATTCTCGGCAAAATTGCCCGTTCGTACACCCGCAAGCCACTGCTTGAGCCCAATCCCGCCATCCCTGCTCCACCAGCCGTGTCTTCGTCGTATAGGGCAGACCAGTCAACGTGGACTCCCCAGCCAGCAACCTTAACACCCCCTGACTCTGCTTCCACTTTCTCACACCAGCAGCCCCGTTTCCGTGCCCCGGCGCAAACTGTTGAGAACAAAGTGGCCGCTAAATTTGCTGCCATGGATGAGTTCCTTCTGAACTCTCCCTTCGACTCTGTTGGCGATTTTCTTGCCATCTTATTTTTCAATCGTCCCCACGGTGAACCTGATCCTCGAGGATCCACCCATGCTGCCGCTGTCGTGTATTTTCTCCGAGGACGCACCGAAATCAGGATGTCAGACATCCTGCCTCTGATGTACCAGCACCGCTGCAGTTACCCGTCCAAAGACTCCATCCGTCTCCACGAGCGTGATTTGATGTTCTGCACAACGGGTGACGCAAGTACCATTCGTCATGCGCGACCATTCATATCTACTTGGGCAACAAGACTCGTTGCAGCTGAGGCTCGAAAACAGATAGGGCGCGCTACTACGGATGACAGCGACGACCCAGACTTTCGAGTTCAGTTACGTGCAGGCACCAATGGCCGCAGGAAGGCTGCGGCGCACGTTGTTACTTGGCGTGATTTCCAGAACTTCGGCATCAAGGCGCTGGCAGAAAGATTCCTTGTGAAACTCGGCCTGCCCATGTTTCTCACGACGTACATGTCTGCACCAATGAAAAAGGGAGTGCGCTTCGGTGGGAGCTGTCGGTTGTATCAATAAGGGTTGGAATATTGATTTACACTAGAACTTGAAGAGTTGCTCGATGCACCGTGAAGCTGCTTTTTTGCCGCAGCAATCGCACTTGGTTGAACAAGAATGATCGTGACGAACCTGCCAGTCGTCCAAGCGCGAGCTGAACCCAAATGGAACAGGTGAGCGACAAGGGGAGTGGGAGGGATTGTGTGTGCGAGTTGGAACAACGCTGCTCAGCGACTTGGGCCGAACGAGAGCGTGTGAGCATGAGCGTGGCAGCGACGAGGGCCAACGCTGAGTACGACGAGGGGCTAATGCAAAGGGGAAACAAATTGTGTTTTATTCATGTACACTATGTACATTTTATAGGTGAGTACAACAATAAGGACAATAAAGTCAATATGAAGTAAGAATCAATAATAAGACCGGATCATGTAAATGAAATGCGAGCTGTCTGTAAGTTCAAATTAACAGCGCATAGCCTCCGGAGGCTCGGGTTCCGTGGTCAGCATGGGGCAATGCTCGTCATCTCCTCCCAACTGAAAATGTGACCGTCCTCGGTCACTGGCGAAGACAGCAACAATCCAGGAGGACAAGCAACGGTGGGAACGACTTGAATGCCGGGAAACGCGCGGGCGATGGTGGAAGGAAAGGTAGCCGGGGAAAAATGTGCAAGAAATCAAAGTCATATGGTGTGTCGCAGTGGGGGTCCTCCCAACTGGAATATTGACTCGTCGGATAGGCGAAGCGTGCGCGCATCGAAGGAACATCGGAACGAAGGCAAGAAGTCGAGCAAATGCAAGGAAACGGGTGAAGGAATGGGTGAGTGCAGGCTGAGACTGAAATATTCGTAGATCTGTGAGAATCATCGCTGAAACCCAAAGGCGACTATGGGAGCTAGGTGCGCGATGCAAGGACGACCTAGACGCCGAAACGACTACAATCGAGGGCTGGAACGCAATCGGAATCGCAGGAATAAGTGGGAGACTTGATGAATGGTGCTGGACTTGACTGTGCGCAAGTAGGAACTATAACGCGGGGCTGTAGCGGCGTGAATGACTCGGGTAAGGACTCTGGAGGTGCGATACGGCTCTGGCTCGATGCGGGACGCGCAACCAAGAACTGGTGAACGTCTGGACACGGGTACGACGGCTCCTGCGCGGGGAACGATTGCTGCTTGGATCTAGACTGTACGGCACAAATCTGGGACCGTATGGCCGTGAGGAACATGGGGGACGATAGATGCAGCTCGGAATGGGACGTGGACGAAAGCGGGGTCCTCCCAAATAGAATATTGACATGAGGAGGTGCGCAAACGTGGAATTAGGTGATAAAAGCGATGGCGTGGTCGAGGGAAGTACGAGTAGAGGTGGAATGGATGAATTGAAATAAACCGGTAGGGGCACGGTGGTGGGAAGAAATGAAAAGAAGACATGGTGGGTTGACCAATGTCGATCGCGGAGAGCTATACGTAGACTGTGGTGGAAGCGATGGCAGCGTTTTCGGGGCCACGCAGCGGGGATGAGCGCATCTAGGTCAACATTGGGAGCTAAAAACGTGACAACGACCCCAACCGATCCAACCTTACTACGAAGTCCAGCGGGGTATAGTTGCGGAATTGATGATGTATTCATCAAGTACGAGAATCGGGACGGAAGATGCGGCGGATTTGCCGTCACCAGTGGCCGTGCAGCACAAAATGTCGTCTCCGTCCAGTATCGCCGAGACAAGATCTTCTTGAACAGGGCGAAGTCCGTTGGTCCACCCAGGAATGACTTTCTTCACAATATCACCAATGGTTTTGCGGCCGAGATCATCCTGCCAGTGGATTCTGGGGGCCATAGGTATGTCGTTTCATGGGCTAGAGGATGGTATAGTGGAATCCAAGAAGAAAACACGTGAAGAGAGCGCGAGAAGAGCAAGAAAAGAGGCAGAGGAATTGACGCGACGAGGACGCGACGACAGGCACCGCCACGGTGGCGGTGCAGATTATATAACAAGGTCCTACTCCGATCGGACCCCCGCGCTTAAAACTAGACTACCCAATCCTCTAATCCCACAGTTTCCTCTTCCCTCGAGCCACCTAGGTCGTTTTGGGTGCTGGGAATAACTATCCAAACGTTGGTGGATGTGTAGATGAGGGTAGCAATTGAAGAGACCAATGGTTGGTGTCGGTCAGAAGTCTTGGTTGAGAGCCACGCAGATAGCATTGCTAAACCAAGAATGAAATCTCGCTGAAATATCAGTTCGCGACCGATTTTGCTCCATCTCTTCAATGGTGTGTTCTAAATTCCCAAAATAAATCGAATTGGAGACTTGAAAGGTATCGTACCCATATTCTGCAAGGTTTGGGGCATGTACAACGCCCAGTTGAATGGTAAAAAATCGTGCGTCAATCAGTTCGCGAGAGAAATCATCTCGCGAACTGATATCAGTTCGCGAGTTCGCGAGATGATTTTTTTGACGCTCGCGTTCAGCTGGATCTCGGTGGAATACTTGTTCATAGGCTTTATATTTCCATGTTCAAAGATAACTCATGCATTGAAGAGGAGGTAAGTATTACCAGAAATTTACAGAATAGGTGTACTATCGACTAAGTAATAGAACAAGGAGTTACTTCGAAACTTGCGCACGCATGAGCACCAGTGCTTTCCAAGGTACTTCAGTAGGCATGGAAAGTGTGGAAATGGCACGCGACGGCGTGTAAGCCCCGGCGATCGGGAGACAAATGGAAGGGGCGCGTGGTCACGCAAGGTACGGCGAGGGCAGGGCAGGCCGCACAGGACTGGCGCAACAGCGGCGGGCAGCAGTTGCGTGTGCAGCATTTGGGATAGATCCCAAAGAACCTGCACAGAAGTGGGCAGGCGGAGGACGTGGGGTCAGCGCAAGGGGGGCGGGCAGCAGGTGTGGGCGCGGCGCCTGGGGGAGCAACCCGAGGGACCGATTGCAGTCCACAAATGCGCTGGGTCAGGGAAGCAGCGGCGGACGGCGCACGCGCGGCGCATGGGGAGCAATACAGGGAACATCTTGCAGCCCTGAGATACGCCTGGCGCATGGCGTGGGCGGGCGTAATAAGCGCCGCGAGCCGGGACAGTGAGCGGAGGGGGCAGGACAGCGAACAGAGACACGGCGGTGGCGGGGGCAGGTAGCGCGCGCATACCACATCGTGTAGGAAGGTGTGTATGTCCGCGGGAGGTGCGCTGAAGCGCGGGGTAATTTTCGGTGGGGTCGCAGCGGGCAGGGCGCGCGGTGGGTGACGCTGGCACTTCGACAGCAGGTATTAAGGTCGCAGGGCTTGGCTCTGGTGACTTTGTGGGAGGATTGAAGGCCAGGGGTATCCGGATGGGCAAATAGATTCCGGACAAGCGAGACCAATTGCGGGCCTTCAGAGCACATTCAAGAGCTGTGGTTTTGGGACATACCCCATTGAATGTGAAAGATACAAACTGCCGGCTTTCATCCCAATCGGCCCCCAGGTGCAGCTTTTGTGCAAAATTTGTCGCATCGCTGTGGCCAGTGCAGCTTGATTTCCGGGGGAAACAGAGGCATTCAAGGCTCGGAGTGTGAGATTGAGGTAGCTAGGACTCGGAAGAATCACATAGAAAAAGCACCGAGCGAGGGCTGGGTGTAGAGGGCCAGGGGGAGCCAGCGTAGTGGAAGAGGAAAGAGCAATGATGGAGGACGATTGGCAAGTAACAAGTGTAAACAACACACCATTTTGGGTGCGTGTCCGAGCGCCATCAGTTTGGCGGGAGAGCGGGTCAAGCGAGCGAAGGCGGTGGGCGGCGAAATTGGGTGAGGCGCATGCATGTGCGGCCAAGGATGCTGAGGTGATGTATCAGCACCTCCGCTAGCTTAGGGGGTTTGATACATCACCGCTCACCGCTAAGCAGGGGACCTGTGATAGATCAAAACGCCGTATACGCCTGCTCCCCCCATGTCGCCTTCTGGCCAGGGAATACTGCAGCCAGAAACTCACCCTTTCATCGTGTAAGCCGTCAAAGTGCGCCGTACGTTGAAGCTCTGAGCATTCTCCTCGACCTAGAACGGATTCTAAGTCTATCGACCCCACAACTCAGGTCAACGGAGCATCCGATGCGGTTTCGAATGTGGATCATTCAATGTTACACTCTGAACAATGGAACTGACTGTTTCCTCTCTCTCATTTCCTAGGGCATCGCTGCTAGTGAACCACCGGATCCAGTCCAGTGCCTCCAGGAGGTTTTGTCTGCCTGCGGCTTGCCATCCGCGGCCCCCGATGCAATCACTATCTTGCGTCAAGGGAAGGAGCCAGGCCATCAGGCTGTTTTTTTTCCGTTGCCGAGAAGTGGGTCGTCCGGATCTTTGAGCTCCACGACGGCTTCAAGCAGCCCGCTGCATTTGTTTGGCGGATTCTGAAGGAGCTCGAGCGCCTCGGTGCACCTTCCGAGCGCATCCGCTTCCACGGCACTCTCCCTAACACGTCTTTGCACTACACCGTCACCGAGTTTTTTGACGGTATTCCTCTCACCGACGAGCTGTGTCGCCTCCCAGAAGTCCGCCAGGAAATCGTCGATCTTTATCGAAACCTGCGCGGAATCGCCGTACCGGATACAGTGGAAACTGTCGAGGACTACATGCGTCCTCGCCTGGAACACCTTGAGCGCCGACTCTCTTGTCTGTCGCCCGATATCGCCGGAAAGGTGGGGCAACTATCGCCTCTGTCGGACTTTTGCGCCTTTCATATGGTTGTCTCGCATTGCACCTGGACTCAGAGAACATTCTCGGCCGCTTCGAACCTTCGGTGACCGACTGCCAGTCGGTAACACTTTCGGTCATCGACTGGGGAATTTGCCGCCTACGTTCCCGAGTTCCGTGTCAGCATCGAAATGGAGTCCAAGGTTGGACGTGAGGTCTGGGGAGAGGACTTCATGCACCGTATCGGGTATAGGCCATACCCGGAACAGATCCTTTGGACCGAGAGCTTGTGCATGATAGCTGAGGATCACGCGGATTCCGGGGCAGCGGAGTTTGAAGCCGAGATAAAGGTGGCTCTCGGGGCTAGGTAGTCTACAATTTATGTGCTTTTGTGGAGTGCCCGACTCTTATATGTTGTGGTTCTCAAAATTCATAAATGAACGGGCGGTGAGTCAATTGGCCATGGGAGAGCGGTAAGTTCTAAGAACGCAGCAGAAACACTCTGAATTCTGATGCGCTCGCGGGGGGTGCGACGCTTGCCGCGGTCGTACTCCTTCGCAGCCCGTGTACATGTTTCCCAGTGCACCCCGCGCCACGGCGATGGCTTCCGGCCAAATTTGGACCGGTGAGGAGATTGCACTTTGTTTCGACGAAGTTGCACAGGTCCAGCACTTGCGACGAGCTTTCCTTCGCTTATTTCCTGATCCCACGAACTTGCGCGCAAATGTTACGAATATCGCCGAGTCGTAATAGTATACATATACCTCGTCACTGTCCGAGTTGAACAGTGGAAGGTGCGGAATGCGGTTCCCTCCGCAATTGACAAGTTCGCCTCTCAAGTAGTATTCCGCAGTAGTTTTGGGCAAGAGTTTTGTGTTCTGCCTGTTTGCGCCGACAATAAATGGTCTACTGCGAATTTGCCGGAAACACCAAATAAATTTGGCTTGTCGGTGCCTGGTTGAACATACTTTCTTGGCTTTGGCCGGCACCAACGGCATGACGGCGAGTCGTCCTCAGTTCCAACGAATCGATTCTGCTTCTCACAAGCTGAGCATCATTAAGCTGATACGGTATTCATCTCGAAGTGTTCAGATGCTATATCCGATCAGTCCTCACTGAACTCTCCCATTGTCAAAAATCTTCTTCAGCGGCTGGAGGTGGGTAGCCGCTTTAAAATTAGGTCTTCTTCAGTGCCCTGATTGAGTCCAGAGTTCCGCTTATGCGCACATGATTCAAAGATCTCGACACTACCTTACAAACCCAAGGGTCCGTATCGGAATGTGGCGACTATATATTACAGTGAGCTCTTGACCTCGTGTTCGTGCCTCCCAAATGTTCGTGCGAGCTCTAGCAACTCTCGCATATCTCGTGCCATGCTTGTGCAAGGTCTACGAAGATGTCACTCAGCTCCCGGGTCTGTCGTATGACTTCGTGATTGTGGAGGTGTGGGAGTCTCTTTCATTCAATGACTTGAACTCGACGCACTCTAGGTGGAACCGCTGACAATGTTGTTGCGAACCGTTTAACAGAAAATCCGAACTTCTCAGTCTTGGTATCGGATGGTCTTTTAAACATAGACGCTGTCTGATCTAACTTGTTTTCAAAGGTATTGGAGGCAGGAGTGTCGTGAGTAGACCCAAATTCGTCTGGATACCAGCCAACATGATAGTTTATAGGAATGAAGGCGTTATCGACTCAGTTGTTCCATTCTTCGTTCAAAATCTTCTCACACCCAACATCTACGAATGGAGTGCGTCGAACGTCTGCTTCTATGGCTCGGTTAACTGGCCCATAGACTATACCACTGTTCCTCAACCCGGTTTGAATGGCCGTAATGTTGGAAATCCTCGAGGTCAGTCGTTATTTACGAGTCGCTGACAGGGCTTAATTTTATTTATTTGAAGCCCATATTCTCGGAGGATGCAGCGCACACAGTAAGGTGCATTATGTCTAGCTGGCACTCATTAACATATTTTAGACGGAATGGTCTATACCCGTGGCTGCAGACGATTACGATCGCTTTGCAGAAGTAACTGGCGATGCCGGATGGTCTTGGGATCGTTTATTACCGTATTTCTTCAAGGTGCGAGTAACTATATCCTCGACACGCACTCTGAAGTTTTGTGAGGCAGAATGAAAAATGGACTCCACCGGTGGACCACCACGACACGCGGGGACAATATGACCCTGCTTTCCACAGCACCAATGGAATCAATTCTGTCAGCCTCCCTGCATTGAGTTGGCCGATTTTTTCACGGCATGTAATTGAGGCGAGCAAAGAGCTTCCCGACGAGTGGCCGTTCAATCTCGACATGAACTCCGGAAAGCCGCTGGGCCTTGGTACGTCCATCATTAAGCTTTGGATAGAGTCAGTTACCTAAATAACGAAATAGGTTGGATGCAAACGACTATTGGAGGTGGAATGCGAAGCACATCCGCGACATCATATCTAGGGCCAGAATTCATACGTCGCAAAAACTTGCACGTTTTGGTGCACGCGCAAGTGTCCAAGCTCGTCGGCTCCAACCATGCCAACGGGAAGTTGACTTTTGCAGGAGTACAATTTGCACAGGGTAATTTAATTACTCTCAGCGGAAAAATACTTCAATGATCATCGGGAACAGGAGGAGCTTTGTTCACAGCGAAAGCCGCAAAGGAGATCATCCTCTCTGCTGGCTCTGTCGGTACCCCTGGCATCCTTCTGCATAGCGGAATAGGCGGCCAGAGAGCATTGACTGATCTTGGTATCTCCACTCTCCTCGATCTCCCGAGCGTCGGACGAAAACGCCACTGATCACCTTGTATTCGGTCTGGGTTGGACCGTGAACTTGAACCAGACATTGGATTCCATCAGCCAAAATGCGACACGTTTTGATGAGGCGTTTGCACAATGGAATCGGTCACATACTGGATCGTTTTCTGCAGGAGGGACGACCCACCTTGCGTGGGCTCGTCTGGATTCGCAACTTGCTTCTAATAATTTCACCGATCCCTCAGCAGGTCCGAGCTCGCCTCATATCGAGGTTGCCTTTACCGTGAGTTGCCGAATCGCACCGTACCAAATGATGCCCCATTGTTTGAAATTAGCCGGGTCAACGGGCGGCACCGCCGGGAAGCCATGGCGTATCGGCTGGAATCGCTGTTCTGAATCCAGTCAGCCGTAAGTACCCAACCCAGCTAAATACTCAGCATATTCATTTCTTTTGGATCAGGCGGCTCGGTCACAATCAACAGCAGCAATCCGTTCGATTCTCTTATCATCGATGCTGGTTTCCTCCAGAGCGACGTGGATGTGTTTACTGGACGAGAAGCGATCAAAAAAGTCCTGAAGCTCTTCAAAGCGCCCACATGGCGAGACTACATCATCGCCCCAATTGAAGACCTGGAAAATCTCTCCGACGAGGAACTTGACGAGCATATTCGAAACAGCGCCTCGACTTTTTTCAATTTGATCGGCCACATCTGCCATGTCCGCAAGAGATGCGCGGGTACGGGGTCGTAGATCCCGATCTAGTGGTGAAAGGCGCGAGTCGCCTTCGAATTATCGACGCCTCGGTTTTCCCGTTTGTGGTCAGTGGGCATACGCAGGCCGCGACCTATGTGATTGCTGAAGGAGGCGAGTTTTTTCCTCCCTTGACAAACACTAAATATCGTTCTAACTCTTACCTCGTTGAAATATAAGGCGTGGATTTGGTGAAGATGCATGGGAGTGATTGAAACCAGGTGTCCTTCCACGATATGTATAATTTTGTTGATTGTGAACCAGAAAACATCGAGTTGCTCCGCGAATCTGGCATGCTTGGTCGCCAGAAAACGGCATTTTCGGTTCTGCGGTGGTGCTGCGTGAGTTGTGTCACTTGACCGCGTCGGTTATAGAATGCAAACATTGAATATTGAAGTTTAACGCACCGGCCTCACTGTCTAAAGATAAACCAGTACGTGTAGACATATATTAATGGGAGACTTCGCCAAGTTACGGATGTTATAATGTTTGTATGTGAATGAAAGTCAACATTAATCTTCCGCCGGAAGGAATTTCAACCGCCGAGAACGGAATGTGAAGCAATTGTAATAATTTTATGTTGGTTCAATGAAGGTTTTAGTAACCAAGCGGATCGGAATGACATGCTGAGTGCTGAGCAGCGGAGACAGCAGGGCTTTCAGAGGGATTATCTCTAGTGTGATAAAATCCTGTGCACATCGTTTAGAGTTCGGGCGATCCAGCAAAAACACGAAGAGAACCTTTACGGTAAGCCTGGCGGCCTGGAATCCGCCTACAGAAACAGTGGAGTCGCATTTTATTTCGCCATTCCAGTCAAGTGTCTCTACGCACGAATCACATGCTTGTCGGCAGTCGCAGTCCGCCATCGGAGGCAAGGGAGAGAAGGAACCCTCGCCGATCCGGTGCAGACACCATGTTGATTTGCCGCGGTGCTCGAACGTCACCATGCGTGTCATGTATACACGGACCGGGCACTCTTCACGGCCGTTAGAAGGCAGAACCAATTCCCGCAATGAAGAGAGGGGACCGCAGAGTTGGAGATGGAGTGGGATGCTGTCGGACAGCCCAAATACTTTTACTGAGGGGATGAAAGCCTGTAGCATATGAGCCGCAGTTGGAGGCGAAGAGGACCAGTGCTGACCCTGACATTGTATGGAGAAGAGGTTTGAAAACGAGCGTGTGTTCACCACGAAAAACTTTGGTTGTCACTCCTCCGGCGTTGTTTTCACCGACGCAAGAAAGGACGGACTCGTGGGTATTCCACGAGCTGGGACAGTCTGGGGGTTATAATCAATGGGCACATAGATTCTAAGCTCCGGTTAGATTCTTTTTGGGGAAAGGATATTTATTCGCATACAAGTTCGTTCTGGACAGGAATCCCAATTGGCGGTCTTTGGTGATTGTAATAGTCAAACTGTATGTGGATTTGGCGAACAGGGAGGGAAACCCGGGGAATCTGGCGACATATGAAGGTGGCAGCCGATATTCACAGTCGTTGAGTTTGAAACGTAGTCGGGAAATCACAGGCTATATCCACCGTTTCCGGACACTCCGATGACGATGAACTCGAAGACCAAAGACAGTGCGTAATTTTGGCGACCTTGATTGTCAAGGCGCCCGAGTCTATGGTGGCTATTTCTAGCCTGCCTTCCAGCTTCATGAATATAATTAAACCGGTGAAAATTCGACCCCAAAAATGCGCACCTTTGCTACGACCTCGCAAATTTGGCTCCGTTCTTGCTCGGGGGTTGGAGCCTCTGACTGAGCCATGGATTCCATAGGATGGAACGCGCGCAGTTGGTTTCCTGGTCGAATAGAACCACCGTCGCTGAGCCGAAAACCTTCGTGAATATGCCAGTGGGTAATAAACGTCTTCCGACTCGCGGAGACAGGTCCAGTCGTGTCTCATCGTGTGGAATCCTGCGAGTAAGACGGGGATGGGTAAGATGGGGAATAAAGCGGTAGAGAGAAGTCGGATTCCATGGGTGATGTGTTGCCAGAAGCTGCGAGGTATGAAAGCGAAAATACCAGTCGCTCTTAAGAGGTACATTCACAGATAATTTGACCCTATGAGTCAAAACCGTACTTGCGGAGTTGTCACCCCCGTCGGCCCGTAAGAAAAGGCCAATCGCTACGATCGGTCATGCGTGACAAGATTTGCTGCTCGGTCTAAGCTCGGCTAGTAGCGGTGAGAACTGAGAACTGAGAACTTGAGAAATGACTCACTGCGAGCCGAGAGATGAGCAGATAACACAAGTTCCCTCGAGGAATGCATTAAATAATCATTGGGCAATTAATGACGGCAAACCTTCAGTGATAATCTTGTTGGTGAGATGCAGACCCAAGTTGGCGCTATTCAGCCGATGAGGTCGCCCTTCGGTCTTCTCGGTGCGCAGGTCCGAAAATATTTTCGAATGTGATTGCAAGCACTGCTTTGAAGAGATGATGAGAGAAGAGAGAAGGCGCACCAGGAGCTCGGGCTGTCCACTCATGTACAAAAACATTTTTCATCTATGTCTGCGATTCACGACGATTCACGATTCGATCAATCTTGTCAAGGCACTCACAGTGTGCTCACCAATTCAGCTGGAGTCCATGGTCGTTGGAGAACAACAGAGGAAGCTAGATGGGGTGCACCGGCTTGCCAAATTGAATGAGAATTAGAAAATCGATTGAAATTTGATTTGAATGAGGTGACCGCCGCATAGATCCAAAATTGAACAGATCAGTTCGGGTCTAACAACGTCGCCAAGGCTTTGAAGGTTCATCAAGTTGCAGGAGGTTGCGGATCGGTTCAAGTTGCTGTAGGTTGCAGAATAACACACCAACTTGGAATAACGCATCTATAGGTCGGGTGAAGCAGAAAGGACTTGTGGTGCATTGCCACCGGGTTCAAATCGGAACCAACCATCCGAACAATAGAAAAGTGACCGGGATGTTCACACTGGTCGCGTATCTGGCGCGAGACAACTGGTTATGCCGGAGGCATGGCTGCATGAATAAGATGGAAAGCGGAGACCTTTCGAATTTGGGAATTCAAGTTGCGAGTCAGAAGAATCCCAAGGCTGGACGGCAGCATCGAACTTTCTGAACGGGATCAAAGCAAGGTCGAATGGAAGGAATGTTAAGAAACACAAATTTATTGAACAGCGCCAAAAAAGCAAGAAACGCATAACGAAACTTCGATCCATTTGCATGCATCTGAAGATAACCTCGAATGAGGCATCCCAACATGCAGCAAAAAAGAGGGAAGATCCCCTGACGACGCAAGCCAGTAGTGCAGCAGCAAGGTCATCGCGTCCGTTTGTTGCAAGCAGAGCAAACGTACAAGGGCGACAAAAATTAGATAACCAGAAATGCCTGCGGTGCAGGCATAATAGTGGTTAAACTATTAAGAACAGATACTACACTTGATCTAAGCCAAAAGGCCAGAGTGGTAAGGAACCGAGTTGTTGGGTTAGCGCCCTTTATAGTACGCAACTGGTCCGTGCGCGGTGGGTCCGTGCACTGTAGTCTCACGTGCAATGTGTGGTTGAATTTCGGTCGGATTCAATTTAGTAAAATAATTTGGCCTATATCATTCGCTCACCCAGTGGGCGAGTCAATCTCGGGGTATTTTCATGAATTTCACGTTATATGTATCTTTCAACGCAATTGGCTGGTGTCACGGGCGAAGTTGAACTTCAAGTTACCTCCATCAACCCGACATGATCCGTTTCTCTCCGGACCATCACGGATGCTTTTCTTCAGCCTCAACAGGCTTGCCTCGACTATTGGTGTAATGCTCACATTTCGGAGCGAATTCTAAAGACGGATGTGCACGCTGTTTCCCAACGGGGTTGCAAGGCTCCGATAAACAGTTCGTTGAGATGACTCGTACTTACGGGCGACTTGCGGGCGACGGATGGGACGCAGCGGCACAGACTGTCCTTTGACCGTGCTCTGAATTTAATCCAGCGAATCCTGAGCCCACGACCAGGGTGTAACCCCTGATCCTGTCAACCGATCGCGACATGGCACTGCACGGACGCGTCTATGGCGAGGTGGGTCGCGCCTGCTTTTGAAATGCGCGATTTCTCTAGAAAGCTGGGTCAAACATTTGAAAGCCCTTTTTTCTCTGAATAGACAAAAAGTTGCGCAAGGGGCTGGACCGCGTCCTCCAAGTTTCAAAATGTCAAATTTCCCAGTCGTTCCCAAATATAAGCCCTATACTAATTTTTTTTCTCCGCTGGAAGCCACCCTGCCAGTGCTCCGTCTGACATCCTCTAATCCCAGGTGCTACCTAGCGACTGCAACCCGCCCGGCGCGGATTTCACGGTAGAAGGTCGATGGGGGCGCGAAGGCCGGCGAGATTTTTTGATCTATCTATATACAACCCACATGCAGTACTGTTTTCTTTCTCTCTGTCTCGTTCCGTCTGCCGTCGTCATGTACTCTGTGTGCACCCAAGAAAATCACAAGCCGTTTAAAAATCTGGATGCCGGACTGACAGGATTACTAATAGACTGAGGATAATCGGGTAGAAATAGGCCTAGGGGGTCTTCGCCGGCCAACATAGAGTTTCTAGATGTGTTCATATATGTTGATGTGGATGGCGTTGTGTTTGTCTCGGAGAGACTATCATCGGCCAGCATATAGTTGTTGTCGGCAGGTACTGTACTATTTCATTCAATTCGTTGTCACGCGTCACACCCACTTTTTTTTTATTGCGGCAATAATTTTTTCTCGATTTGTCGGACTTTAATTGGATTTTAATTGTATCAAAAATTCCGAATCGAACGCGAATTAATCAAAATAGTACAGTATAGGTTCCGGACGAGGGCGCTTTCGTCTTTCACGGACCGTTAATTTTCATGGGGAGGCGGAGAACCAAAATTACTCACACAGACCTCACTATCGACTCAATGATGGTCCCAGTCCATGGTCGGTTGGTTGACAAATGGGACAAGCATTGATCAACCAATTTTTGGCACCAAGCTGGCATTGTGGAAGGCCAGTCGGGACGGCCTCCACTAACGACGTGGAAGAATACTGCCCCATCGGAAGGAAATTTTCGGAAAGGGTGGTTTCCCTGTATATAGCTACCAGCACGTCAACATGGAACGGATATGAGGATCCACGAGTAAAAACCTCGAGGCAGACGCAACCAAATGAATAGATGTCGCTTGCGAATGTTCTTTGAAAACGCATTGTAGCCGCAGGATGCCGGATGAAGAAGTTCCGGTTGCCATCCAACGAAGAGAGCCTCCACGATTTGTCAGGGCCACCGGTCCATCCGTGATGACAGCCAAACCGAAATCCGCCAGACGTGCATGTCCCTGGTCATCCCGAAGTATGTTTGCCTGCGGATGTTACAGTCGTCAGATAGGTTCTAATACACGGTAGGTTGAATACCCCGCGAAGATCACCATGGACGATGTTTTCGGAATGAAGATACTGCAATCCGACAGCGATTTCATGCATCTAAACCAAGTATCGGTGGAATGATGGCACAACGGAGGCTGAGAACTGCAGTGCAAACCAAGACAGGAATAGAGTCATCGCCTAGTCCACCCGTCATTATTGACAAGCGCTCCTTTGTCCATCCACGGGGATACCACACAAAGAAATCCCGGAAATGTTTCCGAATCCACGCCAATAAAGGGAAGAATGTAGTCATGATCTAAGTTTTTCCCATATTAGCGCCTCTTTGCAAAACTTCTGAACAGCTGTCAGTCCAATCTTCCCCGGGCCGAAATGAGCCTACTCTTGCGTATTCGTACACCCTCTTCACTTTCTGTCTGGAATAGTCGCAATCGCTTCAGGGCGACAATCCCTCCCTGATACTCGCCTCGAAAGATATCCCCAAAATTTCCCCCAGCTAACGGCGTTGGGCTAACGTTCTCGACGCCTCGGATATTAGCCAGGGAAGATGGGAGAAGACCGGAGACCTCGGAAGCTGGACAATTAAACGACGAACATCCAACTGCACCGAAGGTCGGTCAACATTCTGGAGAAGTCCGGAGTCGATGATGTTTTGCAGAAACGTTCTCCGGGCACCCCGTAGGCGTGGAACCCCCCCACGGCGAAGATCCATCAAGTCGGTGTGGGTTTGGATGGTCTAAAAACAGTCAGAGTGTGCAATCACATGGAGAAGATTCGAACGACATCTTGCATAAGATCCAGCACAAATTGAGCTTTTGTTCCTCGCAATACCATAATTTCTTCCAGATCCGCCTTGGAGTTAAGAATTTCGTACAAGACAAGAATTATTATGAGATTGTCTTTCCAAACGGCTTCCCTAAACTGTTGAAGGTCACTTGCTCGCAATTCGCAGGCAATCTCGAGTCAAACTTATAAACCAAATGTACGAATGAAATGGGGTGAGTGCATACCTGCCATAAACGCTCGTACAGATTTCGGCTTTCGTCGAGGAAACGGGTGAGGCTTGAAGAGGTTTCTCGATATGATGCTAGTTCTCTCGTCAACTTGGAAAACTGGCGGTGTGCCGAGGGAGGTTCCTCGCACGCGAGGAGACTGAAATCGAACGTGCGAAGCCTCTACATTACTACGTTAGCGTAGAATCAGATGGAGATGATACTACGCACATCACTGCGCGCCTCGATGATCAAGGTCTTGATGGTATTCTGTTCCGCTATGTCAGCCTTTGACAAGATCAAGGTAGACCTGCACACTTCATAGAGCTTGAAGTACGAGACGGTGGATTAAAGGATTGTCAACGAGGAAGCATAAGGAACCACGTACTTGCAATTTGCCACTGCGGATACTGTACCGAATAGGCCAGAAGTGCTCTTCTAACTTGGGACCACACGTCATTTCCCTCATGGGTTTGTCACCTCGTCTTGAGTTAACGTATCCACAAGTTCTTTAGGTGTTTCAGGGATGAATTCTGGATCGTCAAAGACCTTATGGGATTTGAAATTTAAATCCCGGTCCCAGTATGTTGTCGAATACTCACGATGTCTTCAAAGGCCGACTCGGGCTGTCGGTGGACATAGCAGCCCTCTAATGCTAGCCAAACTTATCAGCGGACGCATAAGATATAGTGATTTGAACAGACGGACCAGGTGGCGCAGACCAGGTCACTTGTTCACACCAGAACGAAAATGTAGCTTGCGATTGAGGCAATGAATAGATAATCCCGGCGGGTGACGGATCTGTTGACCAGTACTCGGTGGAAGCAGATGGAGAGGATAACACGACAGGTGACCAGGGTTGTTGGGCAGGATCACCGAGAGGCGGCGGGGTAGTGACCACTGTGGCGTAAGAACCAGGTGAATCATGGACTCCAGCGGGATTCTTGGTGGGTCGTGAACGAGTCCTCCATTCGCAAGCGCACGCAGGCCTGTCGGTTAGTGGCGAGAGACAAAGAACGGCTGGTATATAATCAGGAAGATTAGGAAAGCTGTTTCATCGCCATGGAAGTGACATGCTCCCACAGTCTAAAATTGTAGAAAACGAATAGAGGCACTGCTGTGCATCTGAAAATGGGTTCCACGGAAAGTAGGAGAAAAATTTGAAGGAAATAGGCCACGCAAGTTCGAACCTGAGAGATCAGGAAGCCTTTCGATGTTCATACTCAAATTACATTTCACAAGCTTTCTGAAAGGAATACGACGTCAGACCTCACCAGCCTCGCCCTGAATAAATTCGTGAGCAAGTCTATCTTGAAGAAATTGAACGCGCGAACCGTCTTCCTATGTTCATCGGATGGGCAAAGACTTTGTCACAACGACATAAAGCCTCGCCCACTCAGTCGGGTGTGGATTGGTCCACGCATGATTCGTGCCTTTCTGTAAAACAATATCCCCACTTTCAAGCGTCTTTTCTTCTCCGCTGTCCAGTTTGAGAAGAACTGAGCCCTTGATAACGGCGACAAAGTCGAAAGTCAGAGTGCTAATTCTTGTATGTTATTTGCCAAAATGAAGCTAGAGGACTGGACTCGCCGGTGCATATTCGACTCGGCACCAGGTGGTATATCGATAGCCCGGCTAGTCATTTGAGCTGCCCGGGACGAAATCGGAGTCCACTTGCCTCACCATGAAATGCCTGGGACGTCAAACAAATCTGGACGACCTGCAAAGTTCTTTCCCTGCGCCTCGTCCGCAGCCCAGTCCTTGGGATCTTGATTATCAATCGGAAGCGCGGGGGCGGAATAGAGGAAGAGATTCCCGTCCCGTTTGGGCGCTCATGGGTCTGAACGGCGGCGTCAGACTGGAACTTGGCAAAGCCGTCGTCGGCGTGGCCTGTAATGACCCGGCGAACTAGCCAAATGTCAGCTTCTCGATTGGCATGGTCAACGAGCATCCAACCTGGAGGAAGAGACATCGAGGCGAAAAACCCTAGAAACCAGGAACCGCCGAGGTGGTGGAAAGAGAGATTAACCGACGGATCACTCGACCGATCGATCGAAAAAACGTCCCAGGCCATGGAAGAACGCAATTCATTCCAAGAAAAAAGGGATATACAAAAGAGCTCTTCGTGCAGAATTCAATCGATTATCGCGTTCAACGAGCAGTAAAGTGCCGTTCACCCGCACCGACCGTAATACCCGCTCGAATCGATAGTTAATATTCCAGCCTCCCTGGGCCAGGAAATTTGTGCCCCACGTACTCTTCAAATCTGTCCTCAAACGGGAACGATGTCCGAGACAACTTCAACTTCTGAAATGTGGTAATCTTTTTACGAAGTCGACGGAAGCGAATGGCGCATAGGGCTCCAAGTCCCCGTACCACACGGTACGGACGACGGAGCGGAGTTCCGTGCCAATGGAAAGAGATTCGAGGAGCGGGGCAGCGGCAGGAAGACTATCCAGAAGATGCGAGAGGTTCAAAGGAAGGGTTTGTCGGGGAATGTCAAACTGAAACTTCAAGGAGCGGAGGGCGGGAAACAATGGGAGGTCGACGACAGGGAGAGCTATTGGAAGTCTTGTGAGTAGAGCAATATATCCAGGGTGCATGAGAACATACAGGATTGAAACGTTAATTCGAAGCGCTGCAGGGTTGTCGCGGCATCCGACTTCTGCAGAAGTCGGCTCCAGTTCACAACTGGAGGGGAGACAGACAAATACAGATTTCGGAGACCCCGCAAATATTGGTGCAGCTCGAGATCGAGTACGGATGTCCAGGGATTTTCTCTGATTTCAGCAATAGAGAGTTCCTGGAGACGGCTCAGGTCCGAGCCTCGCAGGCCGGAATAAACGAGGGAGTGGCAGAGCCGGCCTCGTCTCGGGCACTCGTCCTGTATAGCATAACGCTATCCAACGTCGAAGCGGTGTGGAGTATGAGGGAGGAAGGTACGCCGGCGATGCGGGTCAGCCCCAGACTCCGCAAAGTTGGGGTGACGATCAAGTCCCTCAGTAAGGACGTCACGCCGGCTGGCATCTCCTGCCAATTAAAAATGGGTCCATTGGCAAGTATGGTGAGGAAGTGGAGGTTGTGGAGGGCGTGCAATACGCTTTCAACCGCAGCGTAGTCTTGTGCGGGGGTTAGGCAGAGGGCCAGGTTCGGACATATCTACCGAGATGCGGAGAGTTCGCAAACAAATCGCGCGCGTCTTCGAACTGGATGAGGACCTGCCGTCCTTTCGGGGGCCTTGGAATGTCAAGGCAGTCTGTGAAGAGAGAGAGCGAGGCGAAAAGACGTCGTTGGCTAGGAACAAGGAACGATCTCGCAACCATGGAGCATGATATCAGATGCTTTCTCGGAACCTGGCCGACGATAGCGTCGACTAGTTCCTGGGCAAGCGCGGACGATTGGCATGCAGTGGGTGTTGAAGAAAAGAGCCTTCTCAGGCATCTATTCGGGTCTCACTCATATGTCCGAAAAAAGACAAAAAAAAAAAAAGAGAAATCATTTCTAGTGCCAAATTCTGTGTACTCTGGCAATACAGCGCGGAGTTTCCTTTGCCCATATTGTTGAAGCTTGTGGTGTTGTACCCATTTCGTTCCTCGAATTTGAAAGGTGAAGTGCTGCCATATCACACATGAGAGCATAATTCGATTCGTCGAAACGCTCCTTGCTTAAACGGACATTGTGACAACAAAAACCAACAATTCTGATTCTAATGCACGCAATTACATCGGGCTTATCCTAAAGTCCGAAAATCCTTACAACGAAACCCTCCAACATTGTGTTGGGCGGGATCAGACTAGCGCGAAGATGAACAGGAACACGCAAGGGGACAGATGACACTCACAAAACTTCCTGGCCGCGCCAGTAATAGCGTCACTGATTTTATCTTCGTTTGCCTCACCCTGAAGAATGGATCAATCACACAGTAGAGGCCGATGGGAGGAACACAAACCAGTTGCTTCCCGATTCTGCTTTCACCGTACTCGACACCTTTCTCGACGTATCCTCGGAGGCCGCCTTCCTCGTTGGTGTTGGAGGAGCGAGTCTCCTGGCCACAGAAAGTAAGCAGATGTAGGAAAGAATAGAAATACGAGCTCACCCGGACGACTCGTTGCGAGACTCGCGGTTCTCGCCATACGATCCACTGCTGCTGTTGTTATTGCGCGATTCCCCGCCGCCATAAGAGTTGTTGTTCTGATTCGACAAGCATGAGCATGGATAAGAATTTAATACAAAAAACAACACCCACCGTGGACGAGCCATAAGAGTCGCTGTTCTGAGTCGACAAGCATGAGCATGGATAAGAATTTAACACAAAAACAACACCCACCGTGGACGAGCCATAGGAGTCGCTGTTGTTGTTTTCCCGATTGGCGGTTCTCGCCGTAGGACTCATTGTTGTTCCGCGACTCGCCGGAGGAATCGTTGTTACGACGCGACTCCGAGCCATAGGAGTCGTTGTTGTTGCTGCTGCGCGAATCCGAGCCGTAAGTGTCGGTGTTGCCCCGCGCCTGTGAGCCGTAAGAGTCGTTGTTGCTGCTACGCGACTCCGAGCCGTAGGAGTCGGTGTTGCCCCCCGCCATAGGAGTCATTGTTGCTGTTGTTGCTGCGCGACTCCGAGCCGTAGGTGTTGCCGCCCGACTCCCCGGAACGGGAATCGTTGTTGCTGTTCGAGCCATAGGAGTCGGTGTTGCTCCCGCCGTAAGAGTCATTCTTGCTTTCGCCATACGAATCAGAGTTGTTGCGCGACTCCTAAGGGCAAATCAGTATGGTAGACAAAGCCAATTGCGGAGAGCTCACGGTATTGGAGCCGTAAGAGTCGCCGCCGTAGGACATAGTGGATGAAGTAGTGAAGAGGGAAGCTAGGGGGAGGATGATAAACTGAACCGAACACCCGCGCCGTTATATACACCCACCGGCAATTTCCGAATGACGAATGATGGGGCGATGACGAGTTTCCGAATGCGGCAAATGACGTGATGTTCAAGTTGAATATCAGAAGCTGGCCCAAAGGAATGGAAGATACGCAGCCCAGAAACTATGCATTTCAGACGTCCGTCAGTTCCTGACCAGGAATTCTGAGCCGGTCAGCTGACACGGCGCTCCTCGGTTCCACAACCTTCCCGAGCATCACAGCTTCATCTCCACTCTGCACCCACGTTCGGCGGCTCCAATCGGCCCAATGCACCATTAATTCGACGTCTAGTATGCAGGCGGAATCCTGGGTATTAAAATAACAACAGGATTTGACAGACCACAGTCACCGCTTTGCTCAGGGTAGGGTAAGATGAACTAGACCACGCACAGTTCATGGCATCGCATCGGGTGTTAGCTTTGCTATCCGCTGCACCGGAGTTTGTGGGATGGTCGAAGTCGTGACTCGAATAAGCCAGGGTGAAAACTGTGAGCTACGAAGTACCTCGGCACTTGGCTTAGCCCGAGCGTACATCTTGGAAGCACCAAAATGCCCATTTTAGGTTGGTTTCCTCCGCTAAAAGACGGGGATCGGCCCGGAGAGGGCTAGCGCAGGGTAAAACGGTCAGGCAGCTATTATGTTCAATAACGGAGAAGTCTGGGGAACCCAAACTTCTCGACTGGGAAGAATCCATGATTTACCGCGGAACCGAACCAGTATTGGGTATCGTTCCCCTTTCCTTCCAGCTTTACTCGGCTTGGAACGTTAGTGTGCCCCGGCCTACTTCTCTCCACGAATTTGGTCCCACAGCGAACGTTCACCCTCCAAATTCAAACGTTCGTTTACAGTCAGTTCGATTACCGACTGAACCCATCATATGCATTACTCTGCGGGGAAAAGACCGGCCAGTTCGGTCCTCTTTGCCGATATCACATTCGAAATAATATACTACTATTCATCTGCAACAACCACAACCGCCTTCGCCTTCTTCGTGCCCTTCAAGACGGCTAGGAAAACATCCCCGACTGTGCTCAACCCTTTGCTAACGTCCTCAGTGTACTTGAGTTCCCCGCTGGCAAGTTTCGGAGGGATAGTCGCGTAGAAGTCTGCTTGATATTTCGGCAGGAGGTCGAGAATGAGGATGCCGTGTACGTGCAGGGCCTTACGAACGATCTGGTGGAAGTTCTATGTGAGGGTGGGATGGTGATTGAGCGCCACAAGGGTTCGTTTCAAGAAACACGACCAGACCTTGACCCCCGCGTGTCCAGTGTTCAAGCCCGCGATGGAACCGCACGCCTGAAGTTTGAATTGAATGGTAAATGGTATGCGAGGCGGAACAGGGACAAAATGAACTCACGAGAATGCGCGCCTTGTGTGCAGAAGCCTCTATCGCGACATCGATTATGTCCTCCACCGACGTTATCCCAGAATCTACGGCCAAGAGCTCAACAGTGAACTGGCGTGATCACGACAGACATACATGTCAATAGGTCCCTCCTTTTCGAGCACCACGCCAGTGTCGGTGGTTTTATAGTTGAAGGCGACGTCGGCTCCGATAGATTGCATGAACTTGACCTTTTCTTCCGAGCCGGCAGAGGCAATGACCTTCAGTCCGGCTTGTTTCGCTAGCTGTATGACGATCCTGGATAGTCCTCAACCAAGAATCCGAGCGTGAAGAGGAGAGACGATACACACGTGCCGACAGCGCCTGGGATTGGAAAAGTTAGAAGGGATGTTGGATACTCGAGATCGGCCATTTACCTGCGCCACTTGTGACAAATGCAACTTCGCCCTGGACAGCATCAAGTCATTCGCTTGCTATATGGATGTTAACGTACCGGTTTTGCGTCTGAGTATTCTTTCCAAGCAGCATACGCCGTCTGGCCTTCATCGAGCATAAGCAGAAGTTTATCATATGACAACATGACACAAACCGGGCATGCCCGCGGCAGTAACATACGCCGTTAAAGAGAGACCCGGGTGCGGCTCGATGATCTGCAGGCTACCCAGTTCTGGATATACGGTGTATTCCTGGTGCACTGCAGATAGAATTAGTGCTTGTCGCCGGGCCAAAAGACAATACGAACATATGGTGAGTCCGTAGACATACTTCCCCACCTGGACACCGGCAGTTTCGGAGCGCAGCACTATACCAACTCCATAGCCATCCAACCTATGAAGAGAGATGGCACGGATTGTAGGAGGATACACGTTTGGCTTACGGTGCCCAATTTTGAATGGGGGCTGAAACCATGAGCGCGGACTAAGGCAACTGGCTGGGCATACATACTAGATAGGATTTCACGCTTGGGTCTCGCATCCTCATGCGTAAGAAGGGGTCGAGCGACAGCACTAAAGTTTTGACCAGGAAACCGCCATTGAGCGGTTCTGTCTCGAGATCAATCGTCTGCGAAGTGTCGTAGAGCGTCGTCTCTCCAGGAATGGGAAAAGCTAATTAGAAAATCAATCTGGGATAAATACCACTGGGTTTTGGAGAGACGCACTTTCGGGTATAGAACCGAACAGAACCCGGGCATTCTGGATGGGTGCCATTGTTGTTGGAAGATGATGCGGAAGGAGCTACTTATATTATATTCAATTCAACCGTGCGACTAACGCGGCAAGTCAAAATGACCCGACATCATCGGGATTCGGAGTACAGTCATCGCTCGCCGACTCTTACCAATCACAAGAGGACGGAACGGCCCACCACTTCAGTTAAAGAAGTAATAAATAGAATTGAGCTGATTTCAATTGAGTGCCTGTTGAACATCGAAGAGTGGGTCCCTGCGGGTGGTGAGCACTGAGCGCTGGTAGTAGACATACGAAGTTTTAAACTGTGAAGAGAGAGACATTGTTTGTCAGCTAATTGCAATTGCATTGACGGCGTCCCGCGAACTTGGAACACCGCCGTCAAATAACTTGAAACGAACCCTTACCAATCGCGTTGACGGCGTCCCGTGAACTTGGAACACCGCCGTCAAATAACTAGAAACGAACCCCTACCAATTGCGTTGACGGCGTCCCGTGAACTTGGAACACCGCCTGAAATAAATATGAACTCTTACTAATCGCACAACACCACCACCCAGATTTATGACTTTCAATGTGACTTCAGAGCTCGGTGCTGGGGATCGAAGAGCATGGCAGAATTTTCAGCAGGACGAGAACCACCTATCTCTGCTTTGGTCAAACTACCAGAAAAAGGAAATTCATGGTAACTTACCGGGATAACTTGATCTACTTATGCCATGCCAAGAGCGGTGAAAAATTCGTCGAGATCACCCAAAACCTAGGTAGTGAACCGAATTTTGAACGTGCGTTTAGTTTGGTTCGCGTCGAGACGCTTTCCAGTTACAGTTGGTCCAGAGTCAACGACGGGCACGAGGATTCCCGGTCCTTCTCTGGGGTCTGTTCAATCACAAAAATTCGTCGACAAAAAAACCTCGCATACCACGAAAGCTCCCACTCTCGAATCCAGCCCGTGGAGAGCGCTGAGGTTAAAGTCGATTTAGTGGAGGTTCAACACACGTCCCAGTGCCATTCCTAGGACCTTTCTCAGCCGCCCGTAGTCTTCACCGATCCCAACAGCGTCTAGGACGTCCCAGACCCATGAATTAGCCCCAACCTATGGAGTTATGTTTAAGTAATGCACAAGTAATGTCGCTTTTGGTGTCGTAGTAATCCCAAGCTTTATGGACAGAGCGCCCTGCGAAAGAAAAACCCGCAAGTTTCGCCGACTCTTCACATTCAGGTCGGAAACATGCGACCTGAGGGGGTTTCTGAAAGGGTTGTGGTGGCGTCGCCTGTCGATGGATACGATGGACGGACTGTTTGCAGCTGAAACCATAGGCATTAAGAGCGGAAGTTGTACGCTGGGCGGCGGCGCGGCATAGCTCTGCGTCAGCGGCTCTTCTTGTTACGACTCGGACACAAATGCACACAGCATTCCGCTAGCGAGCATTGCATAAAGGCCCGATCCATATGCTTAGCACGCGCTCTGGATTAGCTGCCAGTGGCCACCTGCGGAAAAATTATGAGCCATTCGAGTCGGGGATGACGAAGTCTGAGGTCGCGCACGCATTGCAACAAAAAGGCTCATCCGGATTAAAACGGAGACGGATTAAATCGAACAGTAAGCGATGTTTTGCTCTCCGACGGCTTGTAATGTGCTACCGTTTGAGAGCATACTGGTCAACTTTATCGCGTCGGAGAGAGCGGAGAAGGCACCATGCCGTGTTGGCCGTCACCGTAAATGTTCACAAACAACACCAACGCGACGCGTCGCGTCGCGTCGGAGACTTCATTCTGACGAATATTTTTCTGAAGTTATTTCTTGTTTTTCTACGTTTACTGAGATGATATTGTACCAGAGCAACACATGGTCAACCATTGCGCCCATTTTGCCTCGAAAATTTCAACTTCTGCGATGCCAAAAAAAAACCAGCGGTCCTTGTCCCGATTACAAAACATCGTAATAAGACGTAAAGCGATTAACTCATTGTCCCTACTCTAAAGACAATGCGCTTTCGTTTCGACGTCTTTTCCATCTGAGTCCCCACTGTAACAGCATCCACAATTGGTGTCCATGCGAGCTTGGGGGGAAGCAGGAAGTCGAAGCCTCCTGCAAGCTGCAGAAAGAAAAATCAGCATCATATTTGTACGTTACTGGAGGGCGTACCGGTGGCAAGGACGAAACCTCGGCCAGAGCTTCCTGCGGACCGACGACGTTGATGCTCGCTGTACTCGTCGAGCTCGAGGCAAGCTGTTCAAAAATAAATCACTGAATCGCTGCAAAATCGATATCCCAGCCTTGCCACCTCGCTGCCTTCGCTTTAGAGGTCTATCGCCTCCGGTGGTGGTCTCGGAATTTCGTCCTCTTTTGTTCGCTTTCACAGTCTCAGTGCATGTGGCCTTCGGGGCTACTCATCGTGATCACATATCAAATCCGGCCAGAGGATCAAAAAACATACGGTACGAAATCCCGGCACGCCTCAACGGCTGCGTTGATGAGCTCTTCGAAGGTGACAGAGATCCACGGTTTGAGAGCTGCGGGGGACTTTTGAGCGCCAATGCCCCAGCGAACACCTCAAACGCGTTCCCAGGAAACTTGGGACTCAGTAATCTCGTCTGCCTTCGAGCAACCCCAGCACTTTGAATAAAGTACAGGAACGTCGAGTTTGAGAGGAGGGGGCCATGTATAGCCTGAAGATACAAAATCATAAAATGACAGACAGGAAAAGCAGATGTTAAAACCGGACGTTGGTAAATCGCTTTTCCGTCCGCTCGTCTCGCAGTCGCGGCGACCAGAATCTCGGTGATAACGACATGCATCGCAGCGTCGCCACACGTCTCTAATGGGTCACACTCATCGATCTCGCCCCGGAATTTCCCCCCCAAGTCTCTTCGAAGTTTTGGAAAGGTTGGGCGAAAGTCGCTGGCCATCGACTGTCGGATGATTGCGAGTTGTATCGCGGTCAAAAGGGGGTGCTTAGCGCCTTCGTGTTGCGTCAATGAAACGAAAAATATCTCACCCGTCTCTGTCTCTTTCCGATCGCTCTTTAGATGGATCAGAAAATAGAAGGGCTTCAGATTAGATTGCCTTACCGAGTTCCTCCAAGATCGAGTCCGCACCTCAGCATCCGCCCGACGATCTAAAGAAATTGAATGCGATGAGGAGGACAATTCAATATTTGAAGTCCAAATGTACCTTGAGGCTCCGACTCCGCTTCCAGGAGATGGGATTTAGTACCCTCTGAAAAATGAAGGTGCACGAGTAGTGGGAAGATGAGCTCAAAATCAAATCACCCCCGAGGTCGACCCCTCCTTCAGTCTGCAGCTGGCTCGACTCGGCTTCCGCCACAGGAGCCAGAAGAGGCCGGAGCTATTTCCATTTCCTCACAAATGTTAGTGAAAATCGAGGGGGCTACAGGATTCGAACCATTACCGTCGCTTTTTGCGGTGATGCTCTCTGGTTCAACAAAATGAATCAGTATGTTATCGAACGGAATTTAAAATCCCTCCTTACTCTCTTGCCCGTCGCTGCAGTCGTGGTTCGGCGATAGTTTGCTGCTTCGCGTCGAGCTTCAATAACCATGTACCAAAAGAGCGCGCAATACTGACCCCACCTGTCGGAGACGTCTTCCCCTGGATGGTCTTCCTCCTTTTGACCTCACGTGGTCGACGTGAAAGGAACAACGAGAAGCGACTTCGGCGGAACTAGTACCGGTAAAATAAATACGATATAATTGTAGTAACGTAGAGGCTCTTACCATTTTCCTTCCCGCCTGGAGAGTTCGTCTCTTCAGGGATGCACCGACAAAGAGTCAGTAAGCGCCATTCTGAAATCAAGGTGTAATTTAGCTGGACTCGCCAGTGTGAATGTTGACAAGATGGCACTGGTTTTGTCATTATACCTCGCCTCTGCACAGCGGAGGGATCGATGCCTGACAATCGGATGAACACTGTATAAAATTTCCATTCCCCCCGCCGATATTACTTTGATGAGGTGAGGCAAACCGCCTTGATGACCGGAGCAATTAGATCTCGAAAAAAGGTCTTGACTTCTTCAGCCCCAGAATCGATTGGTATTGCGCCGATAATCGCATCAGAAGCTTTGTAGAATTGAAAGACTGTGGGTTGCGTACGAATTGGATATCGATATCACAGAATTTACTGGAGAGTGCTTTGATCCTAGTTTGTCGGAGGAGCGCGGACCTTACGACCTGTGAATGGCATAAGACAAGCTGCCCGATGTTAAAGAGTCGTACGGTGATTGAATCTCGCGTCAGAACTGGCCTCGGGAGACCTTCATAAAGTAAAACAGCTAGCGCAAGATACGCATGAGAGGCGCCAAGGCGATCATCTCGTCTCGCCCATCGGTGGGTGGCTTTCTCGTACGATGGTTTGAGCGTTGTCGGGATATGTTCTCCCCCCAGTGAGTCGTTGGACAGCATCGATCGCAGATGTTTCGGATGCGCAGAGGATTTGTTTATTTGTCGCTCAGGTTTTGAGGCCGGCTGTCCATTCTTTGCGGATGATTTCTGCTTATGCGATTTCTTGTCGCGGGCCCTTCCTGTCCTTTGCCGTCTTAGAGTTTCCTGAGTTCCTGCCGATTGCATGTCCCTCGAAGTTCAGGCTTGCTATTTCAGTCGGAGACAGCCTGGCCGGGCAAGGTAGGCGAGGTCCTCGGGTGCCGCGTAGAGATGTGAGAGTGTGAGAAGGAGGAGAGACGGTGCGCGGCGCTGTGCGCCGTGTATCCGCGATGCGGGGACGAACCAAGACGATGATTGTGTGGGTGTGTGGGTGTGCGGGGGAGGAAACGGCCCGTCCCGGCCGACGGGACCTCGCGACGCAGCGGAAAGAGCTGCGGGAGAGCCGGGTCGGGAGGGAGACGGAGCGCGGGCGCGGCCGATCCCGTACGCAAAAAGCCACCAAGGGTCCGAGAGACGAGGACCTGAAGCAACCCAGCGCAAGCGAAACAAAAGAGGGAATGGGAGGGTGGGGCTCAAAAAGCGTCGAGGGGGGCGAGGAAGAGCTCGACGAGAGCTTTGAGGATGATGAGGTCAACGAGCAGCGAGGATGACAGGTGGCGGTGTAGATTAGAGATATCTAATCTACAATCATGATGTGCCTCTACGCCTGCGCGTCCCTCTCTTCCTTGCCTTCCACTCAGGAGGCTCGCGGGCTCGCCTTCCTGAGCTCGCATGAAAGGGGCGATGCTTGCACCGAGGAACGATACACCACGATCTGCTACGAGCGAGTTTGTGTTAAGCGGGTGTGGAGATACTCCAGTGGTTCCAATAGTGTTGCCCCAAGGCCATTGGAGTGCTAAGTGCTTTCCGATTCCCGTTTCAGATAGTGTCGCTGGTGGAAGAACGATTGTGGTGTTAGAAAGTGATACGGCGCGATCCGGTACGAGCGAGTTTGAGAGAGGTAGTCGTAAAATGGCTCCGGAAGGACTGTCATTCGACGCCATTGGGGAGGGTAATGGTGGCGGTTGAAGTTCAATGTAGTTCAATGTATTTCTGGACAGGTGGCGTGATCGGCCCGAATGACCTGACTCACATGTACACAACCTAAGTAGACCGGTAAACCGGTCTACAACCTAAGTACAGTCGCCGATGAGGCGCCTACATCTGCCCGTTTTAAGGGGAGATAAGCATTTGCATGCTAAAAATGTAGGAGTCTCCGTTCAATTGAACCGTCCGAGACGCAAAAGGCCGAGATGCCTACATCCAATTGTCAGCGGAACTACATTCCTTCGATACGTGTCCAATCCTGTCTGGTATTTTGAGACGAAATAAAACCTGGAAGCGAACCACTCGGCAGACGATTCGAGGCGCCCGTGACGCGTGAGTGTCGAATTGAATGAAATAGTTTCAGTACTATATATCCGAGTTTTGTTGTCACATAAGGGTGTTTGGGTCGAAGTTGAGCTCAAGGACGTATATAGTTCCGGAATTCTCTCACCTCACGCACAAGATAGGCTGTCAAGAAGACGCCTGTCAGCCGGGGTGAGTTCTGGACGCGTCGACGCGCCTAGATCACGGGCTGCCGGTGTTGTTCCGACCCAGATGTTGCTTGAGTCCTTGAAGACAGGAATATCGATCCATTCGTGGCCAGCAAACGCATTGCATTGGCCGCAACATAAATAGGTGAGAACATCTGTCAATTTGGGAGGTCAGCCAGCGGCGACGCGCTCACGACGCGACTTACGTAGGTTCGTCGGAAGTCGGAAGTCGATGAGTTGACGCGGGAAATCTATCAGTGAAGAGCTGATCAGTTGCCAGTAGGTATGCTTCCAGGTGGTGCCACTATTGTTGGACATTTGGATGCACGTTCGACGCGGTTTATGTGGCGGGTGGTGGTGGTAAGAGGAAAAAAGCGGATCATTTCTCGAAATAGGCACAGCGCCAAGCACGGCACATTCCTAAAATAGAAAATGCCGGCACGACACATTTAGTCCGAGAATGTTCACAGAGGCCGCGCTCCATATATACCCAGACGACGATGGATCTGGAGAAGAGGACGAGGATGATCACGGAGCAGGGGCAGATGTCAGTGATGAACAATCGGAGGAATGTGAGAGAAGCAGCGATTATTCACATCACAAACAATCGCATGTCATTTTCCGTCCCATACATTTGGCGTAATTTATGTAGTTACGGGCCCCGCTACGTCCCCGCTGTGGTTAAAATACCCAACCGTGTCAACTCTTTCCTAACTTGAGCTGGGCAGATGTATATTCCCATGAGTGGTTCATCAGTCTCAGGCATCCAGAACCCTGACGCACATGTTCAACGTATTTTTTCTGAGTCCAAGCTAAGCAACAATAAAACTTCCCATGTTAAGTCAATGTCAAGTGCGACAGACCGACGTTTCAAAGCGAGACTTATTTAATAACTCCCCCTCCTCCGCATATAAAATTTCTCCTCATCCGAGACTTAGTTCCATACCCTTACGGATAATGCTCCCCATCAAACCCACCTACATCGCCGCTGTAGCATTTGCTTTTGCTCTCACTGCCCACGGCCAAACGTGCAATCAGTGCCCTGCCACCGATAATATTGACCGACCTCTCGCCGGAAACACCCCGCTCGTACCTGGCGCCGGTATGTGCTGCATGTAGGTCTATGGCCTCCCTCGTCTATGCTGGATACTCACTACATGTGTACAACAGCTACGGCGGACAAACATGCTGCTATGACGTGAGCTATCTAAAGGCATTCTCGAGATCCTGTGATTCCAACTCACATCCTCCTCTCCAGTCCGTAGCGACTATCACATTTGACGGAAGCGGTTTCTGTCCACAGAACTTTCGCGTAATCCATACTTCGTGCTTTGTCAATGGACAGTGATTCAAGTTATTTGTGAGTGGTTCCTTGTAATCAGCAGCTACGATTGACGATCAGTTGAGCAGTACTACTCGAATGCTTCTTGGTTGGAAGTCCGGTCGTTTGTTCTCAAAGCTGTTGTATAGTTCGCACCGAAGTGTTTCAAGTAAAATGATTAAACTTCATTTGGAAAGAAAATGGTTTATCAAATGGGATATTCGGATCAAGTCAGAGTTCCACGGTGGGATGTTAAGACACGGCAGGTGGAACAAAATAAGATGGCACAGACAACAATTTACTGAGCCCTGAATCGGGTAAGCAATTGGTCTCTCTTCAAGAACAGAAAGGTGCCAAAAAATCTAAAAAGTCTCGTGTTTCTATTGCAACGTTACAATTTGGGGGTAATACTGCGCCATAATATGGCTGTAATAGTGGGCCATAATCATAATCATTTGCTACACCTGTCGACACATTTTACACCACCTTGCACAATCTCACCAAAGTAGTCCCACCCCACACTCACATGACTATGAGGGTCACTCCGAATATCCGCCCACTAATTTGGGGGTAATCATGGGGCATAAAATTGTGTGCCATTTCCTCGAAAAAGATTCACCACCCTTCGGAATCATTCACAGCTCACATCAGAGTGCAACAAAATGCACACCCTAGTCTTATGTTATACTACACCCTCCCTGTAGTAGTTTGCCTCGGGCTGGCGCGAGTGGAGCGAAAATACCAGTTCAAGCGCCTTATGATTGCACAGGAATAGATTATCTTGCGGGTGAGCCAATACACAGTTGGAACGCGATCAGAACCCTTAAGAAATGAGCTCATCAAAGGGGTATACGAGAAAAAGCGCAACAATTGCATCCAGAAACAAGAGAACTAAATATCTTAGAGCCCCAAGGCACTATCCCAAGGCACGGCCCCAGCAGTGGCAACACGATATCCAAAGCTTATAGTCAAAGCGAGCTCTCGATCACCATAAAGGATCATGACGTTGGCGAGCACCGCCCCGCCTATCCGCTGATTCCCACAAAACGAAGGCTCAGATCGAAAAGTAACCGGCATTCCTGAGTGGGACCGTGCCGTGTAATTCTACCCTACCTACCTACCTACCGAGTATAAGGGTTCTCGGTTTTCATTTTGACACGTTCAGCTTCTTTTGACACATTCAGCTTCGCAAACCGGTCGTGTTGTGCCCCACTACCTCGAATTCCCCGCTGGAGCGCGCCTTTTCCTGCAAATTCGTTGGGCTATCATTCCCGGGTGCGTCGAACACGATGGGTGCCGTACTAAATCTTGATTCGCTGAAATTCGCCCTGCTGCTCACCGATGTCTGATTATCTGCACCTCAGGCCGTCCCGCGATTTATGAGTTCAACTCTTCCGCCCTGGAAAGGGAGCAATCAACTGGATTAAATTTGGTGTGTCCACTTTCTGTCCCTCTCACATCTCATGCTCATTAACCAGGTTCACTTGCCTTCCATGATTCAGTTTCACAACTTGAACTCGCGCTTCGTTTCTGTACTTACCATAAATTAAAATGTTCTGCTGCACTCTATGCCCACGGCGTTGATTCTCCTCACCCGCCATCCTGTTATTCTACGCTCGAATGTGGAAGAAACCCGTTGTTGCCTCAAAGCCGGCGACACAATAATACCCACCCGCGGAGATTGCCGAAAATTAAGCTCGCTTCCAGTGCCAGCGGACATTTTCGGTCGCCTGCTGATCCCGCGTACCAAAACACATCTTCTTGGCACTAACGACGCCTCTTGCTTTCGTACTGTCACCATCTCCGGACGACGACTGCTTTCTCTCGGTTTCTAGGTCTTTGTCGCTCGCGGTTTCGGCTTTGCCTTGGTGGGTTCTGTGGGTTCTTACTACTGTTTCGGCAACGGCTTAGAGCATATTGGCTCGGTGGTCGACGGTCCACCCACACTTCATAGGATAATGCCAGACTCGGGCTGCGGAGACGCTATTCGACAGCTATTTTCTGGGTTCAATAGTATTCTTGGTTCGCTTGGGTGATGCTCTCTTTTTGTGATGGCCCCTGAATGTGTTCAGCGGAAAGGGTTTGGATCTGTCACAGTATAGATTTGGAGACTTGATCTCATCTTGCTCTCAACCCCCGTGTTAACGTTCATCACCAGTTCCTCGAGTTCCTTGAAGGGAGAGCCCCCGGCAGTGCGAAACTTGCGGCTTCTTTCCCAGGTGCTCTTTCATAGAAAGCTTGGGACTGCGGGATCGTCGGCGAATCTCACTTGCGCGATGGCGTTAAAATGCTCCTTAGGCCGAGACCCATTCATGGGTCGAAGACGCCGCTGGGATCGGTTAAGACTTGCGGGCAGCTGAGCAAGGTGGTAGGGCGGTACTGGTCATGTGCTGAATCTCCACCAATCGACTCAACTTCGCTTCGACGGGCTGGACTAGAGGTGCGGGCAGCTTTCATGGTGTGAGGGCTTTTTTGTCGATGACTTTTTGTGGCCGAAGAGACCCCAGAGAAGGACCGTGAATCCTCGTGCTCAGTCGTCGGCTCTGGGCCTACTGGCGAACGTTTCGACGCGAACCAAACCAAACGCATGCGCATGTTCAAATTCCATTCTACTATGTACTGGACATTTCTGTACCGTATTTATTGTACGCCCAGTTGTATAGTACCTAAGAAGCATAGCCAATATTGATTCTGTGGACGCGGTATTTATTTCGAAGAGAACTTTCGGCACCAAACAGCCTCTGGGGTCGCACTAGCGTGCGTCCGTGGACCGCACCACATGCTTGATTCAGGCGGGAGTAATGATCTCGCTATGACACTAAACGCACCGTTTTCAAGAAATAGAAGAGCTGACCTTTCTCTGCTTCCGCACAGCGGGCGAGGAGTTCCCATTTGGCTAACCCGCAGTCACAACACGAAAGCACTGTCCCACCATCTGCTGGGGAACATCCACGAGTAACGCTGAGTATGCAGCCAGGATTGTAAAGAGATTTAAGGCCGAAAGAGATCTCTGAACGCCGATTACGACGATGTCGAAGTCGGTACGGCGCGTTCGACCGGAGGAGCGCAAGTCGGACAAGTATCTTCTAAGTTCTGAACAAGGTTCTGGAGGTTAGGTACGCATCTTCTTTCCAAGTGACGCTGGTACGCACATTTTTGTGTAGTGCTCGATCTGAGACGGCGTCTCAGGAATGATATTTCACCGCAGCTCCGTATGTCGAAAACGAGCGAAAACGCGCTGGAGGCGACAAGAGTCCATCGAATGATGCTACGGGTATGTCAGTCGCTTGAAGCCGATGGGCCGAAAGATGAAGAGAATGTGCTCACTTCCGAGAAATTTCATTCGCTGGCGTTGGGCCAGTGAAAGTGGGAGGTGATGGTGTGCAAGAGGCACGCTCTCGAAGTTGTCGAAATGTCGACATGACGAGATGGTGCATTGTACAGCCGCCGATACTCAAATCCGGTCGGCGCCGTGCGGCCGATGGCCGTGAGGACGTCTTCTTTCTTCTCACAGCAAGCCCAGACTTGGAGGCATGCACATCCCGGCTGACACAAAAAGTCGAAACTAGGACGCGTCAAATGGTGAAGCGGAAAGCAGAGACCTCAAACCAGCAAGAATCCACGCAACGACGTCGACGGACACGATGGCGGCGATGTTGGGTCCACGGCTGTAGGAAGGTTGTCGCTCGTTTTTGTGCCCCCACTGCTGTGTGTCTTTGGTATGCCACCTCGGTAAGCTCCTCCGCAAATTTTCTGTCACGCTCTTGTCGGATCCGTCATCGAGACCTGCAGTGAACAAAATCAGCTCCAAATACGCCTGCGTCGACGCCCCAGGGTCGAGACGACGAACCAGAAAGACCTCGCGTGGACCTCAGAGCACTCATGTCAGCCTCAGGTGGAACATTGAGGACCTCGTTGAGTCTAAGTTCAGCTTCTACCCTCGATTTGTGGCTGGTGTATACCGCCTGGCAAAGGCAGTTTATATAAGTTCTCCCGAAGCTAGGTTATCGCGATGAAGGAGTAGTCATGAAGCCGCAGGTCCTGAGCACTTGAGCTCGCTGGGAAGAAGGGAGACTGCCACATTTTGTAGTCTGTTGTTAAGCCGCGGGGTCCGATCGGGGTAAGACCTTGTTACATAATGTGCACAGCCACCTGACCTTTGAACCTCCAACTACGGAACAACCGTGAGCACTTTCTACCCATTTCAACCACTCAAACGAACCTAATGTATGTTTGAAACCTTTTGAAATTTATTCGGGATTTTAGAGCACTATTCAACTCTCAGTACTTCAACACAGTGTGCCGTCATGTGAAATACTTGGACATCTCTACCACCCCGTTCTGCAGTGTATTCAAGTTTTGAGTACATAGAGACATTTGGAGCACTTCAGAGAATGTATTTGCGCAAAAAGATCAGTCTAATGTTGATTCTGCAGGCACAAAACATCGAAATCCGACGGTGTGGCTGTGCAGATTATGTAACAATGTTTTACCCTGATCGGACCCCCGCGCTTACCAACAGACTTCAATATATCGAGGTACGAGATCAGGGTTATATTGAAGCATCTGTCTCCGAGAGACTACACATTTTGCGCCGGAGAAGTCCGGTGATCGAAGTTTGTTGATGACGTCAACGCACGAATTCTCGGAATTTTCCGTTATGTTGCTTTTCTGTTGCTTTTTCTTGCGTTCGCTTCTCTGCTTGACCATTCCTTTGCCTCGCAGTATACTCAGCTCGGTCCATTCTTGATCCGGCGACTCAGTCAAACGCAAAACAGTGAACACTGATTTTCCCCTGGAGAACGGAGGGGCAATTTTTTCGAACGACAAAAACCTCTCGAATTCTCGCAAGCTCTCTCGACTTGTACTGTTGCGCCGACGGTAAACGGTCTACTGCGAATTTGCCGGAAACACCAAATAAATTGGGCTTTTCGGTACATATTTTCTTGGCTTTGGCCGGCACCAACGGCATAACGGCGAGTCGATTCTGCTTCTCACAAGCCGAGCATCACTTATAAGCTGATGCGGTATTCATCTATGATCTCGAAGTGTTCAGGTGCTATATCCGATCAGTGCTCACTGAACTCTCCCATTGTCGGAAATTTTCTTCCACGGCTGGAGGTGGGTAGCCGCTTTAAACGCTTCCGTCCATGATATTAGGTCTTCTTCAGTGCCCTGATTGAGTCTAGAGTTCCGCTTATGCGCACATGATTCAAAGATCTCGACACCACCTTACAAACCCAAGGGTCCGTGTCGGAATGTGGCGACTATATATTACAGTGAGCTCTTGACCTCGTATTCGTGCCTCCCAAATGTTCGTGCGAGCTCTAGCAACTCTCGCATATCTCGTGCCATGCTTGTGCAAGGTCTACGAAGATGTCACTCAGCTCCCGGGTCTGTCGTATGACTTCGTGATTGTGGGAGGTATGGGAGTCTCCTTCATTCAATGACTTGAACTCGACGCACTCTAGGTGGAACCGCTGGCAATGTTGTTGCCAACCGTTTAACAGAAAATCCGAACTTCTCAGTCTTGGTATCGGATGGCCTTTTAAACATAGACGCCGTCTGATCTAACTTGTTTTCAAAGGTATTGGAGGCAGGAGTGTCGTGAGTAGACCCAAATTCGTCTGGATACCAGCCAACATGATAGTTTATAGGAATGAAGGCGTTATCGACTCAGTCGTTCCATTCTTCGTTCAAAATCTTCTCACACCCAACATCTACGAATGGAGTGCGTCGAGCGTCTGCTTCTATGGCTCGATTAACTGGCCCATAGACTATACCACCGTTCCTCAACCCGGTTTGAATGGCCGTAATGTTGGAAATCCCCGAGGTCAGTCGTTATTTACGAGTTGCTGACAGGGTTTAATTTCATTTATTTGAAGCCCATATTCTCGGAGGATGCAGCGCACACAGTAAGGTGCTTTATGTCTAGCTGGCACTCACTAACATATTTTAGACGGAATGGTCTATACCCGTGGGTCCGCAGACGATTACGATCGCTTTGCAGAAGTAACTGGTGATGCCGGATGGTCCTGGGATCGTTTGCTACCGTATTTCTTCAAGGTGCGAGTAATTATATCCTCGACACGCATTCTGAAGTTTTGCGAGGCAGAATGAAAAATGGACTCCACCGGTGGACCACCACGACACGCGGGGACAATATAACCCTGCTTTCCACAGTACTAATGGAATCAATTCTGTCAGCCTCACTGCATCGAATTGGCCGATTTTTTCACGGCATGTAATTGAGGCGAGCAAAGAGCTTCCTGATGAGTGGCCGTTCAATCTCGACATGAACTCCGGAAAGCCGTTGGGCCTTGGTGCGTCCATCAATAGGCGTTGGATAGGGTCGGTTACCTAAATAACGAAACAGGTTGGTTGCAAACGACCATTGGAGGTGGAATGCGAAGCACATCCGCGACATCATATCTAGGGCCAGAATTCATACGTCGCAAAAACTTGCATGTTTTGCTGCACGCGCAAGTGTCCAAGCTCGTCGGCTCCAGCCATGCCAACGGGAAGTTGACTTTTGCAGGAGTAAAATTTGCACAGGGTAATTTAATTACTCTCAGCGAGAAAATACTTCAATTACCATCGGGAACAGGAGGAGCTTTGTTCACAGCGAAAGCCGCGAAGGAGATCATACTCTCTGCTGGCTCTGTCGGTACCCCCGGCATCCTTCTGCACAGTGGAATAGGCGACCAGAGAGCCTTGACTGATCTTGGTATCTCCACTCTCCTAGATCTCCCGAGTGTCGGACGAAACGCCACCGATCACCCGGTATTCGGTCTGGGTTGGACCGTGAACTCGAACCAGACATTAGATTCCATCAGCCAAAATGCGACACGTTTTGATGAGGTGTTTGCACAATGGAATCGGTCACATACTGGACCGTTTTCTGCAGGAGGGACGACCCACCTTGCGTGGGCTCGTCTGGATTCGCAACTTGCTTCTAATAATTTCACTGATCCCTCAGCGGGTCCGAACTCGCCTCATATTGAGGTTGCCTTTACCGTGAGTTGCCGAATCTCACCGTACCAAACGATGCCCCATTGTTTGAAATTAGCCGGGTCAACGGGCGGCACCGCCGGGAAGCCATGGCGTATCGGCTGGAATCGCTGTTCTGAATCCAGTCAGCCGTAAGTACCCAACCCAGCTAAATACTCCAGCATATTCATTTCTTTTGGATCAGGCGGCTCGGTCACAATCAACAGCAGCAATCCGTTCGATTCTCCTATCATCGATGCTGGTTTCCTCCAGAGCGACGTGGATGTGTTTACTGGACGAGAAGCGATCAAAAAAGTCCTGAAGCTCTTCAAAGCGCCCACATGGCGAGACTACATCATCGCCCCAATTGAAGACCTGGAAAATCTCTCCGACGAGGGGCTTGACGAGCATATTCGAAACAGCGCCTCGACTGCTTTCCATTTGATCGGTACAGCTGCCATGTCCGCAAGAGATGCGCGGTACGGGGTCGTAGATCCCGATCTAGTGGTGAAAGGCGCGAGTCATCTTCGAATTATCGACGCCTCGGTTTTCCCATTTGTGGTCAGTGGGCATACGCAGGCCGCGACATATGCGATTGCTGAAAGAGGCGAGTCTTTTTTTTCCCTTGACAGACGCTAAATATCGTTCTAACTCGTACCTCGTTGAAATATAAGGCGTGGATTTGGTGAAAGATGCATGGGAGTGATCGACACCAGGTGTCCTTCCACGATATGTATAATTTTTTTTGAATGTGAACCAGAAAACATCGAGTTGTTCCGCGAATCTGGCATGCTTGGTCGCCAGAAAACGGCATTTTCGGTTCTGCGGTGGTGCTGCGTAAGTTGTGTCATCTGACCGCGTCGATTGTGGAATTATGCAACCATTGAATATTGAAGTTTAACGCACCGGCCTCACTGTCCAAAGGTAAACCGGTACGTGTAGAACATATATTAAGTAATGGGAGACTTCGCCAAGTTACGGATGTTAATGTTTGTACGTGAATGAAAGTCAACATTAATCTTCCGCCGGAAGGAATTTCAACCGCCGAGAACAGAATGTGAAGCAATGGTAATAATTTTATGTTGGTTCAATGAAGGTTTCATTAACCAAGCGGATCGGAATGACATGCTGAGTACTGAGCAGCGGAGACAGCAGGGCCTTCGGAGGGATTATCTCTGTAATAAAATCCTGTGCGCATCGTTTAGAGTTCGGGCGATCTAGAAAAAACACGAGGAGAACCGTAAGCCCGGCGGCCTGGAATCCGCCTACAGAAACAGTGGAGTCGCATTTTATTTCGCCATTCCAGTCAAGTGTCTCTACACACAAATCACATGCTTGTCGGCAGTTGCAGTCCGCCATCGGAGGCAAGGGAGAGAAGGAACACTCGCCGATCCGGTGAAGACGCCATGTTGATTTGCCGCGGTGCTCGAACGTCACCATGCGCGTCATGTATACGCGGACCGGGCACTCTTCACGGTCGTTAGAAGGCAGAACCAATTCCCGCAATGAAGAGAGGGGACCGCAGAGTTGGAGATGGAGTGGGATGGTGTCGGACGGCCCAAATACTTTTACTGAGGGGGTGAAAGCCTGTAGCACATGAGCCGCAGTTGGAGGCCAAGAGGACCGGCACTGACCTGACATTGTATAGAGAAGAGGTTTGAAGACGAGCGTGTGTTCACCACGAAAGAACTTTGGTGCCATTCCTCCGGCATTGTTTCACCGACGCAAGAAAGGACGGACTCGTGGGTATTCCACGAGCTGGGACAGTCTGAGGGTTATAATCAATGGGCACATAGATTCTAGGCCCCGGTTAGATTCTTTTGGGGGAAAGGATGTTTATTCGCATACAATTTCGTTCCGGACAGGAATCCCAATTGGTGGTCTTTGGTGATCGAAATAGTCAAACTGTATGTGCATTTGGCGAACAGGGAGGGAAACCCGGGGAATCTGGTGACATATGAAGGTGGCAGCTGATATTCACAGTCGTTGTGTTGAAACGTAGTCGGGAAATCACAGGCTATATCCACCGTTTCCGGACATGCCAATGATGATGAACTCGAAGACCAAAGACAGTGCGTAATTTTGGCGACCTTGATTGTCAAGGCGCCCGAGTCTATGCTGGCTATTTCTAGCCTGCCTTCCAGCTTCAGGAATACAATTAAACCGGTGAAAATTCGACCCAAAAATGCGCACCTTTGCTACGACCTCGCAAAATTGGCTCCTTTCTTGCTCGAGAATTAGAGAGCCTCTGACTGAGCCGTGGATTCCATAGGATGGAACATGTGCAGTTGGTTCCTGGTCGAATAGAACGACCGTCGCTGAGCCGCAAACTTTCATGAATATGCCAGCGGGTAATAAATGTCTTCCGACTCGCGGAGACAGGTCTAGTCGTGTCTCATCGTGTGTGGGATCCTGTGAGTAAGACGGGGATGGGTGAGATGGGGAATAAAGTGGTAGAGAGAAGTCGGGTTCCATGGGTGATGTGTTGCCAGAAGCTGCGGGGTATGAAAGTGAAAATACCAGTCACTCTTTAAGAGGTACACAGATGTTTTGACCCTATGAGTCAAACTGTACTTGCGGGGTTGTCACCCCCGTCGGCCGAAAGAAAAGGCCAATTGCTACGGTCGGTCATGTGTGACAAGATTTGCTGCTCAGTCTAAGCTCAGCTAGTAGTAGCGGTGAGAACTGAGAACTTGAGAAATGACTCACTGCGAGCCGAGAGAAGAGCAGACAACACAAGTTCCCTCGAGGAATGCTTTGAATAGTCATTGGGCAATTAATGACGGCAAACCTTCAATGATAATCTGAGGGAGATGTTGGTGAGATGCAGACCCAAGTTGGCGCTATTCAGCCGATGAGGTCGCCCTTCGGTCTTCTCGGTGCGCAGGTCCGAAAATATTTTTGAATGTGATTGCAAGCACTGCTTTGAAGAGATGATGAGAGAAGAGAGAAGGCGCACCAGGAGCTCGGGCTGTCCACTCATGTACAAAAACATTTTTCATCTATGTCTGCGATTCACGACAATTCACGATTCAATCAATCTTGTCAATGCACTCACAGTGTGCTCACCAATTCAGCTGGAGTCCATGGTCGTTGGAGAACAACAGAGGAAGCTAGATGGGGTGCACTGGCTTGCCAAATTGAATGAGAATTAGAAAATCAATTGAAATTTGACTTGAATGAGGTGACCGCCGCATAGATCCAAAATCGAACAGATCAGTTTGGGTCTAACAACGTCGCCAAGGCTTTGAAGGTTCATCAAGTTGAAGGAGGTTGCGGATCGGTTCAAGTTGCTGTAGGTTGCAGAATAAACACGCCAGCTTGGAATAACACATCTATAGGTCGGGTGAAGCAGAAAGGACTTGTGGTGCATTGCCACCGGGTTCAAATCGGAACCAACCACCCGAACAATAGGAAAGTGACCGGGATGTTCAAACTGGTCGCGTATCTGGCGTGAGACAAATGGTTATGCCAGAGGCAGGCTGCATGAATAGGATGAAAGCGGAGACCTTTCGAATTTCGGAATTCAAGTTGCGAGAGTCAGAAGAATCCCAAGGCTGGACGGCGGCATCGAACTTTCTGAACGGGATCAAAGCAAGGTCGAATGGAAGGAATGCTAAGAAACACAAATTTATTGAACAGCGCCAAAAAAGCAAGAAACGCATAACGAAACTTCGATCCATTTGCATGCATCTGAAGATAACCTCGAATGAGGCATCCCAACATGCAGCAAAAAGAGGGAAGATCCCCTGACGACGCAAGCCAGTAGTGCAGCAACAAGGTCATCGCGTCCGTTTGTTGCAAGCAGAGCAAACGTACAAGGGTGGCAAAAATTAGATAACCAGAAATGCCTGCGGTGCAGGCATAATAGTGGTTAAACTGTTAACCGGGGAGGCCTGTACAACGACTGTGAGTACAGGCTCTCACGCAGTTCGTAGCAAGAACCAGTGAATATATTATTTACCTGTACAACGACTGTGAGTACAGGCTGGTAGCATTATAAGTAATGTGTAGAGTAACGTAAATAAATGAGACATACCTCTCACGCAGTTCGTAGCAAGAACCAGTGAGAGGAAAATACGTAACCGGAAAATGATTCAGCTTGCGCGGCCCCGTGAGGCCGCGTTGTCGACTTGACGCGTCGCTCGATGCTCAGATGTTAACACTCCTCCTCAGCGTGCTAAACGCGTCCAGTCAACCAACAATGCCCAGCATTGTTCTGAATTTCTTGAACAAGGGTTCCGGCAAGGGCTTCGTGAAAATGTCGGCCATATTTTCGGAAGTGTGAACATATGTGAACATCAGTTCACCGCGCTCGACGCGGTCACGAGAGAAGTGATATTGCACGTCGATGTGCTTCGCGCGCGAGTGGAAGGAGGGGTCGGCAGTGAGTATCAGCGCCCCTTGGTTATCACACTGAATATTTGTTGCCTTCCGCTGGGTGTGTCCAACGGCATGCAAAAGCATGCGAAGCCAGACGGCTTCCTTGGCAGCGTGGCAGCAGGCCATATACTCTGCCTCTGTACTAGAAGTTGCAACAGTACTTTGGCGCTTTGAACTCCAAGAGATAGCACCGCCTCCTAGATTCATGCAATAGCCAGAGGTAGACTTGCGCTTGTCCAAATCACCAGGGGGGGCGTAGTTGGAATCGGTGTAACCAGAGAGACGGATGGGAGAGCTACCGCCAAGAACGAGGGCGAAAGTTTTTGTGCCGACAAGATAGCGCAATATGCGCTTTGCGGCTAGCCAATGGAGTTCTCCAGGATTTTGGCAGAACTGGCTTACGGTCCCAACAGCGTGGGCTATGTTGGGGCGAGTCGCGACGTTCGCGTACATCAAAGAACCCACCAGCTCACGGTACGGGACTCCCGCCATGCGTGCTTTCGCAGTAGGCGAAGAGGGAGACATCAAGTGGGAAAGGGGCTCGCCGTGGACCATAGGAGTGCGGATGGGATGCGCTTTTTCGAGTCCGAAACGCGCTGCCATCTTCTCGATGTAGGTTTGTTGGTCGAGGGAGATCGTACGCGCTTTGCGATCGCGGGTGACGCGGATTCCGAGGATCCATTTGACAGGTCCGAGATCCGTGATCTCGAAGTGCTTTCCAGCTCCTCTTTGAATCCTCTCATCTCCTCCTTCGTACTCGTCGCAACACACAGATCATCCACATGGACAGCTACCAGAGACGAGGCTCCCTTCCGTCTTCTGGAGTAGATGCTGTGCTCCACGGATATGCGTTCAAAACCCATCAACACCATTGCGGCATTTAGGCGACGATTCCACGAACGGCTGCCTTGCTTCAACCCGTACATCCCCCCTCTTGAGCTTCCACACCCAGTTCTCCTTCCCTGGGACCTCAAACCCCTTAGGCTGCTCCTGCCAAATCTCCTCCTCAAGAAGGCCATTGTGGAAGGCAGTCTTGACATCGACGTGATCAATTTCGTAGTCGAGCGTCGCGCCGGCATGGAGGACCATTCGGAAAGATTCAAAGCGGGATGTCGGTGCGTAGGTCTCGCGATAGTCCTGCCCAGCGACCTGGGCATATCCCATGGAGACTAAACGGGCTTTAAACTTTAGGATTTCGCCGTCACTACCTCGTTTAATCTTGAAGACCGGACGCGAGCGGATAACTTTGCGTCCCACGGGAACCGATTCGCGGGGCACGAGCTCGTACACGCCATGGAGCTTGATCGAGTCTAGCTCGGCTTGGTAGGCCTTGCGCCATTCTTCGGAGAAGGGTGAGTTTTGTGCTTGCTTCCACGTCTTCGGCTCATCGTCTGAGACGGTTGCGCTGAAGGCCCAGTACTCATATTCGTCTGCGTCGGCACAGAGTACGGGCTCCTCCTCGATAGCTGCAGCGGGGGCGTCCGCGTCGTCATCGTAGACGTCTTCGACCGTTGCCCTCCTCAACTTTGCGTCTGCGCGGCGCTCCTTTGCGCGCGTCTCGGCGGCGCGAGCATCCGCAACAGCAGCATCCTTGCGAGTGCTGGGGAACGCACCATCATCACCGCGCGCTCTGCGTGTACGCGTTGGACGTCCGACGTTGGGAGCTGGTGGGTACTGCCTCCTCCTCAATCTCGGGCTGGGGTCCAGCCTCTCCCTCCTCCTCGCTCTCGGATGCTGGTTCGTCTAGGTCAGGAGGATTTTGGACTGTGTGGCGCGGTCCCTGTATGTCTGCATCTCCAACGAGCTTGTCGACGGCACCTTGTACTGATTTTGGTGTTTTTAGTGGACGGGCTACTTCGTCCTGCGACTCGATGAAGTCAACGTTGCGTGTGACGTGGATGCGACCCGTTTTACGGTCGTAGCAACGGTACGTGTCCGTTAGCGTTGGGTGGTAACCGACCATAACACATTCGACAGAGCGGTTAAAGACTTTGGGATTTTTCGACTTGGGAAGCTTCAGCACAAACGCTCAGCATCCAATCTCGCGCATGTGCGAGAGATCGGGTTTCTTGTTGGTCCATCTCTCGTGCGGAGTCTGCTCGGGGTCACGAAAGGCGCTCGTCAGGGTGCGATTTTTAATGAGCACCTCGGTGAGCATCATCTCACCCCACATGTTGCGAGGGAGTTTGGCTGACGAAAGCGATGCTAGGGCGCGGCTCATGAGAGTGTGATGGGTACGCTCGATGAACCCCATCTGCGCGGATGAGTACGGCGCAGAGGTTTCCTTCCTAATTCCGTGTTCGCGTAGATAGCGAATGAAGCCCGCTTTGTCAAACTCAGTTCCCAGGTCGACACGAAAGATGCCGACTTTTTCGCCCGACTCAGCCTCAACAACGGCGATCCACTCTTTGAGCTGCTGCGCGGCATCCGATTTCTTTCGGAGGAGAATCGTCCATTGCTCATGAGAGTAGTCGTCGATTAACTGAAGAGTGTACAAGTATCCGCCCCTCGCCGCCACTGCCTGCGGTCCAGCTAGATCTGCAAACACCTTCTGCAACTTTCGGGTCGAACGTGGCCCTTTACGCTTCTTGCGGATGGGCTTCTTTTTCTGTTTCCCGAGCACGCAGTCAGCGCATTTGGCGGGGATGTGGGACAGGTCGGCGTCCATACCAGTTACGGCGTTCCCACGGGCCATGTCGAGTACGGTCTCAACGTTAACATGACCGAGGCGATGATGCCAGGTCCTGAGAGTGGGGCGAGCTTTCATAGCGAGGTTTGCCAGTGTTTGGACTGACTCGCAGATGGCAGCGCGGGACGACATGAGGGCGGAATCGGAGACCTTGGTGAAGAACACCTTCTCTGCGTCAAGGGTATAGAGGCCAGTTCCCGCACGTGTACCGGTCGCAACGGTCTTTCCCGAAAAGCGCTTGATGGAGCACGAGTTGCTCCGGAATGACGCTTCGTGGCCGTCGTCACAGAGCTTGCCCACAGAGATCAGGGTAACTGAAGCCTCGGGGCAGTACAGCACATTCTTGAGAGTGAAGTGCCGTCCCTTGCCTACGCGGACTCGCACTTCACCTATGCCAATGGCTTTGATGGATGATCCACCCACACCGGACACATTGCGCATGCACGGCGTGATTTTGGTGAAGTACTCGAGGACTGGGCAGATGGAACTGGTGGCACCTGTGTCAAGGTAGAGTATGAGCGCTGCAAGGACGTCCGGCTTGTTGCGCGCTAGGTGGGCGATGTCGGCGGAGAGGGTGGACCAGTCAAAAGACGTGGTCTCTCCGCGAGGCACATTCGCGTCGGCGAAGAAAGATCTATATCCCACCGAGTCGCTCGCGAAAGCGGCCTGATCATCGGATTCGTCAGAGCTGTCGACGGCGACCTTGGCTTTATCCTTCCGAGGTCCACGCCCTCCTCCTTGCTTCCCCTTGTTCTTTGATGTTTTCGGTGCTTTCATGCGCCCGCCAGGTCCGTAGCAGTGATCCCAATCATGGAACTGCTTCATGCGACCTTTGCACTGCGGGTTCGCGCACGGCCCTTGCCCCATTTGGGTACGACTTGGCCGGGGTTTCCGCCTCTATCCGCTTGGAGAAGGCGGCGAAGGAGGCTTCGTTCGCAGTGTTCTCTGCATTTTCAGCATCAATGCGGACTTGCTCGTGGTTAATTCGAGAAGTGACGGCTGCGGATGACAGCGACCCGGCACTGAGCAAGGTGTCGAGGGAAGAACGAGCATCCTTGAACTCGGAGCCCGTCATGGCATTGAGGTAAATGATGCACCGCCATTCGTCCTCTGTGGGAGGCCTGATGGCGAAAAAGGAGTCGACGAGGGTTGTCGAGCTTCTCTGTGATGTCCGCAAGGGTGACGTCGCGTGAGTACCGGAGCGCAAGTGCTTGCTGGAGGAGGGTGAGCTGCGACAGCACTCCTGAGGGCTGGTGGGCGGCCTTTAGTGCCTCCCAGGCCTCCTTTGCGATGACTTCGTCCTTGATAAGACGGGTGTCCTTCACGCCGATGCGCAAACGGATGCACGAAAGAGCAATGAGGTTTTCGTCGAGCCAATCTTCGTATTTCGGGTTGTCAATTTTGACCGGCGGCGTAGAGGAGTCGCTGATCTGCTTGGGCGGAATAGTAATGCCACGACCACTGATATACCCCCACAAGCCTGCGAGGACGAGCGCTGACTTGGCCTGGGATTCCCATGTCGGCCAATTGTCTGGTGAGCCATCCTTTTCATAGACGAGTTTGTCGAATGATTGAAATTTTGCACCCGACATGATGATGGGCTAGTTGACTGGTTGCGCGTGGATAAGCGCTGCTCGGGGCCCTATAACCTGTTAACCGGGGAGGCCTGTACAACGACTGTGAGTACAGGCTCTCACGCAGTTCGTAGCAAGAACCAGTGAATATATTATTTACCTGTACAACGACTGTGAGTACAGGCTGGTAGCATTATAAGTAATGTGTAGAGTAACGTAAATAAATGAGACATACCTCTCACGCAGTTCGTAGCAAGAACCAGTGAGAGGAAAATACGTAACCGGAAAATGATTCAGCTTGCGCGGCCCCGTGAGGCCGCGTTGTCGACTTGACGCGTCGCTCGATGCTCAGATGTTAACATAAACTATTAAGAACAGATACTACACTTGATCTAAGCCAAAAGGCCAGAGTGGTAAGGAACCGAGTTGTTGGGGTAGCGCCCTTTATAGTACGCAACTGGTCCGTGCGCGGCGGGTCCGTGCACTGCAGTCTCACGTGCAATGTGTGGTTGAATTTCGGTCGGATTCAATTTAGTGAAATAATTTGGCCTATATCATTCGCTCACAGTGGGCGAGTCAATCTCGGGATAATTTCATGAATTTCACGTATATATGTATCTTCAACGCAATTGGCTGGTGTCCCGGCGAAGTTGAACTTTAAGCTACCTCCATCAACCCGACATGATCCGTTTCTCTCCGGAGCATCACGGATGCTTTCTTCAGCCTCAACAGGCTTGCCTCAACCATTGGTGTAATGCTCACATTTCGGAGCGAATTCTAAAGACGAATGTGCACGCTGTTTCCCAACGGGGTTGCAAGGCTCCGATAAACAGTTCGTTGAGATGACTCGTACTTACGGGCGACTTGCGGGCGACGGATGGGACGCAGCGGCACAGACTGTCCTTTGACCGTGCTCTGAATTTAATCCAGCGAATCCTGAGCCCACGATGAGGGTGTAACCCCTGATCCTGTCAACCGATCGCGACATGGCACTGCACGGACGCGTCCATGGCGAGGTAGCGCCTGCTTTTGAAATGCGCGATTTCTCTAGAAAGCTGGGCCAAAACGAGCTGTAGGATTCTTCGCTCTCCACCTGTTATATCCTGACTCTTTGGGAAGATCTTACTATCTGCCTAGCAGGGCGTACGGCTTGAACGATATGTTCAGTAAGCGACCAATTTTCATTGTTTTGAGACTGGGCGATTGACCGAAACCTTAGCGCGAGTTATCTTCCGCGCTCCGCCCGCCCTCGTATCGCAGTTTCGACTTCAGGTCGTGTGGGCAATCATCAGGGTCCGGAACTCTCTGCTCGCATGCAAAATTGACATGGCGCCAGGCTGCTACGACGAGGCTCGATTCATGTATGTTCTCTATCTTCTAGTGTAACACAATTAAAGAGCTCTCTACTTAGATACACCCCTCCGCCGAGCCCGAAGCATGCCCTAGAAGAGGCTGGGCAAGCTTTAAACGGTCCACGAGATCAAGACAGGGCCCGAGCTTGATGCGGATTTCATTACGGGAAAGCGTAAGCTTTCTCCATTATGCCTGAGCCGCATGGACGTCGCCCGGCACAGAGAAGTGTCTTCTGGTATCGATGAATTCCATATGGCGTTCACAGTCCTTCACACTATTACCGATGGTACCTCTGCACATGCAAACAACATTCTGGCATTTTTGGGCGGCTCAGATCCGCCCGGAGGACCTCCCCGGACGGATGGCGAGCTGCTGAGAATCCTGGAAGTGGAATGGAATCTACGGTGGGGCAAACGACGCGTGGCCTTCGAAATTGTCACCCCTGTGCAGAAGCTCGGCTCCCGCGACCACGCTACAGGCTCCAGGCCGCTGCTTTGAAGATCGATTTCATGAATGTCCAACGGCGGGCTATCGTATGTTTCTACCTTTCGAGCCCGACATATGCTGAGATTTCATTCAGGGTGCACATGCTTTCCCGCGTATCCCAAGCCAAGCCACCGAGCAAACCCTAGTCGACATCAAATTCGGCGGCGCACAAACCGCCGCCCTCCTCGTCAAGTGCAAATCAGAGCGCGTCACTCTTCAAAACACGGTCTTCGCTTTATGCAACTTTGCATGGATCCGCACGGCCGAAAACCACCCCGAACTCAGCGCGCCGAAGATGCTACCGATGCTCTTTTACACCGCGATTAGCCTCCGACGCCATCTCGCACCTATCGCACACCGCTCTCGTCGTCAATGCTGCTTGCACTTGGATACGGAAACATTGTGCTCCCCGCGTTTATCCCCTCCTCCGCCGATTCCCTCGCGACGTTCTGGCTCCGCGCGCGCTCGGCGCAGTCCCAGATGTGGAAGCAGACGCAGAGCCCGCTCCTCCTCGGCCGCGCGCAGGTCCTGAGTGCCGAGCGCGTCCGGCGGGCGAAGGCGTTCGCGCGGCAGGACGACGAGGCGGATGGAATGCTCCCGCTGAGTCCTCGCCCCCAATCCCAGCAACCCCTGGCCTCCAACGGTGGCGGCGTGCCATCTGTCGCCCTCATGGGCATCTCGCATCTGGGCGATCTCGGCACCACTTACCAGCCGGAGCGCTACCCGTCGATCGAGTTTCTGGACTCGGTCGGACACTCGCGGAAGGCCAAGGGCGGGATCTTACTTTTCACGCGCAGCGCAGGGGGCTGCTTTTCGATGGTGCTCGAGTGGGACGCGGCCGCCTTTCCTCCGGGACTGGTCGAGGAGTTCTGGGGACATTTCGTCGGCGGCGTACACGAGTTTGTTCTCGGGGATTCACGGTCGCAGGCCAAACTCTGAGTTCTCTTTTGCGTATGTTTTTGGAATTTGGGACTGGATATAGCTCGTATAAGGATGATATAATGTCTACGCACCGTAGGCTCCCGCGCCAAAATAAATACATCGTGGTGTTTCCCTCTGAGCCAGGCTCTTATTCCTCGATGGACGCTGTAACCGCAGTCCTCGGTGCGCAAGCTGTTGACCTGGCCCAGCACCTGCGAGTCACTCGGAGCATCTCCTCGCCTTCTTCCTATCCACCGAAGAAAATGCCCTGGTCGAGCTGTACCGCGCCCTTGTCGCTCCCCGAAATCCTGAAACCTCCCCTACTGCCATCCCAGCTCAGAAGAATGTGCCCTCACAACTTGTGCATGCCAGCGCTGGGCTCGTTCTCTACTGTTATTAATACTAATCGTCGTCGCGGCAGGTAGCTGGCACAAGTCTTACGAGCTATGAAGCAAACCAATGGTATCCGAATCATGTGTACCCTGCACAACTTTACCTCATTATTTAATACGAGTGTACATATCCTTAGATCCCAGCGGTTTGATGCAGCGAGTAGATAAGTATTAGTTGTACGCGATGTACGATGTGAACTACATGACCCCCAAATAAGTACATTCTATCCTGACATTCATCGATTCCTCAACTCTTCTCCTGCACCGTCTGCTTTTCCAGGTCGTTCTGCTTCTTCCCAGGTCATTCTTCGGGAAGGGTTTTTTTTGGCTTGGAGGTTTGGATGTATGTGTAGTAGACAGTTCCACCGATGATAATCGCTATCGAGTAAAAGCGCGAACTTGGGAGGCGTTGGACTTTGAGAAAGAAAAGAGGTCGAGTACTCACAGTGTAATAACGTCAGAGAAAATGCAAACCCCAAGGATAGTTTGAATAACGCCTTTCGCTGCCGAAGAGAACATGTGTGTTACGGGGCTCGTCACCTATGAATGCGCACATTAGATTCGTTCCCACATTTAAAGCGAGGATCCTCACCTTGACGGATAAGGAATTCGCAATTCCCAGCAAGAAACCAAAAAAGCCGGTGACGGCACTGCCCACGAGGAAGGGAGTCCAGTCCATGTTGAGGTCCTGGAATCGGTTGCGTAGGACGCCTACCTCGCCGTGCAAGATCATGCACGCAAGTAACAGCGCGGTGCTGACAATATTGCCAAAGTACGATAGGGTGATCACCGAATTCCCGACATGCCCGAGCGCCGACTTTTTCAGGACGGCGTGGACAGCGAGTAGGAGTGAGGACATAGAGCCATAGAATAGCGCGGTTTCAGATTCTTGCGAGAGAGAAGGGGGTCCGTCGAACGAAACTGGGAGCAGTGCCGATGAAGAAGCCGCAGGTGACGATAAAGGCGGCAACGACGACTTGTAGCCGTGGCCGAACGTGGTTGTGCGCTGCGGACACGGCGACAGTGAACGGAAGGGCCAGTCCCCTGGCAATCTACAAGAATAGTTATAGCATGAAACCGTCGAGTTGGCTTGGACTTGCCTGGAAGAAGGAGGCATCTACGTTTGTCAAGCAAAGTGTGTTGAAAACCAATCCACTGATTCCAACCGCGAAGTAGGGGAAAAGATCAACCATGACCCCATGATGAATCTTCGGCGTCTCCCAGTCGATAGGGTTGACGCGCCGCAGAGACGTAGTGTTCACCCACGAGAGGAGGCGGAGCAGGAGAACCGCAATTAAACATTGAATGAACTGAGGTCGAATAAGAAGTTGGATTGTTTGCAGTATGGGTAACATACCAGAAGAGTGAAAGGAAGGTCCGGTGTATTATTGAGGACCGCTTTATTGATAATTATCATCTTTTGAAGAATTTGGTTAGAGGTTGATAGTAAACGGCAAGGCATGCAACATACGACCAGCGCGGCGACAATGTAAAAAGTAACGACCCCCACCACCTGCAACTGAGAAGATTCAGGTTCTGGCTCGCGAATCTGCATACGAGGGGTGGTGGTGGCGGGAAGAGCGGGAGAGGAGAGAATGGTGTTGCCCCTATTCCGGTGCCTTTTGTATCTCCGTCTGAAATTACTTCCGCCCATTTCTCAATCCATTCATTTTCCAGCGATCATCTGCTTCCGTCTTGCATAGTCTGGCAGTGGTTCCTGGGTTTCTCGAACTGTTCAACGTTAAATTGCTAAATATAACCAAGTTACAAAGCCATAAGTATAAATAACATCGGAGGGGCCAGGACCAACTGGCCAGTGTCCGCGTCGAACAAGTGGTGCTGGGCCACCAGAAATATCAATCGCATGCAGACAATGTTCAAAACGAGGCTCCAATGGAAAGGGACGAGCAGTCAGACGCAAATCGCAAATCGGGGCACGTTCCAGAAGCGGAATATCGAGAAAGAGAGGGTGCATCGATATCTGCTAGTCGGCGGGAAGGGCTGGATTAATTAGGACGTTTACAAATCCCATGAAGAGTACTGCACAACCGCTAAATCGAATCCATTTGAACACATGCAATGTGTGGAAAGTTGCTGTGAAACACACCTGGCGAGCGCAACACCGCCTATCCACGGTGCATTAAGTGCAGCCACGTCTTCCGGGGCGACATCGATGACATTGTACGCGTTCTTGCTTCCGAGGTAAAAAACCGAACTATCGCACCAGCATCTATCGAAAAAGCTGCCGAATTGAAACAAACAGGCGAGGACGATCCAAACGGCATTTATGGACGCTAAAACCTGGCGTGGGGAGTGATGTGAATAGCGATGTCGAGGCGAGGAGTGTTAGCAAACCTTGCCGAGCCTGCGCAGGAAGATTGAGAATACACCGGCGAGGCGGGTCGATCTTGTGTGCAAATACCGGCCCTTGACGCTGACGGTGAATGTGGAGTAATGAGCGAGCACGCTTGAGGTGACCATCATTATCCAGACGAGCGTAGAGTTGATGCCGTATATTAGATAGCTTCCTGACCGGCAAGCGAGCCCTGAATAATGATAAGCTCTCAACTCGGAGAAAGAAGACATGAAAGATCTACCTTTCGTCGGTGTGAAGAAAGCAACGAGAATGGCAGCGCCTACAAAGGTTGTTAAGTCAAAGTTTTTCAAAGCGGTGGAGAGTTGAGCTAACCAGTCGTGCCCCAAGTCAAACAGAGAGCAACCAAAGCGGCCAATAAAAATCTGGACACAACTCCAGATCCCCACCGGCTGCGATGCCGGGGGTATATCTCCGGAGGCTCAGTCCTGACGTAGGCCGTAACTTGTGCTTGAGAACCGCTACGATTCAAACGGTGTACCCGCATATTTCTGTCTCCCTTCTCCCCATCCCTTGGCCGAATCCACCGGTTGTAGCTATTGGATCTCTCCGACGCCTCGCGGAAGGCGTAATATACATTCTCCACCGCCAAGGTCCAGGGCAGAAAACGTGCATAATTATAGATGGGGGGGTGTGCACTGTTCATCACGATGGATTTCTCCTGCGCCTTTCCGAAGATAAATTGCACGTTTGTTCGATTTGTTGGATGCGAGGGTGGGTTCGCCGTCCAACGTCGCGACGTAAGCAATTTTGTTGGCTTTATCCATAGCTTGGTTCACGCGTTCAGAGTCGCATTTGGGGCTGATCTGTAGCCATCCTGTCATGCTGTCAACTTTATACTTACGCAGAAAAACTATGGTTAATTTACCGACTACAATGGGAAGGAGCCACAGAAAAATGGATCCGACCGCTTGCCCATTGGCATTGAGCGTCGAGAAGGTGACGACCCCTTGAACTTGGAGTTAGAACGCGAATAATTTAAAAGACTCCCAGCACACCGGTGAACGAATCGACCACAGTGAAAACGTAGGCGGTAATCACCCACAAAATCGACGCAACTGCTGAGATCGACCTATGTTGAAATGTTGGAAGATGCATCGATAAAGATTGAGTTAAAACACGAACCATGTGTGCACAAAATTTAGCCACTCAGTTAGCTCCTCCCAGAATTCATCGTTTGAATGAAGCACCACGAGCGAAGCAAGGAGTGAGTCGTCGGTATTCACCTGCAGCGGGGACTGCTGCAGGCTGCTGAGAATCTTGACCGCATTCCTCACGTTGGGATAGCTGACACCGGAGAACCGTTGTGCGATCCAGTGCCCATTGAGGACGGTCAAGGCCAACGAATACGCCGCCAAAGTAGGTGATCCGACAGTCAGGAGCATGGACATCAGGTTATCGAGTCTGGCTACGGCCCCGAAGGGCAACTGCGAGACTAGCGCCAGATATGCTGAAGGATCATTCGTTCATTCAGTGAAGCTATTTGAAACAGGTGTCTATACGTACGTAAAAGCCAGGCGCTAGATCGAGGCTGGTCAGAGCGGAGGCGAGTACTGGAGTAAAATTAACCCACCTGAATTGCTGAGAGAATATATTCCACTGAAAGTCCGCCTGACCAGACCCACACGCTACGACGCAGAGCTCGTAGGTAATCGCAGTCGCCGTGGATATGTTACTGATAGGACGACCATGATTGTCTGTACCGCCAATCTCCCCCCACCGACCGCTTCTAACATCTGCGAGGCAAGTATCGAAATTGACAACCCAAAACTGGGATAATGAAAGCGAGCCACAGACACACGTAGCTGTCTGCAGAAACGTCAGGGATCCAACGGTCTTGCACGCAACAGAGGGCGCGTACGCATAGTCATCGCAGCTGGCATGGGCAGTTGAGGGAAGGGAAACAACGTACAACGAGATGATTGCTCCGCGTCGTATACTTATCATGCTGGCTGCCGCTCGGCTGATTTGGATAAGGCACACTGCCTCATATGATCAACCCTGACAGCGGGGCGCTTGTTTCTTGTGCGGACTTACCTATTTTGACACAATTGCTCCTGCGCCGCCGCATGGCTGGGAAGCCATAATAGGAAGCCATATGTCCCAAAATGTTCGTCCTACAAGATCAGTTGAAAAAATACGACTTCTGTACTCCACTGCCCAGAGACGTTTGATGCCAAGCGGAACATTGAACAGCCGCAGTCCTTCAGAAAAAAACGTGTCATCTTTTGACGCCAGCAGGAGGTCGGCCTAGGCCGGCACTTGACGATAAGGCGGCGAAGTGCCAAAGGTGCCAGCCAGAAAGCTATGCGACGTGTCCACTCGCCGCCACAAAAGCGGGAGCCAACGCGGGGAGCACAATGATAGGAATGGAATCATAGAGCCAAGGGGCCGTCGTTAGCGCAATCGGTAAAATGCACTGGGTACCGTATGCTGGTGTTTGGTTTTGATTGATCGCCGGAGCTATAACCGCATTTGGCCGGCATCGCGTTTTGCGGACTTACTTAGCACCTTGGCTCACTGGTAAATAATGTTCCTTGGTGATAATATAGTACATTGTAAGTACCTCAGTCTGAAGGGTGTGTTCTGAGTTTCTTGGGTGTATGTTTATCTGAAGCAGACACTTCTGAACCTGTTGAAACTGTGCCTGGTCTTGTATATCATTTATTGGGAGAATCAAGCTGGTCAATAACATCACTTACAGTGGAGCGCGACAAGAGCGGGATGCAACGAAACGAGTGCAAGATGTGGCGGCGACCAAATGCGGTTATAGCTCCGGCGATCAATCAAAACCAAACACCAGCATACGGTACCCAGTGCATTTTACCGATTGCGCTAACGACGGCCCCTTGCATAGAGCCTTCTCTCAAGTAGTTTACTCCAATACTAATTTATAGATCCAGCTGTGGTGCTGTGGATGAGCTGAAGGATATCCAACAAAGACCTCTAAAAAGTCCTCGAATAATCGTACAATCTACAGCGCAGCAATCTTCTCCAGCAGAATTGTCTTCCCCTTCGCCTCCCCGGCCTCGATCTTCTTCACCACCGCAGGCCCAAACCACCCCTTGAGGGTTTCCCGCGAGCCCTCACCTTCACCTTCACCCCCCTTAAGCGCCTCACATAATTCCGCAATCACAAAACACCCGCTGGCCTCGCCCGCGGTGCAGATCGCCACGCACACCTCCTTCCCGACGGTCTCCACAAACCGCTGCGCAAACGTGCGTGCGTCCCACGCGGGCGCCTTCTCGACGCCGGAGGTCGCGCGGTTGAAGTGCCCGCCCTGCAGGAGGGCTTTGTACAGCCGCGAGCTGTGCGGGAGGTCGATGGGGTGCGGGTGGTCCTCCTCGCAGGGGTAGGCCGCGGACGCAGCGCGCAGCAGGGTCTCGCTCGCCGCTGTTTTGTCTGGATGGAGGAGAAGTGGCGTAGCGTAAGTAGAATTACTTGAAAGCGGTCTGGGTACGTACCGCCCTCGGAGAAGAGCATGATCTCGGTGACGACCAGGCTCGCGCCCGTCTCGCGCAGGAGGAGCCCGCCCTTGTCCTTCACCCACTTGACGAGCGCCTCGCTCGCCCCGGCGCGGATCTCCGCCTCCCGCACCTCCTGCGTCTTCTTACTCGTCCGCGCGCGGATCTCGTCCGTCTCTGCGAGAGACGCGATTTGCGCGGGGGTAAAGTGCCGTCTCGTACGCGGAACGATGAGATAGAGCAGGGCACGCCGCCCCTGCGGCGTCTGACACAGCGTGTTGGCCGGTGCCGTCATCTCTGGGACCAGAGTCTTGACTACGAGCTTGGTATCGCTGCGGCGCTGTCAGCCAGTGCAACATGAAAGATGGATGGATGGGGCATACTCGATAACGTCTAGTGCGGTGAATAAGACCATCTGCGCGTCATCATCGAGGCACATGCGCTCGACGTGGGGTTTCAGGACTTTTAGTATTTGCTTGCGATCCTGAAGGAGTATGAGGAGGTGTGCAAGCCGATAATGACGGTGGACTAACCTTGGCACTGCCCCGTGCAAGGAATTCGCGCACGACGCGGCTGCCGTCTTTGGTATGCACTAGCTCTGCGAGGACATCCTGGCAGCTATGGGAAGATTAGATCGCAGGTCTCGCTAAATTTGGCGCGTACACTTCAAATATCTCCCGCAGCTGCTTCTCCCCGTCTGCTTCGTCGGGAGAGTCGTTGACGGCGACGATGTATTCCCAAAGAGCGCGATGCACCACCGCGTGGGTTACGGCGCCTTTATCCGAGTTATTGAAGCTAGTGGACAATCAGCAAGTTAAGAATTTTGTGTTGCGGCGACTAACATGGAGGTCAAGGCGTCCCTTCATCGAGGACAGGACGCGTTTTCTCCGCTCGGCGTCTGCGCCTTCCAGTACACCGGACAGCCCCTTCCTCGACCGCTCCTTGTCTTCCTCACTGCCGCGAGTGACAGTGAATAAGGCGGTTTCCTTTCCGTAAAAGTCCCGAACGAGCAGTGTCCGCTCGTATGCATTCGTGTAAAGCTCGAAAAGCGTCCGCGAGGACGGACGTTGCCTCGCGGTGAAGGAGTAACCGGAGTACTTGGCCCTGGAACTCCATCAGGATGGACTGCCGATGTGTAGGGCACAGCCGTATTAATTTTGTTACGAGGAACTGGGGAGGAATCGTCAGGACACAAAGAAATGATACGAACGGAGGAGAGGTACCTTGGAGTATTTATTTTGCGCCAGTTCCTTGTACTTGCCCTTGAGCTCAGCGGCGATCTCGTCCCTCTCCTTCTGGCGGCCGTGCTTCACTACGGTCTGCACTATCCGGCTGGCGTCGTGCTTGAAGACGATGTCCTTGACCTTGCCCCGGATGACATCCATAAGGTCGTGGATATGCTTTTGTCGGTCCGTCGAGGAGACATTTTTGGCGTTCGCCTGACACCACACGCGCTTGGCGTCGGCGAGGAGAGTCGAGTGCGGCTTTGCTGCCCGCCGTTGCTCTTGGAGGGCTTTTTGGGTTTTATGTGCCTCACGGCTCGCTGCGTAATATTAAGTCTTGCGTCGACTGGTAAGACGGAGAACGGACCTGCGGGGTCCTTAGGTGTTTTATTTGCCGGCGCCTCGTCCACCTCCATAGGAAACTCGTCCTGGTCCAGCTCTTCATCGAAAGCCTCTACTTCTTCCTCGAGATCCTCGTCAGACTCTGATGCATCCGGGACGTCTCTGGCGGGCAGGGTCACAGGTCTGCTGCGCTTCTTGTCCGATTTTGTTGCTGCCTTGTCGACATGGGCCTTTTTGGGTTTGGGACCTCCCTGTGAAGCGGCGGGACGTTTCTTCGGTGCAGCTGCCATAGTTATTCACGGCGGGTTGAGAACAAGAGTTACAGTCCAGTACGAGTCCCAAATAGCCAGCGACTTGGTTCAAGCTTGTCCAAGGTCGACGTTGAAGAAACGACGTTATCCGGAGGAAGAAAATTTGGAATCGCAGAGATGTGACTGAGTGTGTGACTGTCACCCTCTGCTGCTTTCAATGTACGCTTCACATTTTGTTAATCTGTATGAGCTGGCCTGACCTCGTTGCAGGCCACCAAAGGGCTTTCAAAGGAAGAAAGCGGCTGCCTCCGATGGCGCGTCGACGCCGCAATTGCCAGTAAATCTAGAACGGAAATTGCGATGTCACCGCGTCTCATGGTCCTTGCAGAGTCTAGCAGAGCAATTATCCTATCTCGAAGCCCCGCGGCCCTTCAAGAACCCAAACTACGCCAAAAAGACCTCGCGGCGCTCGAAGAATCTCAAAGCCGTGCTGACGCAGGAGCGGGAACGCGAGAAGGCCGAACGGGAACGCCGGCGGCTGGAGAGAATTGAGGGCGGCATGGACGTCGACGGGGAGGAGGAGGAGATCCCTACATGTGAGGCGCTGCGCGTCCGAAACGCGTTCGATCGCTCATGGTGCACAGATACGTCCATCGAGGCGCCGCCTTCGCTGTTGCCCCCGAGGCATTACTGCGATATCACCGGCTTGGAGGTGTGTTTTCCGCATTCGTCTTTCTGGCCCTCTTGACTGTTTTCTGCCTTAGGCGCCCTACACGGACCCCGCGACAAAGCTACGATATCACGACAAAAGTATCTATGAATTGATCAAAGGGCTGGTGAGCCGTTCATCCATAGATCGGTCTTTCGCTCCGTTATTCACACTCCGTAGAGTGCCAGTGCGGTCAAGGAGTATCTGGCAGGTTCGTGCATTTTTGTCGGCTGTTGTTCCCGTTTCTGATACTTGGAAATCAGCTCGCGGTGTAAATTCCATCGTCAAGTAGAGTTGGGATTACTTCTGTGCAATGTATTATAGTGGACCTCAATCTGTATTTCCTCACATCTTGCTCGGGAAGGTTTGACTGCTCAGGCTTCCCGAATTCGCTCCCTGTTGTCGCTTGTGTTCCATGGGCCAGAGCACTCGATGGACTGCTTGTGATTTTCTATAATAAATAGTCTATACATACAATTACGCGTCCTTCTTCTCCCTCTCCTGGGCCTCATCATCCTCCCGCGGGCGCGGCCGCAACACATGCGGTGCCAGCACGCCCACAGAAACCAACGGCGTCGCCAGCAACAGGTACGCCGCCGTCACCAACCGACGACTGCCTCCTCCTCCTCCCTGGGACTTTTCCAGATTAACAGCTTGCCACACTACGAACGAGAGGCTCGTCCAGATGACGTCCCAGCCGATGGACGCCTGTGCGGGGTGCGCGTGAAGCGTCGTCCACGCGCTGCGCGCGAACGCGGTGAAGGACAGGGCGGGGTCGCCGAGGGCGACAGTGGTGGCGCGGGTGTGCAGCGCAAGCGCGGCGCCGAAGACGAGGACGTAGAGCGTCGGGAGGCCGAGGGAAAGGAAAGGTTTCGGTTTCTCGGGTCTGTCACTGGGGAAGGGGAAGAGGGTGTCGGGCGCGAGGAGGGGGAGCACGATGAGGGTGTGCATGAGGAGGAGGTTCGGGAGGAAGGTGCGGGCGGAGGTGAGGGGGCTGGTCGCGACGGTGCCGAGGGAGAGCAGGACGGGGAGCCAGAGGGCCGGGGGCGCGCGCTGGGTGGATGCACGTCGCGTATGCGCAGCTGGACTCGGAGTTGAAGGAGGAGGTGGGCGTGCGAGCACGAGGGCGAGGTAGAATAGATTCGAGGCGACGGAGATCGCGACGAGCTGCCCGAGCAGCATGTATGCCCAGATGATCTTCACTCTGTGGCGGCGCCCTGAACATTACATTCCAAGCTGAGAACTGGGAGAGAACGCGTTGAAATGAGAGACAAATAATTACCTTCAGTAGCGAGAAATATCGTCCACGCGCCGACGGTGAACAGGCATAGTTGCTGGCTCCACCACCAGTTTAGCTTGCCAAAGCAGACGCTGGCCCAAGCCTGCTCGAAGAGCGACGTGTTGAGGAGCCACCTGCTCGTCCGTTCAATCGGGTGCAGCCCGGTCGGGGGTCCCTGGGACTGTTCATAGTTCGCGAAACTCCACTGTGTATGCAGGCGGTGAAAATCAACTTGAAGCTCACAGCTTCGCGGAAAAGATACTTGCCGCCATAAATTTGAACATGTCTGGATTTGGGTATGTAGTGTGGGACACAACCCCGAACGATACGACGTGCACTCACAAAACCATGTGTGAGCGAAAGAGCCTAGGGCCAGCGCAATGAAGACATACGCCGTGCGTCCTGGCCGGGCAGCGGAGCGCGGTGGTAGATTTCGCAAGATGAGTAGGAACAGGCCGCCGATGATGGAGAAGTAAGAGGCGAAGACCGCGAGCGCTCCGAGTTCAGCTCTGATATTTGCATTGTCTGGCTGTCCCAGTTCAGGCGGTAAAGCCGATCAATATCGAGTCGGCTATGATCGGCATTTCAAAGTTCACCGCCGCGTGCACGAAAGGTGGGTTCGAGTTGGTTTTGTCTCGTAAACATGCTCATTCTGTTCCAGATATCAGCCCCAGTAAAATATTGTGCAGGCCATTCAATACTAAGTGTCGACGAGATTCATGTGAAAGTCGAAGTCGCACGCAACGGTAGGGGATACAAGAGACTACAGAAATATTCCGGACTGCGAAGAAACGGAAAATGTCCAGGCCCAAGTGGCGCCCTGACCTCCGGTTCACTCGGATTTGCACCAATCAGCATCGCTCTTGTCAAGATCAGTCCATTTATTCCACATCGATATCTTACGATACTTTCCTGAAGTCTTCACTTCTTTTCAGCCCGCGGTGTGCCGCTTCTTCTTCAAGTCGACGTTATTTATCCCATGACTGGTTCTTTAGCCATCTTTGGCGGTTAGAATTGATACCAACGGATCCAATGCTCTTCACGACTTTCGGCGGTGAGATTCGGACCCAAAGTGGAGGCCTGTGGAAGTTGAGCGCTCAACCCGGAGAGGCTCAACGTGAGCCTCTCCGGAGTGCTTACGGTAAGCTTACGCGTGGCCGCCGACATGTTCTTTTCCGGGCGCAGGTTTGTTTGCCGTAGGCACAATATATATTGGGAGGATGACTTAAACGCTTTCGATTGCCCGCACACTGACATACATCTATGAGCCTCTCTCGCAGTTTGACAACCACTTTTGCTCGGTCTCGCCGTTTGCCGGGCGGCCGTATATGAGACTTTTAATCAACTACCTCCCGGACTAGCCTACGATTTTGTGATTGTTGGTGGTACGCCATGCAATGGTCTCTTTCGTGCATGACTCTCTAACCCCCCTGTGATGTAGGCGGCACTGCGGGGAATGTAGTCGCAAATCGATTGACCGAAAATCCCGGATTTTCAGTTCTGGTCTTGGAAGCCGGCGGTTCGAACATAGGTATCCTTGATTCCATTGTTCCGGGGTTGGATGGGGGTCTCTTTGATCCTAGCCTTGGATACACTTGGTGATTAGAATAGTGACAGAGACGGAATCAGTTTCTGACTATTTGGTCTCAGGAATTATACAACCATTCCGCAATCAAATGCCGCGAATAGAGCACTATCGTATCCGCGAGGTCGCCTACTCGGTGGCACAAGCTCCATAAGTCAGTCTGCCTGTATATCAAAAGGTGTTGATTGACGATGAGTAGATGGGATGTGGTACACCAGGGGTTCGCGAGATGATTTCGACAGGTATTCCAATGTTACGGGAGATCCTGGTTGGGGGTGGGAAGCGATACAAGAATACTTTCGCAAGGTTTCTTCATTTCTCTCCGTTATTTCGTCACCTCAACCCATTTCCTCATTTCAGAATGAAATGTGGTCCCCACCAGCGGATAATCACAACACCGACGGACAATTCGATCCTGCAGTACACAGCACGACGGGAATAAATTCAGTCAGTTTACCGGGATATCAGTGGCCAATGTTTTCCCGTGTCATAGAAACCACCGTGGAAATGCCCGACGAGTTCAAATTTGTACTGGACTACAACGCGGGTGTGCCGCTCGGCGTCGGTTTGTCGCGATTCCCAATACGCTTTGGACAGACTTTGATTTCAACCCAGGATGGGCACAGAATACTATCGGGAATGGAGCTCGGAGTAGCTCTGCAGTGTCTTATCTTGCGGCTCGGTTCATCGACCGACCCAACCTTCACGTTCTCATAAACACTCAAGTCTCGAGGGTCCTCAGTGCCAACGGGAGCACTCATTTCAACCAGGTTGAATTTTCCCAGGATAAGAAAGGTAACGACACCTCAGTGGATATGAGATTACAGCGTTCACTACTACATTCCGGCAGAACTTTTCGTCGTCCAGGCTTCCAAGGAAATCATACTTTCCGCTGGTTCAGTGGGAACACCACATATATTGTTGAACTCCGGCGTAGGGAATGGGAACTTCTCTTGCCCGTCATGGAATCAAGACCATTGTTGATCTTCCTGACGTCGGCCAAAATTTCGTTGAACAACCTCTGGTTCGTTTCTTTTCAAATTAGATTCTTGTGAAGTGCTGATCGGCAATGGCCTTGTGTTGCAGGTTTCGAACAGCTGGTTCGTTAACTCTACTGAGACCTTTGAGAGCTATTCCCAGAACTCCACCAAACTTGCGGAGGATCTGCGTCAATGGAATGAGACACGACAAGGCCCATTGGTCAGTACGATCGTGGGAGGACAGATCGCATGGCTTCGCCTGGATGCCAATTCCTCGATATTTTCCCAACACGAAGACCCCGCGGCTGGGATTAATACACCGCACATCGAACTGCAAATTGCGGTATGTATGTATCGAGCGGTAGGAAAGCGCAAACTGACCGTCTTCCCAGAGCGGCATTGGTCTCGAGACTCCGATTCCCCCGGAAGGAGGGAACTTCATCAGCTTCCAAGCCTCTGTCGTTTCTCCAGCTAGTCGTAAGTTCTGATGTTTCCTGCGAGAAGGCAATCCTAAATGTCTTCTCAGGCGGTTCTATCACCCTAAACACAAGCAACCCCTTCGATGCGCCTTTGATTGACCCTGGGTTGCTGGTTGACGATTATGATGTGTTCGCAATGCGTGTCGCAATAAAGAAGGCAGTCAAATTCGTTTCCGCCGAAGCATGGAAAGGATTCGTGATACGGCCTCTTGAAAATCTTGCCCAAGCACTGACATCGGACGAGGCTCTTGAAGCATATATTCGGGAGACGGTCATCTCCTCGGCCCATCCAGTAGGAAGCGCAGCAATGTCCCCGAAAGAAGCAAAATGGGGCGTCGTCGGTCCAGATCTGTTGCTCAAAGGTGCCACCGGCATACGGGTCATTGACGCTTCGGTCATGGTAAGCAAGCAGATTACAAGCATGTCGCTCAATCCTCCTGACGAATTTTGTTTAGCCGTATGTGCCCAGTGGACACACACAGGCCCCAACATATGCCATTGCTGAAAGAGGGAGCGATCTTTTGAAAGAAAAGTGGACGTAGATTCTATAAAGGGAGAGTTTATTTCCTGCACAATAAACACGAAGTTGAACTGAAGTCACGTGAACCTGTGTTGAAATTTGAAAGACACAGAAACGACTGATCTTATTTCAATCCTACGCTTTCACGACACTACATCCAGGTCTGTTTTAAAACTTCCGCTCCTCTCCAATGGCATAAGCCGCTGCAGCCGTGTGTGCACTGGGTATCACCGGCTTCCGTGGTGATTAATACTTCGTCACGCAACTGGAATGAGTTACTGACCAAAACAGACGCATCGGTGATTCGAAGACCGTGCACACCCTTAACTAGGAGATCCGGATCCACTACCCCGTGTTTTGCATCCCGCGCCAACATCGCCGCACTGCCGACAAGATGCAACATCGGTACGACCGTGTTTCTGATAAATGTGTCCAGAGCATCCGTCGTAACATTTTCCAGATCTTGGGTTGGGCCAATAAGCAGACAATGTAACTGAGTGATAAAATCCAGAAAAATTCACCCCAGCCCTGTTTGAACATTTGAGGTATGCAACCTTTGAGCAATAGGAACACTCAAAGTGCATGCAACCGAGAAAGGGAGGCAAAAAGGGCATGAAAAAGGGTGGGAAAAGGGGTCCTAGACCGGGGCGTTCACACCTGCCCTTTTTCATGCCCTTTTTCGCCACCTTTTTTTTTTTTATTTCCCCCAGAATTGCATGTAGGACCCCGTGTTCTACCCTTTTGTACTTCTAATTGAAAAAGGGAAAAAAACCCGGGAAAAAAACGAAGAGAATGGCAAAAAGGGTGGGTGTGAACAACCCTAATAGGGTTCACAGTTGGCCTGAGATTAATTTTCAACACACGTGACTCGGGTTGAAAAATGGCGAAGCGCCAAGACTTGGGACGAATATATTCCAGAGTGAAGGAATTCATCAAGAAATGAGAATATCCAGGCCCAAGTGGCGCTCTGACTTCCGGTTCACTCGGATTCGCACCAATCAGTGTATATCAAAGGGTGTTAATTGACGATGGGCAGCCTCCCTGCTAGGCATGCGCAGATAATAGGATCTTACCAACGAGTCAGGATATAAAAAATGGAGAGCGAAGAATCCTACAGCTTGTGTTGACCCAGCTTTCTAGAGAAATCATGCATTTCAGAAGCAGGCGCTACTTACCCTCGCCATGGACGCGTCCGTGCAGTGCCATGTCGCGATCGGTTGACAGGATCAGGGGTTACACCTTCATCGTGGGCTCAGGATTCGCTGGATTAAATTTAGAGTACGGTCAAAGGACAGTTTGTGCCGCTGCGTCCCATCCGTCGCCCGTATACCGTACGAGTCATCTCAACGAACTGTTTATTGGAGCCTGGCAACTCCATTGGGAAACATCGTGCACATTCGTCTTTAGAATTCGCTCCGAAATGTGAGCGCTACACCAATATGGTCAAGGCAAGGTCGAGTCTGAAGAAAAGCATCCGTGATGCTCCGGAGAGAAACGGCGGATCATGTCGGGTTGATGGAGGTAACTTAAAGTTCAACTTCTTCGGCTATGACACCAGCCAGTTGCGTTGAAGATACATATATGCGTGAAATTCATGAAAATACCCCGAGATTGTCTCGCCAACTGTGTGAGCAAATGATATAGGCCAAATTATTTACTAAATTGAGTCCGACCGAAATTCAACCATACATTGCACGTGAGACTGCAGTGCACGACCCACCGCGCACGGACCAGTTGCGTACTATAAAGGGCGCTAACCCAACAACTAGGTTCCTTACCACTCTGGCCTTTTGGCTTAGATCAAGTGTAGTATCTGTTCTTAATAGTTTAACCACTATTATGCCTGCACCGCAGGCATTTCTGGTTATCTAATTTTTGCCGCCCTTGTACGTTTGCTCTGCTTGCAACAAACGGACACGATGACCTTGCTGCTGCACTACTGGCTTGCGTCGTCAGGGGATCTTCCCTCTTTTGCTGCATGTAGGGCTGCCTCATTGGAGGTTATCTTCGGATGCACGCAAATGGATAGAAGTTTCGTTATGCGTTTCTCGCTTTTTTTTTCGGAGCCGTTCAATAAATTTGTGTTTCTTAGGATTCTTTCCAATTGACCTTGCTTTAATCCGCGTTCAGAAAGTTCGATGCCGCCGTTCAGGCTTGGGATTCTTCTGACTCGCAACTTGAATTCCCAAATTCGGAAGGTCGCCGCTTTCACACTATTCATGCGGCCATGCTTCCGGCACAACCGGTCGTCTCGCGCCAGATGCGCGACCACCCCGGCCACTTTCCTATTGTTCGGGGCGGTTGGTTCCGATTTGAACCCGGTGGCAATGCACTACAAGTCCTTTCTGCTTCACCCGACCTATAGATGCGTTATTCCAAGATGGCGTGTTTATTCTGCAACCCACAGCAACTTGAAACCGATCCGCAACCTCCTGCAACTTGATGAACCTTCAAAGCCCTGGCGATGTTGTTAGACCCGATCTGGTCTGTTCAATTTTGGATCTATGCGGCGGTCACCTCATTCAAATCAAATTTCAATCGATTTTCTAATTCTCATTCAATTTGGCAAGCCACCCCATCCAGCTTCCTCTGTTTTTCTCCAACGACCATGGACTCCAGCTGAATTGGTGAGCACACTGTGAGTGCATTGACAAGATTGATCAAATCGTGAATCGCAGACATAGATGAAAATATTTTTGTACATGAATGGACAGCCCAAGCTCCTGGTGCGCCTTTTCTCTTATCTCATCATCTCTTCAAAGCAGTGCTAGTGCTAGCAATCACGTTCGAAAATATTTTCGGACCTGCGCACCGAGAAGACTGAAGGACGAACTGATCGGCTGAATAACGCTAACTTGGGTCTGCATCTCACCAACATCTCCCTTGCATTATCACTGAAGGTTTGCCGTCATTAATTGCCCAATGATTATTCAAAGCATTCCTCGAGGGAATTTGTGTTGTCTGCTCATCTCTCGGCTCGCAGTTCGAGTCATTTTTCAAGTTCTGCTCAGTTCTCACCGCTACTACTAGCCGAGCTTAGACCGAGCAGCAAATCTTGTCACGCATGACCGACTGTAGCGATTGGCCTTTTCTTTTGGCCGACGGGGTTACAACCCCGCAGGTACAGTTTGACTCATAGGGTCAAATTATCTGTGAATGTACCTCTCAAAGAGCGACTGGTATTTTCACTTTCATACCCCGCAGCTTCTGGCAACACATCACCCATGGAATCCGACTTCTTTCTACCGCTTTATTCCCCCATCTCACCCATCCCCGTCTTACTCGCACGACTAGACCTGTCTCCACGAGTCAGAAGACATTTATTACCCACTGGCATATTCACGAAGGTTTGCGGCTCAGCGACGGTCGTTCTATTCAACCAGGAACCAACTGCACGTGTTCCATCCTATGGAATCCACGGCTCAGTCAGAGGCTCTCTAATTCTCGAACAAGAAAGGAGCCAAATTTGGGAGGTCGTAGCAAAGGTGCGCATTTTTGGGTCGAATTTTCACCGGTTTAATTGTATTTGTGAAGCTGGAAGGCAAGCTAGAAATAGCCACCATAGACTCGGGCGCCTTGACAATTAAGGTCGCCAAAATTATGCACTGTCTTTGGTCTTTGAGTTCATCGTCATCGGCATGTCCAGAAACGGTGGACGTAGCCTGTGATTTCCCGACTACGTTTCAAACACAACAACTGTGAATATCGGCTGCCACCTTCATATGTCGCCAGATTCCCCGGGTTTCCCTCCCTGTTCGCCAAATGCACATACAGTTTGACTATTTCGATCACCAAAGACCGCCAATTGGGATTCCTGTCCAGAACGAAATTGTATGCAAATAAATATCCTTTCCCCCAAAAGAATCTAACCGGAGCCTAGAATCTATGTGCCTATTGATTATAACCCCCAGACTGTCCCAGCTCGTGGAATACCCACGAGTCCGTCCTTTCTTGCGTCGGTGAAAACAATGCCGGAGGAATGGCACCAGAGTTCTTTTGTGGTGAACACACGCTCGTCTTCAAACCTCTTCTCCATACAATGCCAGGTCAGCGCCGGTCCTCTTCGCCTCCAACTGCGGCTCATGTGCTACAGGCTTTCATCCCCTCAGTAAACATATTTGGGCTGTCCGACACCATCCCACTCCATCTCCAACTCTGCGGTCCCCTCTCTTCATTGCGGAAATTGGGTTCTGCCTTCTAACGATCGTGAAGAGTGCCCGGTCCATGTATACATGACGCGCATGGTGACGTTCGAGCACCGCGGCAAATCAACATGGCGTCTTCACCGGATCGGCGAGTGTTCCTTCTCTCCCTTGCCTCCGATGGCGGACTGCAACTGCCGACAAGCATGCGATTCGTGTGTAGAGACACTTGACTGGAATGGCAAAATAAAATGCGACTCCGCTGTTCTGTAGGCGGATTCCAGGCCGTCGGGCTTACCGTAAAGGTTCTCCTTGTGTTTTTGCTGGATCACCCGAACTCTAAACGATGTGCACAGGATTTTATCACACTAGAGATAATCCCTCCGAAAGCCCTGCTGTCTCCGCTGCTCAGTACTCAGCATGTAATTCCGATCCGCTTGGTTACTGAAACCTTCATTGAACCAACATAAAATTATTACCATTTCTTGAGTCACATCCGTTCTCGGCGGTTGAATTCCTTCCGGCGGAAGATTAATGTTGACTTTCATTCACGTACAAACATTAACATCCGTAACTTGGGCGAAGTCTCCCATATGACAGTGAGGCCGGTGCGTGAGGCCGGTGTGTTAAACTTCAATATTCAATGTTTGCATTCCATAATCGACGCAGTCAGGTGACACAACTTACGCAGCACCACCGCAGAACCGAAAAATCCGTTTTCTGGCGACCAAGCATGCCAGATTCGCGGAACAGCTCGATGTTTTCTGTTGGTTCCAGCCTTACGCGCTCGTCTGCTGGAGACGCGGAGGTAACTCGGAGCGGATGGGGCTTTATTCGGATCACGGACTGTTTAGAGGTAGTTGACACGGCGCGTCGTACCTCTCACTTGCTTCCTTCACGGTGCACTTGAGAGGTACGCGTTCCACGCGTAGATATTCACACAAACACTCACTATTACTCTAGTATCATCCTTACAGAGTGTATCTAGGTAATAGACTTGCTTCCTTCACGGTGCACTTGATAGTATCGTCCTTACAGAGGTATCTAGGTTCTAACAGGTTATGGGCATTTAAGCTCGCTGTCTCCACACACCGAGCACAGTTCCTGGACCTCTACGATATATCTTGACCTCGCCGTTTGGAATCCGGGTCGATACCCTTCGTCAGGAGCACGCGCTGCGCGCCACGAGTATACCAACATCTTGTCATTCGTTCATCACGACACCCAACATGGCTTCCGCGATACCGTCTTCTTGGTCTTTCAATAACCCTTTCCGTCCGCTGCCCGCGACCAACCCTTGGACCGGCGTTTCTCAGCCCCCGACCGCGACACCTGCGCCGCCGCCGGCCACGCCTGCCCACCCTACCGTATAATCGTCACCCGCGTACTCGCCTGTATGTCCAGGGCCGGACCAACAATTTTGGCTACATTGACGCCTCGTACCTATCGGACTCGGAGGACTCCCAGCCCGACGTTGCACTTGCCGATTACGCCCCGCCACGCGTCGTCATCACTGCGCGGACCTCCACGAGTCTGCGTCTGGCTACGTAGCGAACCAGGGCCCTTTGCTCAAGCCCGTTCAACCTCAATCCGGGCACATGGAAGGAGGAGACAAGCTCGCGCTGGACAAGGGGAACTACCCGCCCGTGGGCGAAGAAAGTGTATGCGAATATCGGCCTTCATTCTGGCGCTACGCGCTGGCTGGACCCGAATGAGCTGTGCCCTTCTTCGAAATGTACCCGCGCACCCATCGCACCTGGCAGGACAACAACGTCGCCATCCGCTCATTCCTCTCCCTCACCTGCGCTACGTCCGAGCACACTTATTTCGAGCTTTGCACCTCTGCTGCGGATATGTGGGCTGCTATCCGTACCCGCCACACCAAGCGGGGCCCTCTTGACCAGGTCAATAAGCTCCATTCGGCGATGAGCATTCAATTCGCTGACGATCCCGACACGTGGGCCGCCACCATCGACAGGATCTCGGAACTGAACAAGGCTGTCTGGGCTGGTGAAGCGCCCACCGCCGAGGGCATCCACACCGTCCTTCTCCTCCATGCGTTGTCCCCTTTCCCCGCGTTCGTCGACTCTCTCCTCGCTGTCCCTGAACTCGACCCTGCATATATCACGGCTCGACTTGGTGCAAAGCAGCAGATGCCCAAGTCATCGTCGCTCACCGCGCTCGCCGCCACGAGTGCGAAGCCGAATAGCAAGAGATTGAGGGAGCGGGAGCGGGAGCACTGTAATAATCCGACGTGCAAATCGCCTGGGGGACACAGTTTCCCATACTGCGTCGCTCCTGGGGGGGGGATGGCTGGGAAGTCGGTGGATGAGGCCATGGCAAAGAAGCGTGCAGATGGTGGGAAGGCGGGCGGACGTATGAAGGTCGGACGCGACAGCCCATTAAGTTACCCTTTTGCGAAAGATAGTGGGCGGCAGCCCAAGGATGTTTCGCGAAACATTTGGGCATCCGGCCAACCTCACGTGGGGCTTCTGGCGGGCGTTCTGGCGGCATGATGGCTCTTTCGGCAAGCCTTGGGAGCTCCAAAAAAGCCATCAAGAGCCATCAAATCATCACTCTCGCGATGCCGCTGGGGCGCCGAATGTATTCAATAGGGGTATTTACCCAATTGGGAACAAAAAGAGGCGGGCAATCCCGCCCTCAGCGCTCGCAGCGCTGGCTGCTATATACTATTGAATACGGCGCGGGCGCGGGCGCCCGGGGCCGCTTTCCGATACCGCCGCTTCACTTGCCCCTTCACTTGGGGCCCGCGGCTGGCTTGATCCCGTTCGTGGCGTCGGGCGGTACTGCACACTGCTCGGTAGCCGCTGCTGCCTCCTCGGTAGCGGTCGGGGTTGGGGTCGGGCCTGCGCGCGGCTCATCGCGCGGCGGGACGGGACAGGGTGGGGCAGGGGATCCGGGTCCTGTAGTGGGCGGGACGGGTGTGCCTGCACTAGGGATTTCAATCCCTTGGCTTGCCACTCTATTAGCTTCATAAAAAAAACCGTAAAAGCAGACCAGTGCTCACGCGTGTAGCATTTTCCCAATTACCCACTGCACGTCTGCCACGGCACGCTTCCAGGACTCGGACGGGGTGCCCATCGCCAAATACCACCATTTGAGGCACGCGATGACATTGAGAAACCCATTTTGCCCTGGGCATTTCAATGCATCAAGCGAGCCATCACCCTCCTGCTGCAGTTCCCCGTCGCGCAGCTGCCATCCGGGGTTAATGGCCGTCCACCACTTCCACCATTCCCTATCCATCGCCTCGGCCGTCCCAATAGCAGGGATGCCGTTACGAGCGTTCTTGACCGAGCTGTAGCTGTTCCTTTAATGCAATGTACCCTGCCATGATCGGGGAGTACATTGGATTTTGGGCACTCCTTGGCCGGGCGGCAAATTTGTACCATAATGCATTGTACCTTCGGCCTTACCCTATTTGGCGGAATGCCCGGAAAACCTATAAATTTTGTTGTTTCTTGTTTATTCTCGACCGAAAGTAGCCATTATCCGTATCGTTTTCCCCCCCCGGCTCCTTCCGCGCATCGCTTGGGCGAAATATCCTGAAAAGCCGCTTGAAAGAACATTCACCATCAACACCATCAAATCCTGTAGCGGTGCCGTTCACGCCGGCTTTGTTTGGCTTTTGTTTACCTCCTCCTCCTTCCACCAAAAATGCCCGCTCCCCCCCGCGCTCCCCTCCTCCGGCGACGACGGCGCCAGCAATTCGCAACTCACCATCGCCTTACCCGCCCTCCCGCCTTCCTGACGTCCTCACCACAGTTGCGCGGTGCGCCATGATCCCGCGCTGCCATCGCTCGTCCCACTTCCCGCCCACCCGCGTCGCAATCGGCCCGACAGATGGCGAGAGCGTCAAGAATCACTGGCCGCGCCGCCGCGTCGATGGTGCGCCCATCGAGCCAGGCCTGGGCCGATCTCAATCCCGCCCCTCCCTCACGCATCTACCAAATCGCCGGTGGTCGCCGCACTATGCAGGATGACCTGGACAACGCCCACGACGAAAAGGCCCGCAAGGAGCGCCCCCACTACATCTTTCACCCACCGCGACTTTCTCTTGCACGCCGTCGGCCGCACCTCGCTCGCGCGCAGGCGCAAAATTCCCCGCCGTATCGAGAGGAGGCTTGTCCACCTCCACCTCGTGTCTCTCTCCTCTGAGCGCGCGCGCGGCGAGGATGCCGATGACGAATACTCCGTTGTTTCTGCGCACCCTGACAAACAGGTGTGTAGTGGTGACGCCCTCCCTTTCCCTCCTGCTCAACCTCACTTCTCTCGAGCTCAAGTCCATTCTATCAAGTCCGTAAAGTCCACCCACAGTCCCTCACTCTCGGATTGCATTGTACCTATACCGTAATACAATGTACCCATGCTCATAAATTCTTTTTTTATACTTGCGCAATAAATATCATATTTCGGAGAACCTGCGAGGAAGATAAAATAACTACTTTAATAAACGGGACAAGGCCCATGAGAAGCAGACGCGCCCAGTTTTCAGACCTTGGTGCGGCGGCGTCTAAAAACGCGGTCAGCGACACACGTATTCCAGAATAGGAAGGTACTCGCTTCGGCTTCGCGTTCTCCTTCTCCCCCTCTGAAGTCGATTCGGGCTGCTTCCGTTTGGCCGAGCGCGTAGTGGGCGCGGCTGCGGTCTTCGATGAGGCCTTCTTCCCCGCCGCCTTCTTGTTCTTGGGCTCGTGGCTTTAACGTGGATCAAAATACCGTAACTTCCGAAGGCGCCGAATTAACGTACCTTGCACCCACGGTCTTGACAACCTCGACAAGGACACGACAAACGTCCTCCACGGCCTGGTGCCACTCGGCGAGGAGCTCGTTGGCTCGCTCGTCATTCGCCGCCGCCTCGCCCCACCAAAACAGGCCACCCACGAACAGCAGCATCCCATTTCGCCCAAACCTCTGGCCCATCTCCTTCCACTCCGCCCCATCCAACTCTTCAGGTGCTTGCCAGCATTCTTCCACGTTCTCCACTCGTGCCACCGGCTGGCCAATCTCCCACCACATCCACCACCTTTGTGCATATGATCCCTCCACCTCCCTCGCCCCAATCTCCGACCTCAACGCGAACTTGTTCTCCCAGTGGCGCCCGACGCTCATGAAAAGCTCCACCTCTATCGGACGCTCCTTCTTGCCGGATGGGGCCTTCAAAACGCCCTTGTCATGGAACCCGGTCTTTCTCTCCAGTTCCACCAGCAGGGAGACGCAATTCAGCCACTCCTTTCCTCCCCACTCGCGACCGCGTGTAAACCCATTGATCGCCTTGGTGAGCTCCGGCGTCCACTTGTCCCTGTCCTCCGCCTCTAACCACTCGCGCAGCTCGCCACTGCCTTCCCCTGCGCCGCTCACGACTGGAGTGTCACCCTCACTCGCGCTTTGTGATCTCGCGCCAGTGACCGCGGGGCGCTGCGCGCCTGGATCTTGCAACGGGCCCTCCGCCTCCGCGTTTTCCTCCGGCCGCTCGAGCCTGATCCTCGCGCCATTGACTGCGGGGCGCTGCCTGCCTGGCTCTTGCAGCGGGCCCTCCGCCTCCGCATTCTCCTCCGGCCGCTCGAGCCTGATCCTCGGGCGCGGTCGGGGGCGTACCGTCGGTGCGGTCACTACGGGGTCCGTCGTCGCTGCAGCCGCTGCAGGGTCTATCGTCGCCGCCGAGTCTGGGGAGTTTGCGGGAGGGTCTGCGGCAGGTACCACCCGCGGGGCTGCTGCCCGTGTCTTCTTCTGAGACGCCCCGGTGCCGTTCTGCGTCTTCGGCGGCTCCTCGTCTTCTTCTGGGTCGGAGGACATGTCGAATGCCCTCGCAGCCGGGATCCCCCGCTCCATTCGCGCGAACAGAAGTCTATCGCGCGCCCGCTCGTTTGCGTCCTCGACCTCCCCGGCCGTCATCAGCCGCAGCTTCACCATCTCCCCCCCTCGCTCTTCCTCCGTCAGCTGCTTTAGCTCCGCAGCGAGCGCCCGGCCTATCTTGGGTTCCACTGGGAGGCCGCCCACCCACATGTCGGATGGAATCATACTATGGAAGTCGATGTCGCCGTCGTGCCTATCCTCCCAGGGACGGTCCAATAACGACAGCGGCTCCATAGTCAGGAGCGAGTCCCCTCCCCCCTGAATGCTGGCCTCCGCCAGCCCCTCGAGCAGGCGCGCATCCCACACGTCCGCCGATGTGCCTTGAGATGTCGACTGGGTAGGCGCACTTTGCGGAGCGGGCGGGGCAGACACCGATGTCGTCTGGGACGCACTTTGCGTAATGGGCGGGGTGGACGCAGACACCGACGTCGTCTGGGGCGTGGCCTACATGGTCGGCTCCGTCGGCGGCGACGCTGGTTGGCGCATTGTGCTTTCAAAGGTGGGTAGCCAAACTCCCCCTTGATCTTCCTGCGCCATCGGCATTCCGTTGAGGCTCCGCGCTCGACATTCAGCCTCAGCTACAAACGGGATAAGTCAATCTTGCCACTGCGCAATTACAAACGACATACTGAAGCACTGGTGCGAAAATTGCACGAAACTTCGTTGCGCCGCGTCGAATCCAGCGCGATCGACATCACGCCAAATTCGCGGCACAAGCCCGTTCGTAGTCCCGGCATGGACACTTCGCATCTCGATTCTGCCTCCACGGTCCGCGATGGGGCCGCACAGCAAGATGACGACGTTCATACCGTAGCGTTCGCGTGCGGCATCGGCAAATGGCTGGAGGTAGTACGCAGCGTTATTTAACGCGCTGAAAATAATTTAGTCTCATCACCCTTTTCACAGACAACACAACTTACATATTATATTCTTCTGGCGTCGTCGGTGCTTCACCAGACGTGGCGGTGGTGTACACTTCCAAGGCCGTTTTGTGCTCGTTCTCGAGCGCGGCCTCGACCTCCGCCCTGAAGGCCTCTGGCTCGGCAAGCCAGCACTCCTTCGTCACCGCATTCCGCACGGTGATGTCCTTGGGTGGGTCCGGCAACTGCGACATCGCCATCCACCGCGCCGTGACGCGCTCCTTGACGTGGGTCTGGTAGTAACGGCGGGAGTAGAAATGGAGGATGCGGGGCTTCACAGGCGCGGGCGGCTCCAACTCAGGCTTATCGAAAAGTGTCTTGAACGACACTTTCCCCTTCGTTTTCTCCACCGACCCGCTGTAATTCATGTTGTACCACACACCAATTTTCTGGTGAGTAGATTAATCATAGTCTGTCAGCATGCAATTAAAGGTGTACCCTCTTCAGCTCCTTGAAATATTTGGTGCGGTGCTCGGCCTCCTCCGGCGGCACGTCGTCCAGGTCCTCGTCTAGGTCCACGTCATCCGCGACCTCTTGGCCCTTCTCCAGGTCACCGTCCCAAGGTGTGTGGTAGCCGTATACTGCCAGGTATTCGTGCGCGACTTTTTTATAGAACGCGCCTGTCCTCTTCAGCTCCGCGGCTGCAATGTAGTCTTCTTTGCGCAGTTTGAAGAATGCAAGCTTCGTCCCGTGGACCCAGCCGATCTTGCCTGGTTTGACGGGGGATTTCCCTTGGCGGGCGCGTTGGCGGGCGTATGTACCGGCGCGAGGCATGTCGTTTGGGATGGTACACGTAGGTTTGCTGGTCTTCACGTGCAAAGCAAGACCTCACGCGATCTACCATCAGAACTTAAACAAAGCAGAGATACAGAGCATGTCAATTTCAAACTACCAGAATAAACAAAATTTATTCCTAAGAAACGCAAAGCACCGCTGTAAGAAAAAAAAACTCAAGCATCCCCCTCGACGTCCTCGTCGTCCAACGCAAAAAAGGCAGCTTGAGCGAAGCTCCGTGTGATGAGGAGGTCGGGCTCCTCCCCCCGGTGCTGCAGTTCTAGATAGCGCTGCTCGCTCCGCACGCTAGCCCAACGAAATGTATCAGACGCCGACGACATACACAGCGAAAACGGTCCACTCACGCGCTGCTGGAAATGATCCCGTCCCCACGGATTGCGTAGTTGACGCGGGGGGCGTCGCTGCTGGGGGCCGACAAATGCGCCGCCTTCTTGGGACTCGGGGTGGGGGTGAGTGGTTTGATTGGGCGGCAGTATTTTTTCCTGAGCGGGATTTTTTACCCAGGGTGTCGCAGACTAAATGGCCGTCACTCACAAATTGGCCAGGAGTTCTGGGGTCGCAGGAGTACGCCTGGGAGTCTCTTCCCTCTTCACCACATCTGTCCTCTCCCCTTTGACTAGGCTTGCCTCGCGCTTGCCGCTCGGGCTCACGATTGCGCGGGACTTGCGCGGGGAGGTATTGACAAACGCAGATGCGCTCTCCGCGGGAGGTGCAAAGAATGCCGGGTCGGTGGGGTGCGGGTGCACACCGAGGACGCATAGGCGTTGCCAAACCTCGATGCATTCCTCCTCCGTGTCGCAGCCTTGATTGCTGCTGTCGGGATACCCCGCGAGGCTCGCCTTGGCTTCCACCCTAGCAACAGCAAGTCAGCAACCCGATGTGGATATGGCTGGTGAGTGCGCCACTCACCAGTTATCGAAAACGCCGACAACATGTCCCTGGCCGACCAGATGGAAGGGGAATGCCCCTTTACGTCGCGCTGTCACCAGTCGCGAGCGGGTCGCCACGAAAAGGCGGGAGGCAATAGTATCGGGGGTCTTTGACCCCCCGATTATCCATGCACATGTCCTGGACGGGGAGGTTGGTGCGAACGAGTTTCGGCTGGCGAGATGACATGGAGGAGGAAAGAAGAGCGCTGATCGATGGCTCATGTGCGCCACAATCTCTCATGGGTCTCCCTCTTGGAAGTGGCGAGCCAAAAATTGGCAGGTGCCCCACCGTACAATGTGCGACCTCAAGGACGCTGAAGGTGAGTCCTGGGTAGTCTCGCTTTTTCCCCTCTATTGCTATTGCTTTTATTTTTCTCACAAATTTCAGTGGTCGAATCGCAGGCAGAGCAGCGGCACCCCACCTTACCTATCTTCGAGGCTGAACATCCACGGTGGCTTGCGCAAGTACAAAAGAGGAGCAGGACGCGGGGAGGTACCCCGGGTGTCATTAGCTAGATACGTACAAGAGTACCTAGCTAAAAATCACCAATTGTCATCCTCTTCTTCCTCTGATTCCGATTCACCTGTCTCATCGCAAGACCAATAGTGGCGCGCCTTGGGGCGTGACTTGGTTTGTTTCCCGGCCTCTGCATTCTTTTTGGCAGCTGCACGCCGCGCCTTATGGGCAATCCACTCGCGGTTCCTGATAGATCCCTTCAGTTTCTGTCATTTAAACTAATAAAATTGGGAAATACTTCTCGCGGTATCGTGCCTGCGCCTCCCGATGACGCGCGCGCTGCTCCTCCGCGGATTTTGCTCTGAGGCGAGCCATGCGCTCGCGACCTTTCGCGCGGGCACCTCTCGCGATGCCTGATTTGTTATTCTTGTTATTTTTTTGGGCAAAAGAGGGGCACAAAGGACACACCTTTGGCGATAGTTCCTCCAGTCGTCGAGGCGTTGAAGATACCGGCGGTAATCATTCTCAGTCTTGAAGGATAGTTTGCGAGGTGGTGACATGATGGTGGTCGCACACGAACCGAGTCCAGATTTGTCGGGCGTCTGACGGGCGCTTGTCTCGGTCCGGATTACCCGACTACCAAATGCGGCCTAATGACCGCGTCCATCCTAGTATTCAGTGTTTATCTCGAGTTCCACGCGTCCTGAGAAGGCCGTTTCAAGATATTTGGGGTCTCCTAGGTATTTTACACGTTAGTTTGAGGTCAGTTCAGAAAAGATTTGTGAAAGTAAAATTGTGTCTCAAGGTCGACATTAGGGCGCCCCTCTTGCTATACTTCGAGGTAATGAGCTTGGTGACTCTTTCCAGGTCCAATTTTTTTGGGTCTAAAGGTACACGGGCATTGGGAGAACACATTCGTCCACTTCATTTGCCACAGAGCAGCCGGGGTCTAGTGAAATGGGCGTCGTTCGGTTTGAGATCTAGCCGGTGAGTGCGCCACGCGACCGCAAACTGGCTTGTTTGCAATAGTGCTTAGCCTCATCTCCGATAGCGTTGTTGGGATATGAACCCCGACTCTATCCGCAACTCCGAACATTTTTTCAAGACATTTGGAAGCCTCGCTCGTCGGTGAGATGACCGACACTGCCCAGCGGGGTGTGTCACCAACAAGTCGACTACTCGGACATCCCGACAATGAGGGACCGCCGGTGCCAACACTCAGAAAAGCTCCAGATGTTAATTCATCCAGCTGCAGGTTGAACTACGGTACATCCTTGGAAAAACTGGGAAAAAAATCGCATTCGAGGGGGAGGGGACGGCGCCTAGGCAAAGGCTACAAACAATAATACGGTGGGTGAAGATACTAGGCGCTTGGGACGGTTTGAGATCCACACCCTCGAGTTTTCCTACTCTTCTAACAGCCAAAATTGTCCGACCCGGGTGCGTGAGGCGCTGGGCCCACTGGTGAACGGCGCTAAAGTTTCGCGCGTACAGCTTTCGGGTAATCGTGCGCCGGAACTAATAGTTAGTGCAACAATGGGTCGCCTGCGTCGGGTATAGCGCACACAACGTAAAACATGACGGGCTGACAACTCACTTTCAAAGATTCAATGGAAATTGATTCAATGGAAGATTGAACAGCAAGATGAGTTACGGAGGTGATGAAGACAGGAAACACAAGCGGCTGATCGGTATTTGCTGATGTTTCGGCCAAGCGATGATTTTTGATGCGCGCTTGTCCAATCTTCTCTTGCTACCCTCTCTCGATGGACGGTCGTGGTGGATCGTCCTCCCACAATCGGCGGGGGGTCGACGATAACGTGAGTAGCGCCTACAATACGTAACACGTACTTGCTTCCCGTTGACAGAATCTGACATTCTATGGCAGGATTGGCACCGCGCGCGTGAGAAGGGGAATCGCGGCCAAAATGGTGAGGGTTTTAAATTCCTCAGTCATGTACAGCACATTCACAAAGCATTTAGGTCCGGCCCAACGTAAACCAATCATTTATGGTGGGCCCCCCCTCACGGATCGGCCGCACTACACCTCCGTCACCGCTGGTGCGCCATACACCTCGGCGCCTCGTACCTGTCGCGCACACGCCAAGCCCAGGCCCCTCTCGGACGGCTACATCCATACGTGCCGCGCAAGAGAACCCTACTCGCAACTCTACGCGCCTTCACAACAGGGGCAGGGAAAGCCGGGCTAGAACTCCACCGCCCCCGGTCGCGACATCTGCACTAGCTGGCTACAGAGTGGCGCGTCGCACCCCACTCACGCAGGCTGCTCTCTACAACGACGAAGCGCGTCCACCGGTTCTCGCCACGTCCAAGCCGCATCACGTTTGCACAATTTGCTGGGACATCAAGTCCCACCCAGTCTCGTGAGTCCGCCTTTTCTGTCCTTCACCCAGCCTTCTCATTCGTTCTGTGAGCCACTAATCATTGTCTCGTATAGGTACATTTGTGGCCACAGTCACTGTTACGTCTGCATACGCCTCTGGCTCGAGAGGCAATGGAGATGTCCCGACTGCACGCAAGTCATTCACATGGCGCCGTTCCGTCACTATGGTGAGGAGAAGAGTATTACCTACGACTATCCGTTCTGGATTGATGACAGTCGCGTGTCGTACTCCTTCCATGGCTTGGTTTTCCCCCCCGCTCCTGTCCCGCTCATTGTGCTTGACATCGACGATTCCCCATAACGCGCCGTTGTACTATTTTTGCGAATAAATTTATTTTCCGTGGTCAACCTGTTGGTCGTATGCTCCGTTCTGGGAATTTCGACCGAGGCGCGCATGATCGGCTTGCAGACGACAGTTGCATCAGCTCAGCTGAGCTCTTCATGTCGGGCCAACGCCCGGTCTTTGATGTGGGTCTAAATTTCATGTGGGAGTCAAAATTCGAGCAGCGAGTGCACCACGATGATGAGTTGTACCGTACGGCGAACAGTCATATTTTTGCAAAATAAAAGCGAAAAATTTGGGTTGTTTTTGATTTTCAATGGCTTCGAGGTAGAGGCCAATGGTAGCGCAGAAAGCGGAGTTTTGTCGCGTCAATGGTGGAGGGAGCGCGACGGGCCATATGATGGGAGAACGCGTCAAGAACGCACTGGGTTATGATGGGCGCTTAGCGGATGTGGCCGGGCCGATGGGCGCTTGATGACACCCATTGATGACGCCCATTGTCTTCAGCAATCACCCTCCGTCGCTTCGCCCGCCCAGGTCGTGCTTACTCGGCTCCTCGCCCGCCTCGGTATTATCCCGGCTCTCATCTGCTCAAGTCCTGCTATGTCCACGAATCGCAAGTCCCACAAGCGCCATGCAACAAGGCCTCAGCTGGTTGTGGGGGGGACATCAACACAGGAGACGTTTCGCAGCACGGATGACAGGCGGGTGAGGACGCGTATGGGTGTAGTGGACGACACCGCGGCCCCCTCTACTCAGGAGGACGCGTCTTTCTGGCATCACGAGGATATGGCCACAAGTCATGTGCGGATGGATCCGCACTTCACCTATCAATTGGGCGACACATCACTATCTTGCGAGCCGGACGCCCTGCTTGAGGACGGGATCGAGGTCGTTCTACCACCCGCAGCCAAGAACCCTAACACCGTGCGTTTCTTTTTTTTTTTCTCTCTTACTTTTTTCCGTTTTTCCCTACGAGATTGGAAGCACAAAATTAATCACACAAAACTTTGCAGGAACGGCCACTCAAGACTTGGTATCCCCACTGCGACGACTACGTCGGCGAGCAGCTACGCCGCGAGGGCCGCGGATCGGCGAAAGTTTACAGGCGATGTGCGAATCGTCCATGCACGGACGTTCCTGAATACCGCTGCATGGATCAAATGTGCGTGGGGGAGGCGATGTATTGTCGCGCCTGCATCGTATCTCGGCATGCCCAATTGCCCACCCATTTTGTAGAGGTGCGCTTGGATTTTTCTCTCTTTGGTGTTGTCGTGCTTACTGGGATTCTACGCACAGGAATGGACCGGGACGCATTTCAAGCGCGATAGGAAAGGCTTGAAGGAATTGGGGCTGCGCATTCAGCTGAACCACCCACCAGGCGTGATCTGCACGTTTAGGGATCCAGGGCCCGCGGACTTTGTCCTCTACGACGTGACGGGGGTGCACGAAATCGCGGTGGACTTTTGCGGTTGCCGCCCCGATGGTCTCCCGCCCCTGGAACAGCGCGTACAGCTGCTCCGCGCTTGCTGGTGGCCGGCAACGATCCACACGCCGAAGACGTGCGCGACGTTCGCTGTCCTGCGGCTGTTCCAGGTCCTCAACTGCCTGGGGAAACTTTCAGCTTACGATTTTCTGTGGGGATTGGAGAAGTGCACGAAGAACGATGGATTGCACCGACCGCCGGTGAGCTTGCTGTGGTCGTACCGGTGAATTGAGACTGATGACATGCAGGACCGCCGCAAACCTTTTATGCACATTATGCGGCAGTGGCGGGAGGTGAAGCGCATGAAGTGGTTTAAGAGGGGGTACGACGCTGGTGGGGTGAAGGCGACGAAGCAGGGCGAGTTGGCATTGAAGTGTCGCGCATGCCCACAGCCGGGGTGGAATTTACCCGAGAACTGGGATCAAATCGATCCGTTTTATCGGTGAGTAGTTTATTTAGGACGTCGACGACGCTGACTTTCGTGGTCAGTTTTATCTACTGGCTTTTTCTAGCGGAGGACGCCAACTTCAGGTTATCGAATCGCAATGTGTCCACGGAAATCGCGGATCCGATCCTTGGCGACGGGTTCGGATTTTTCTGCAAGCGAGAGGGGGAGGATGGATACAAGGCCCATATCGCGAAGAACGCGAACGAGCAAGAAATGTCAAATTGCTCGGGTTTTCAGGCCATGTTTATGGCCAATACCAAGCGCGTGAAAGGTCTGCGGACGACGGGCATAGGGGGAGTGACCTGCTCCCGCCACAATATGTGGCAGGGGAACGGGATCGGGGACCTGCAGGTCGGCGAAAGGTACGTCGTTTAATTGTAGCGAGGCGACAATATGCTTATGATGAGTCAGATACTGCAATATGGACTATCTGCTGCTCTCGGCTTTATTCGCATTCCAACTACTCTGCGTCGTGATCTCCTACGACATCGCTTGTCAATATTCGACCAATTTCTGGGAGCGGATGACTCGCGTCACGCGGCGGCTGTGGCTCAAAATCTCCCCTTCGAATGTTTTGTGGAAAGTCCCGAATTTTCATCTGCCAGCCCATAAGCCGAAGTGCCACGCGCTGTTCTCCTTCCATTTTATGTGGGGCGCGGGGATGACCCATGGCGAAGGCGTGGAACAAAACTGGGCTTTTTCGAATGGAGCGGCGTCTTTGACGAGGTTGATGGGTCCCGGTGCGCGGCAGGCGACGCTGGAGGATGTTTTTGGATTCCATAACTACGATCGCGTTCTCGCCATGCGTACGTGATGCTTCTGTTCATACGTGAATCAATACTGATGGATTTCTGCAGATCGTGTATTGCCTAAACGCCTCGCCGTCAGCATCAAAGAAGAAGCGAAACACCAGCTAGCGTTCGACGCTTTTACCAAGGGTTTGGAGGAGTCGCGGCCGGAGGAGGTGGCGGAATGGAAGCAGATGGTGCTGCGCTGGGAGGCGAACCCACACCCAGATCACTCGGAGTCCCCATTCGAGAAGGCGGAGGAAGGTTTGTCCGTTCGTTGGTCAATTGGAGTGTTCCTGCCATGACTGACCACGCTTTCTTACAGTACAGACGTTGCGCAAAATTCAGCTCGACATCGCGGCCGAGGAATATTTGTGCACCGAGGACGGTGTCGCGATTGAGCGGGATCACACACCCGGCAGTTTCATCACGATGGGTCTGGCATTGGAAGAAGTACAGTACGTCGTATATTCTGGTTTTGAGATTCACAGGCTGATGTCCATAGGCAGAAGCTAGAGATCGACGTACGCGCGCTCAAGGATCCCTCACCGGCGCAGAGGCTGGCGTTCATGAAGCGGCGCACTATGCTGCTAAAGCGGATCCACAAATTCCGCCAAATTCAAGGCGTCTACATGCCGGCACTGCGCGCGTTGCTCTCGGACGAGCAAAAGCAAGTCTACGACGGAAACGGGGAGCAATTGCCTGAGGCCACGCGGTTATTCATGCCGTCGGAGCTGGTGGACAATGTGATGCGGGCGCGAGTGTGTGCGATGGGCCTGGCGGAGATCGAGGCGCGTATGAGGCAGGGCGAGGCGCGAGAGGCGCTGGAGGCGGTGCGGCACGGCCTGCGCACAAGGACCATGACCAATCGCTACAAATTGCGGAACTGGACAGGGCAAGGGATGATGATGAAGGGGCAGGGCATCCTGCGACACATCAACGTCAAAATCCACCTCGCAAAGCTTCGTTATCGGTACGCGCGGGCGGCTTACCTCGTCCTCCGGGACCACGGGGAATGGGAGAAGGAACTGCAGGTACTGGACGACGATGACGTGCGCGCGCTAAACGAGCGTGCGCTGACTGCGGAGGAGAAAGCCCAAAACAAGCATTGGGCTGAGCTCGGCGGAGCGGTGATCGAGGGCGGAATAGCGCGCGCGACGGCCCTGGCTGGGGGGGAGGGCTCTCACACCCTCTCTTGGATTTGGTACACGGCGGGGAAGGCAGCGGAGGAGGATGACGAGAAGCTACATGACGGTACGTATATTCTGATCCAATCTTTATCTACGACAGGCCGCGTTACTGACAGAATTTTCCAGCCCTGCGGCTTGAATGGTGCAAGGCTTACGCGCGGGCGAAGCGCTATTCGGAAGACGTACGGCTCCTGCGCGAAGAAATGCGGCGCACAATTGCGTACGGATATACGGCGGCGGCGAAGTGGGCGGAGCTGGCGAGCGAGGAGCTGCCTGGTTCGGACCCAGAGGTCACCGAGGGTCGGCGCGCATACGCTGCGGAGCATGCTGCGATGGAACGCGAAACGTGCGAGGTGCTGGAAAGGAAATGGGTGGGAATATTGGTGAAGGCGGATTCGTACCTGGAAGGGACGACGGGGCTGGATGGGGATGCCATGGTGCGGATTGAGGTCGACCTCAGCGATGAGCTGGACCCAGAGGAGGAGGAGGCGCAGCTAGAGGGGGAGGAGGAGGAGGAATAGGGGCGCGATGCCCGTTTCAGATATTTCTGATGTATTCTACACACACGTAAATAGTGCCGGCTGCGTCGGCGGGGAATCATAATGTGATGGATTTGATGGGAGGTATCATAGCGCGTTTTTCAGCAGCGCCAAGAATATATTCAGCGACAAAGCAATTAAATATGGATTAAATAGCGGCGGCGGAGCCATATATAGGCAGGAAGGTACAATGCATTATAGTACAGGTTGGCCGCGTGGCCAAGGAGTGCCCAAAATCCAATGTACCCCCCCTGTCACGGCAGGGTACATTGTATTCTAGTAACATCCATGGGTGGTCAGAAGGTTAAGAACAGAAACTTTACTCGCTACGGCTTCCTCATCCCGCACCCAATTCCTCACCGGCCTTATGAATCCATCTCCTTGGATTTAATAGTCAACTTGCCTTGGTCTGGGGAGTTCAACGCCATTCTAGTAGTGGTTGATAGACTCACTAAGCACGCTTCTTTCATACCAACGACGTCCGGTCTCACGGCGCAAGGATTCGCGGACTCATTTGTTGAGAATGTGGTGTCTCGATTCGGACTCCCTGACTCTATTATCGCAGATCGAGATCCTAGGTGGACGTCAGACTTTTGGGCAGCGGTATCTTCCGCTATAAAGTCCAAAATGTCTCTATCGTCCTCGCACCATCCTCAACACGACGGACAGACAGAGAACGTTAACCGCCAGTTGGAGACGATGCTCCGGGCCTATGTTTCAAAGGATCGGTCAGACTGGGCCAAGTGGCTGAAGCTCATGGAGTTCGCCTACAACTCAAGCGTGCACGCCTCCATAGGGACTACACCATTTCTCCTGTTGTACGGATTCGAGCCAAAGGCGCCATTGGACTACCTTCTTCCTAAGGAATGGTCGACCAGCGGTGTTCCCGGGATGCGCAAGGAGGCTAGCGCTTACCTGGATGAGCTCCGAGTGCACCGTGAAAGCGCTAGGCTCGCAATTGCTCGGGCTCAAGACGAGCAAGCAAAGTACTTCAATCGTGGGAGAAGAGAAGTTCCGGAGTTCAAGGTCGGAGCGAGGGTACTTGTTAATCCGCATTCCCTTGAGTGGATAGAATCGAAAGGCGAGGGAGCTAAGCTCGTGCAGCGATGGATTGGACCCTTCGAAATCTTGCAGAAGATTAATCCTAAAACCTACCGCCTACGTCTGGATGACAGGTATCCTGGATTTCCGGTCTTCAATTATGACCACCTCAAGCCCTATACTGAAGCGGCGGAGTCTGAACGAAGCTCCAGACTTCAGCTGTCGGACCCGCGTAGCGATAACCCGGTCTCCGAGGAATATGAAGTGGAAAAAATTATCGGCAAAAGGTACGACAAATCCCGGCGGCAGAACTTGTGGCTAGTTCGATGGAAGAACTATGGCCCGCAACACGACTCTTGGCAAACGAAGAAAGATTTGCGAAACGCCCCGGAGATGATTTGTGCTTTCGAGCGCGTACAAAAGGCAAGAAGATGACAGGGCCCGGGTCCTGATCGGGTAGTCGGTCCCGAAAACCGACTATGTAATTGTATCGGCAACTTCTCGGGCATGTTATGCCTCCGCGGATCTATCTCTGTTCCTCTCTCACTCGCTCCCAGGACCGTTCACACGCGATGGCGCCTGACCAATATGTGGAGCCACTCGCTTTATCTTTCCCACTCATCTCTCTCTCTCTCTCTCTCTACCCCACTCTCGACTTTTCCATCTTGCTCTACTCTCGCGTTATCTCTCTCTATCCCTGCTCTCAATTTCTCTATACTGCTGGCAGCCTAGCCCACTCGAATATTCGGTTGTGCGAAGCTGTCCGCTGAGATCTAGTACTCGACGGATATCCGCTTTTACTAGACTCTACTTGTGCTATATCTCTCCGTCTTTTCCCTCAGTTTCCCTAAACTGCCGGCAGCCTAGCCTACTCGAATATTCGGTTGAGCGAAGCTGTCCGGTGAGTACCAGTATTAGACGGATATCCGCTTTTACTAGTCTCCTTATACCTGCTTGATATCATAATGGATTCTCTGTACTTCCAAGACAGCCTCGGAAATTTGCTCACTCCTATTTGGTCCAAGAAGCAATCCGCCCTTTTCTGCTCAGTCCTCGCTCCACCATCTACCATATCGACGGAAATTCTTCAATACGCCGATAACGTCCCTCGCTTACTCGATCGATCCGCGCCAGGAGCCGTCCTGCAGGACCTGAATTTCACCTCGGAAGCTGTATGGTATCTCGATCGAGAGCATTGGCTAGGTTGGATTCCGACTGGGGAACCACCCAGCTCTGCCTTTGAAACCGAGCCTGTCCTCGATTTGTTGGAAGTCTGCTTCCGTCACGGACCAGTCCCCACTGTGGACGAGTTCTACGACGCTTATGACTCAGATCACCAAATCAGCCCGGTCGAGCGTGTGGCTGGTTGTCACCTTGACCCCTCTTGGATAGAAGAAACTTTGTACTTGGGCGACCGACTCTATGCTATCAGCCGTACTCTTGCGGAAAACTGCGAGTTCTATTGTCGCGGTCCTCCTCTGAATCGGGTCGGAGATATGCCGGACGCAATCGACGTCAGAGCCATCGAAGTGTTATTCTCCAACGACGGAGAAGCCCAGGAAGCCGCAATTAAAGCGAAACGCGGCTTACTGAGCCTGTTGGGCTTCCTGTCGTGGATGTTATCGGTTGTGCAGCTGAGCGACACGAAGCTGACGGCAGGAGACCAGAAGTATCTGCTACAGCTACGCCTAGGAGATCGTCCTAAAGTTGGGGCGGTATTTAACCTCACTCGCGATCAACATGAGATCAACTTCCCTCACTGGGCCAACAATGGAGTACCGTTTCATTACATATGGACGGAGGAGGAATCAAAGAATCGACGTTTCCTCCGCTTCAGCCCCAACTATTACGAGGAAGTAGCTCGCCTCAGGGATACAACGAACCTCGAGGAGCGAACCGTGAAGGATCTACCTAGCTATACTGCATGGAAGGATGACCTCGAGAGCTCCGACTGGATCGGGCAAAATCTTCGAGCGGGGAAGATAGGCATCGCAGAGGACCGATTCCGACCATCCATGAAGTACGGAATCGTAGATCGTCACCTCTACGGGGCTCGTCCCTTAATTAATTGGAGCACGATCCGTGTCTACGCTGAACGGTTCAAGGCCTTGATCCGGGAAGGGGAAAGAGAGACGGTTTGTACCTTCTTCAGGAATAACCCTATCCACCCTGACGAGCCCGCTTATGGGCGTCCACCTCTGCGACACCGGTTCTCCCTTACGGATTTCGCGTTGGAGGAAGTCGGAGAAGCAGTAACTGATCAGGTGCGCTACTACGAGTCTAACACCGTGGTGCGTGAACAAGTCAAGAACTTGTATGCTCCCCGGCTCGATCGTCCCTTTAATTCATTCAATGGCGGACCAGCTTTGAGCCTCCCAGGAGGAGCTACCGGCGCCCGTCGCGGAAGGAATAAGGGTCAAGATAGTAGCAACCATTCATCCCACTCCGGCGGACGCGTGGCAAGAAGCAGGAGCCCTAGAGAGTATCGAATCTCTCGGCGCTCATCGCCAGCACGCGGCGAAAGGCGCCGCCGCTCAAGTGCGAGTCCTGAGATCCAAGGGAATTGGGCCCGAGCCGTAGCAGGTTTACGTCGGCGATCTTCTCGGTCGCTTAGCCCTCCTAGGCATGAAGGAAAAGGGAAAGGACGACTTGCTAGGTCTCTAAGCTCAACTCGCTCACCAGAGGTCGACAAGGACGACGCCTGGTTTCAGGACGAGTTTATGAGCGCTGCTGGAAGTGAAGGAGGTCTAGACGATCTCGAAGACGAGGAGATGGGCGTGGGTTTCGCCACTAATAGAGATGACTCCCCGTTCAGCGCCTCCATCAACGCGGTTGGATCCTGGGTTCCAAAATATCGCACGGAGAAGGAGGCTCTCACCGACCTCGCCGCGTGGGCCCCGTCTGTCATGGAGTACGACCCCAAGAAACCTGCTTATGATCCGCTATCCTGGAATCGCGATTGGCTCGAAAAAGCGTACTTGGTTATCGACGACACACGAACGATTGCGCGCCTCAAGACTCTGTGCGCCCTATTTCCCGATGAACTCGATAATATGCCGGCCGTCTTGGAGTACGCCATGCGTTTCGGGATGCCCTTCGAGTTATACATGCAATTACGGGATGCCGGAAGCTTTCGGAATCATCAATTGTCTTCCTTAGCCCTCAATACTCTTCCATCCGTTTATGAGATGGGGTACGTCGATCAAGTAATGACTTGGGCTGGAACGAGCGATGCGGCCCAATTCGGAGTGTACATGGGTACTATCTTACAGCTGCTTCAAAAGCTGAACGCTATCGCCTTCATTGCCAAGGGGGGCATCTGCAAATTCGTCGCAGAACTATTCGCTCCGGATCTAGCCTATCGTTTCGTGCGTGGGCCGAGCGAGCAAGTCTCCGAATTCGGTAAAGGGAAGACGCTGCGCCTAATGATCGATGGGCAATCTACTTTATGCATCAACGACCAAGTCTCCGACGTGGAAGTAGCGATATTACTGGGGCACGTAAAAGGGAAAAATGCCGACCAGGAACGTTCCCTGTGGCCGTCCCAAGCTCTCCTCGAGCAGCACAGCTTGCATGTTCGGGGCTACGTATCTAGCGGAGTCCACACCCTTTTCAAGTACCTCAGCAATCGAATTTTGGTCGAGAAGATCTACGACTGGAAAACGAAAGCCGAGTGGAAAGCTTATCTACGGGGCGGATCGAAAGGACTCTACGCCCCGTCCGTGGTACCGGAAAAGGATGATTTTGAAAAAGGATGGCGCATTCTGGACAACTCGTTCCCTCTCGATTGGCAGCACGCTGCTGTGGCTAAGATTCCTCTGCCGGAGCAATTCAATAATCGGAGCTAGGGGGCTCTGTAAGGTGTCGTCATGAGTCTCTATATTTTTTCACTTACTATATACGATTAGTTCCGACTTACATATGATTAGTTCCGATTCTTATCTTGTACTTGTATTATGTTGTCGTGACTGTGACAGAATAACACTTTTACTTGACAACAACCACTTGCTTATCGCCTTCCCAGCCCGCTCGACGGTACTGATAGAGGCTCAAGCGAGGATTACACGACCTACACGAACCCAGATACGACCTAGCGACCTAACGACCTTTCAAGACCTCACCGCTACCTTATCGTTCGGTCTAATCTTCTCTTGTGGTATATACCACTAGGGACTAAGAGACAGCATCAGGGACGCTCGGCGCTCGGATATCCGGCTCCTAGTTGTTTCTTTTCGAGATTTAGACCGTTCTGAGGAGGGTCATTTCCACAATCCTAAGGACGAGTTCTAAGGCCTCTTACACGTGCTCGATTACTCGGTGTGAGGATCGACCTATCCTTACATGCCCTGGTGCCCTCGATCTAGCGATCCAGCCACCTTGTATCCAACCCATAAACCCCTGCCCATCCCAGGTGCTAGTGGTATTGTTGTTGGCAGCTGCGTAGTGCTAGCGTGTTGTTGAACGGCTTTGTTGAAGTCTAGCAGTCGAATTGTGTTTGTTCCAAACCCGTTGGTCACATACTACGGCCCGGACCCGAACTCACAAAGAGAAGCACTTACATCTTTGGAGGAATAGATTGTTGTAGTGGTGGTTTTGTGGTTGTTTTGTGCAAGCACGAATCTAAGCTATTTCTAGTCGTATATCAAGTGCACCATTTCATCGGCAGGGGACGTAAGGTCTCTTTCCACCAACCGGTAACGAGCACGCACAACGCCAGCAGGGACCTTCAGTCGAGCGTCAAGTCTGTCAGCGGAGAGCTACAGACAAACCTGGACGCTCCCCCCACACCATTCCAGCACAGACTGGTGTCACCGGGCAGAGGCGGAGAGCCGATGTCCTTATCGCCACCACTAGCGCTGTTCGACGATGACTACGACGCGGAGATGGGTGTATATGTCGTCTCGGAAGAGAAACTCAAGGTGTTCCTCACGAACCGCGTGGGCTCGGTGGCCATGTCACAAGCAGCGCATGCAATCACTAACCTCACTGTGTCGGGAGGCAGTTCCATGGAGGATCGGATGCAGGAGGACCAAGACCCACATTTTGAAGGTAAGCTAATAATTCTTCTCAGCCGCTGCTACACAGCGCACACAGGCTAGACAAGCATGCCGAGGCAGGGCGCGCACAGTCACATCGCAAGAGCACTAGGCAGAGCTCACCGCACACAAATGACTACACAGTCGTGCACGGGATTAGACCACGCCGTCTAAAGACCAGGCGGTCCCATGATACGGCTAGACAGCCAAATGCCGCATATACACACAATACAGTGCTGACGATGCTCGTACAGATGCGGTAGCATTGTTGTCTTTCGCCAAAACAATGCTCAGCAAGGCTGCGCCGGTGATCGTCCAAGCGCAGGGCAGTGCAGACGTAACCGCGAAGCGCCCACAAGCGAAAGTCGGGGTCCCATTCGCGAAACGGGTCCTACCGGTCTCAACGACAGCTACAGTTGCGGCAAAAATTATTGCATTACCATATATAGTAATTGCCATCAACTGCAGCTGAGTGACGTCGCTGGAGCCTACAGCCGATCTTCTACGACCATGAGCACCTCAGTATTCTCAGTACTGCCCACTACACCGCACCGCAGACGCCCTACCACCTTCTGCACGCCGACTAAGCGTGCCAAACTTGTTGTACTTCACGAGAATTGTCATCTATCATTTGATGACATTGCCGCGTGTTCGCCATTCAAACACACCTCCCTTCACCCAACCACCCTCTCTAGAAACTACCGTCAGGTGAAAGAACACGGGGGTAACTGTTACTGGAATGGAAAGAAGGGCCGTGGTGCAAAGAAAAAGATTCCGGAAGCAGCCCTTGAGAACGCGATTGAGAAGCTTGATCAGGGGGACTTGAATGATGGAGAAGATGTTCGGCGTGAGTTGCTTCCTGACGTTCCTGGAAGGACGGTGTGTAATGTTGGGCTTCTACTCCCATACCCCTTGCTAACGGATGTTCAAATTGTTTACTTAGGTTCGCCATGCTTTGTCAACTGCTGGTTTGAAGGGTTTTTCCCAGCGGACCAAGCCTGCTCTCACGGACCGTCACATCCAACAACGTCGCGAGATGTATGAGCGACACGAATCCTGGACCGTGGAGGAGGTCTTTCTCAAAGGCGTTCTCATCAACTCTGATGAGTCGAAGGTCGTCTTGGCAAGTTCCGAGGGCCGGTGTTATTGCCGTAGAAGGAAGGGTCAGGATGTGTTGGCTGCTCGGAATGTACGGATAAAGGAGCCGCATGGTCGGAAAAACCTCAAGGTGAACATTTGGGGTGCTATTCATCCGAATGGTGTCAGCGAGCTCGTACGCGTGGTCGGCAACTTGACGGCCGACCAATACGTCAAGATCCTCGACCGGGCTATGATCCCCATCTACGATCACTACGAGAACCGCGCACATACCTTCCTGATGTTCCAGCAGGATAATGATTCCAAGCACACCTCTCGTTTGGCGAAGAAATGGTTCCATGACATGGACATCGACGTCTTCAATTGGCCGGCGAAATCACCGGATCTCTCGCCAATCGAGAATGCGTGGGCAGAATTGAAGCGACGCGTCAAGCGTTTGCCGCAGTACGCTGCCATTCAAACAGCCGATGGACTTTTTGACGCCTTGAATGAGGTCTGGACTTCGGATTCATTCAAAGAATATGTGATTTCGTTGTACAAGTCTTTTCCCCGCCGCCTTCAGAAATTAAAGGAGAACAACTTCATGTGGATTGACTACTAGCTACCTGACATGTATATCTACCTTACTATACCCAGTTTTGGTCTCCCCTGTACTGCCGGTACCCAGACGAACGAAGAGGAAGTGGGATTGATGGCAATTACTATATATGGTAATGCAATAATTTTTGCCGCAACTGTACGCCCAAGCACGTACACCTCAATATGGCCGGAGGCTGGAAGAAACAAATTCCCATGACCAACCTCACCCCGGCGATGTGTTCGTAGACCAACAAAACACGCGACACGAAGGAGGACCGACACATGGTCGCTCGCGACAGCGTGATCGTCTGGACAGAGACGGAGCAGGCGGACATGTCGGGAGACAAGCGCATGGGCGCCGCGGATTTCCTACTGGCGGCGTATAGCCTCGTTAAAGCAGTACGAGAATTCTACGTCCCACGGGAACAGGCGGACATACTTGCAGGAAATCTGGTGCTTCACTTCACAGCGCTCAAGGCGAGGCTGGAGTTCGCGAAACCGGACCTATTCCCACGCATAGCAGCATACAACACAGAGATCCTTGGCGTGTTCGTCTCAGCAGCACCAGATGACCGATTTGACGTCTCAGACTGGTAGCTGGAGGTGTGGCTGTATGTCGGGGAAAGCGCGCGTGATGATATAGTCAACAGTTCCTTTCACGCAGGGGGCACTGCTGCCCAGAACCAGCAGCCGCAACAACGAGCACTACTGCAGCAGCCACAGCAACAACAGTTTCAGTGCGGCGTCGCAGGTGGTGGTGGAGGAGGCAGAGCGGGTGCAGGCGCCCTGCGACAGAGGCCCAGATGCTACGCATGTGGCAGCCATACGCACATATTCAAGGACTGCGACGGCACACCAATGTGGCTCACCAAACGGGCAGGCCAGCGTTTCTTCGAAGCACCGAACAACATCCGACCTTGCTGGAACGCGAACTCAGTCGGTTGCCCCAATCTGGCCAAGCGGAGTGTCCGCCTGTGTAACTACACCCACTGTTGCACGCTCTGCGGCGCAGGGTCAGGACTCCCTGGATCCGCGGCTGCAGGACATTCTGCGCAATTGTGTATCCAAGTCTGAATTTTTCCCGATTGTTACGCCACTCAAAGCAGACAATTGGGAATGGCAGATCATGAAGGCAGGGCTTGAGGAGGCATACAGCGACATTCCAAATTGCATAAATTACGGTTTCTCACACGGTCTTGACAGAGCGCAGGCAGCGTGAACAACGTACATCCCCAACAACTTGAAGTCGGCATTGGAACATCCCGAGGTGATCTCGGCATATTTGGAGAAAGAGCAGGTGCTTGGCCGCATATCGGAGTCGTACGACCCCGAATTTCTTGAGTCACAGATCGGACCTTTCCATTGCTCGCCCGTCGGCTGCATACAGAAAGACGCACCACACGGCAAGTGGCGGATGTTTAACCACCACAGTTTTCCCTACGACAACCCTGATATTGTGTTGGTCAATTCCCAAATCAACAAAGATGATTTCCGTGCGACTGGGGATCATTCGCACAGTGTTATTTAATCATAGCTCGAGCCAAGGCCGGCACGCAGGCGTGTAACCAAGTTCAGCGCAAACCAGCCAGCGACTAACAATACTTTACAGGCATCAGTTTTCGACGTCAAAAGTGCATTCCGACTTGTACCGACCCTCCCCGAGGACCGGCCCCAACTCATGATCTCATAGGAAGGGAAGGTCAGGTTTGACAACACATTCAGCTTCGGAGCGCGCCCAGCACCAGGCGTTTTTGGTCACCTCGCAGACCTCCTCGTCCACCTCCTCAAGTTCATGTCAATCGATGAAATCCTGAAGTGGGTCAATGATTTCGTATTTTTCCGCTCGCCATGCGGAGGCAGCGAGGGCCGCTTCGTCTACAAGTACAATGAGAAGGTCTTCTTCGAGCTGGGCGACGAGCTAGGGTGGATTTGGGAACCCACCAAGCATACACCGTTCAACGCGCAGTTCACCCACATCGGTTTCGACTGGGATCTAGATGAGAAAACGGTTGCGCTACCTGAAACGAAGCACATTAAATACCTAGCAAAACTAGGTCCGTGGATGGAAGGCGCCACCGTCACGCGGAAAGAGACCGAAAACCTCGTCGGAACCCTAAACCACTGTGCCCTCGTAATCCCCCAAGGCCGATCTCGACTCGTGTCAATGTACCGCCTCACTTCAATATTCACCCGAATGCATATGCGCAGCCCGTATATCAGGCTGAAAGTGGAACAAGACGTTGCAAAAGACGCGGACTGGTGGAGGCGGGAGCTATCGGCAACGTCAGTGGTCCTACGCATTCGAGAACTACCACCGATGCAGGAAGAAGAAATATTTGTTGACGCGTCTATGAGCTGGGGAATCGGCTTGACATACCGTGGGAGATGGCTAGCGTGGAAGTACAAGGAAGGCTGGTTCACCGAAGGGAGATGCATCGGATGGGGAGAGATGGTGGCCATCGAGCTGGCACTTCAGATGCTCGTAGCGTCGAAGGTGGCAAATGCACACCTCCACCTCAGGTCGGACAACATGGGCATGATCAGAGTGCTTGCAGCGGGAAAATTGTACAACGCCCAAGAGAACACCATACTCCAGCAGATCCTACACCTATACCACGAACATGCAATATGGTTTACCATCACGTACATCCCATCGAAGGAGAACCCAGCGGATCTAATGTCGCAAGGAGAGTTCCCGCTGAAGCGGCAGTTAATTGGTAGTCCACCAAAATTCTGTTTCACTTATATCCTTTCTTAAACCATAGTATAGAGGCGAAGGACCTAATGTACTAGTATTTTGTACCGTTGTGCTTGCAATCCGTTTATTTCTTGGACAAACGGACAGTCACATGATGTCAATCAACTCAGTTCATGACCGCGACGATGCCCATTAATGCAACAACAAGGGTGGCCGCGAGGCGAGTCCTACAACGTAAAGCAACACAAGCTCAGGCAACATGACTGGCCCACGGCAGGTGCACAAGTGCAAGAGGAACACATGGCGTACTGCTGCCCTCCCGCGTGTTGTAGGGCCTGCAGCAGAACACTGTCCCTCTCATCGCTGGTTAGGGCGCCAAAGCTCTCCATTGAGGGGAGCACATAGTCGTCGCTCATCGTGTTACGTCCAGTCGGGTACGCCGTGTAGAGACACTATTCTTTTGTCAGCACAGAGCAGATTCCAGGTTCTGAGATGACAAGGGTGACTGAGCACGAAGAGTTCCAACAAATAAGCCTGGAGTTTAGACTAGAATAGTGTAAAGTACAGGGAATCAACTACAGCTTATATACTAAAGTCCCTAGGGGTTGTAAATTAAGGTACAGTGTCCAACAGCAACGGACAAGATTAATGCAAAGTAAATGAAGGGGTATATGAACATAGAGGGGCGATTGGGAACCCGAAGGTCGGGGAACCGATCGAAACCGTTAGAGATCCTAAAACAGTATCTTGGTTCGATTGATCAGATAGTTGATCTGATCAATGATCGGGTTGTTCGGGTTGCTCAGGTTCTGGAAGTAAAATGAAAAGATGATTCATGACAATACTCATAAAACCCTCGGTTTATTGTGCGGCTTTGCACAATGCGTAAAAGCTGCATGCAGCTCGTGCAGCTTTTGCACAAACTCCCTATTGATTCAGAGGAATTGATTTAACGAAGTTGTATATGCTGGCTTCTTGAGACATATATTCAGTGTAAATAAAAACGAGATGCATTTCAATCTGACAATAGACACAGTAAAATAAATACACCTCATATACACTGTCATTAAGAATAGAAGAGGAGCATAGACACAGTAAGCATTAAATACACTTCAAAAAAAAAAAAAAAAACCACAATACTACTGCTAGAAAACTCGAAAAACTCAGACAGCAACAAGCTCAACTTGTTTGTCATCCAAGTTGGAAACCTTCATCATCATCCACCTCTTCCAGAATCCCAGAAGGTGTATTGAGCTCTGCCAAATGGGCCAAATTGGCTCTGTGCTGCTCTCGCACATCCTCGCCCATGCTAGCAAGCCTTTCATCAATTTCCCTAACTTGTTTGTTCTGGGACGACCATTCAAATAATGGCCTGGCTGTTTCCCAAAGCTCAACTGCTTTGAGCAACTTGCCATGACCCTGGGAAATATCTCCAAGGCGGAGCATGCATTCTGCTCTGCTTCGATGGATGTCCATATATGTGAATCCTTCCAGTGCAACAGTGAACAAGCTAACTGCTGTATCCTCATCATCTTGGGCAAGGAATAAATCTCCTAGGAACTGGAGAGCTTTGTGGAAGTTAAGTTTCTCTGTTAACTTGAGAGAGTGGGCAAGAAAGACTGTTGGCCATGTTGATATACCATGAAATCCATCCCACCGAACTGAATCTGCGAGTATCTCCAGACAATAGCCTACAAGTTCAGCAGCAATCCCCCATGATACTTGTAAGGTTTTGCAAAGTATTATATTTGCATCTGCTGGATATCTTTCCCTTAGGTTGAGATCTCCTTGCACAACATCACACAACTGGAGCACCCTATGTGATCTGATCAATGATTTGGTAGTATCAATATTTTTTTGCACTGCCTGCTTGGGAGCATCCATACTGATTTGAAGCTGAGCAACATTTATTGCAGCAAGACCCTGAGAAGTGGAATCCTGAGTGAGAGAGCTGTCATGAAGAATTTGAGTCTGGATGTTATATGCCTCAAGATATTCAGATTTCAGCCTGTGCATCTCTGCCTGGGTGGACTGTATAGCACGGTTTAAAGTACCACCAGACATTCCACAAAGACCCAAGAGATTCATTGCCCTTTTGCAGAAGGAGATGCTTTGCCTATAGTGACCCATAATATGAAAGCAGACAGCTGTTATCCTCAATGAATCTACTTCCATGTATAAATCTCCATAACTCCTGGCAAGCTGCTGGGCCTGATATGCATTTGATTGGGCTGCAGTATAGTCACCAAGCCGCCACTTCATCCATGCAATTTGATTCAATGCCTGGGCATGTCGCTGGGTATTTCCAGTTGAATTTGCCAGAGACATGGCATTTTGAAGAAATTCTGTAGCTGTGAGGAAATCATTTTTGTGCACCTGGTAATAGGCCCCAACACAAAGGTGGAATTTGCCTGAGCAACTGATGAGTCAAAAGTAACATACTCATTAAATGTGGCTTACATTTGAGGTCTGTGTCCTCAAACATCTCAAGCAGTTCTAAGACTTGTGAAATCAATTTCTGAGCATCAAATTGTATTAGAGAGAGGGACCATGAGGCCAAGGTCTCAATCAGGACATAGGCCTCTAGCCAATAGTCTCGGGGTTGTGGAAACGAATGATGTATCTGGGTAATCAGAGGGAGAATACCCTGCCCAGTAACTCGGTTAAATGAATTCAGATAGCATGCACAGTATATACTATCCCTCAGGTCTGGATAGCCTTGTTGAAGCCCATTATGGATCACATTCTGGATGTTAGCCAGATTTGATGAGATTCGAACAACTGTGCCTAAAGCTAAGAGAGTTCCACGGTGGCCATTCTGAAATTCAAGGAGCTGCTGGAAATGTTTAAGAAGAGGTTGAACAAGGTGATTTCCAGGAGGTTGACTCTTCAGTATGTATTCCCTAATCGGCACCAGTACTTTCAGCCGTTTTTGTGGAGTACTGTAGGCCAGGCTGGTGCCAATCAATGTGGCCTTGCATCCTAGAATATAATCAAGTGGAAGTTTGCTTTGAATCAATTCTGCATCTGAAAGTCCATCAGGGAGGATGGACAGGAGGCTGAGAAGATCTTTTGCTTGTGGGAGGGTGTTTAGCCGAGGGCTTGATAAAGATAATGATATGGAGAGATCAAGGTTAGATCCTTTATCATGTCCATCTGAAATTAGTGAGGTTCTTTCTACTTCCCAGCGGGAGAGCACAGTTGAGCAGCCTTCTGTATCCACTAAATTGGCGAGAAGATTGATGGCAAGTGGCATGTTGTCAGTCAAGGCAAGTACTTTTTTGACCGCTGTAGGTTCATGCATGTCATCAGCAATATCAACAAATGTCTTCTGGGCTGCTTCCTGGTCTAGGGGCTCCAGTGGAGGTAGAAATGGGTGGCTCCAGTGAACTTTGACTGGTCTCTCCACTCCACGCATTGTAATCTAATCAGATGTCAGCTGCACCAATAATAAAATAACTATAAACCTACCACCAGTGCCATGTGATCTACATCTGTGAGAAGAGACAAAAATTCCTCAATCTCTGGGCGAAGCTCAGTTGGCTCCCAAACAGTCTCGAGATTATCTAAAATTAAGAAACTCGGTGGGCTACTGGCAAAGTGCTTGACAACTGCCCAAGTGAGATCTGGGCCAGGCTTGAGTCCCAAATGTGCTCCAACAAGTGCAGCCAGTTGCACTTTGGTTGCTGCAGAGTCACAAGCAACAAAATGTCGATGTTGCCCATATTTGGACACAATCTTGGTGTGATGGATAACAGTTCTTGCGAGGCTGGTTTTGCCTATCCCGCCTGCACCCAAGATAGCTATCCGGGGAGTGCCTTGGTTAAACAGCCCAAGAATCTCTGTCAGTTCTGTTTCACGGCCATGGAATATCTTTGGCTCCGATGGCAGCATAGAAATTGAGGTTGAACTGTGATATATGAGTCAGCCTGGATATTATGGGATCAAGAGACAATATGTACCTCGCATAGCTACCGGAAAACCTGCTTATCTATCAAAAGATTAGTACATAATGTAAGATAAATATTGAGATGGATGTACAGAGGATGTTCTGTCTGACTCGGATGAGTCTGAAAGAGCTTCAATCATGTTCAGTACATCCTGTTGCATCTTGGATGCATCCTCTTGCATTTCTGTGATAGTCTTCATGAGACTAGTAGAGTTAATCTATCCATTCATTGAGAAATTATTCCATTTGCAAATTGTGAACTTGCCTGGAAGGATTCAGATCCTTGCTGCAATCCTGCTTTACAGCCCTTGAGCAGGGTGCTCATTTCACTCTGACGGAAAAAATTCTTGACTTTGCTACCACCTTGTTGGGCTTCAACAAAGGTGTGGATTTTGTGAAGTGTTCTGAACAACCATTGTTAGAGAAGAATGGATCCTGCACCAGTAAAGTACCGTGTAAAGTTCCCAATATTATTTAGTACACTGGGTGGGAAGTCTCGCCCAGTCTCCGAGTTGATGTACACAGTAATAATTGCTTCAAGCAATTGTTGAGTTTTCTCCATTAATTGGGCACAATCATCCTTGTTTTGCTTTACAGTCTGGAACCAGTGCTTGAGATGAGCAGCAAATCAAATTCAAGGGAGCTTCACCTGCAGATTTTTAAGGAGAGACTGAGTTGTGTTGGATATCCCCTCTATGAACGGAGTCTTTGCACTACTGGCAAGTATTCCTAGAGTTTTGGCTGTCACATTCATGCATGTTATACTGTCATCCAATCGGCTCTGCACAGAAGTGTGGTTTGGGGGCATTGTAGTTATGGGAAATTTGCTTGCAAGATGCAAGGATTTTATGCTATGCTCCCCTGGGAAATTTCACTTTCATCTGCTGCTATTCCTGTCCTGGTTTCTTTTGCATGATTCATCTGAGTGTTTATCTAGATCCTTTGATATCCTTCACAGCAAGGAAGCTATGCTGATTGCGGCACCAGTCAAGACCTCCAATCTGTGGCCCAGTTGCAAAAATATCAAAAGTTGTTGACTATTAACCTCCCTCAGTTCCACTGAATGAGCTCAACGGAGGGACATCAGCCTATATGATGTCTTCCGCACAGCTCAGGTGTACATTTGAGCATTGCTCTCAATGACAGCAGACTGTACATCGGTCCCTCTTTCTGGTCATTCGGCTGCTGTGCTAATTTTTGCACTATTTCGTATCCATGAGATCTTGTTGTCAGTCAAGTCTTTAATTGCGATACTTAGTGCTGTACTCGTCTTTCAATCCTGATTCACAAAGCGTGTTGCTGTTCCCTTACTCCCCACGGCCACCTTGATAATCATGATTTCTTAAAGTCAGAACTCCACACCAATTCGAATTCTAAACTCCTATCCTATGCCCACAAGGAGTCCAATGCAGAAGAAATGAAGCCTAAATTTGAAGACAATTCACAACCAATAATACATTATAATCAACTCCAGTAAAGACACCACTTCTGTTGCCTGTGTTAATTTTTGCACTATTTCGTATCCATGAGATTTCGTCGTCAATCAGGTATTGCAGTGGCGCTGTACTCTCGACCCTGATTCACGAAGAGTGTTGTCCACTTAGAAGTTGGATCACATGGAACTTGATGGTCATATGATTGAACCGTGGAGGAAGGACCTAGATGTTTTTATGCATACGGCGAACGGACAGATCTCATATCTGATCCATATTGTGTTGTATTGTATTATACGTGTCGGGAGAATGGAGGAGATGGGGATGACAGTGTGCATGCCGATAAAGTGGGAGGAGTCCAGTGTCGAGGGATCAAATAGCGAAACATCGTAATCGAGTCGGAGGAATACGCAGTCGCGAGTGTCCGGAAATCGGACGCGAGGAAGGAAATCGGGATCGAGGAAGTCCATCAAACGGCGCCGTCCCCACAGCGTCTACTTCTTCCCCGTAAACTCCTCATACACTTGACCAGAGGGCACCGCTTCATCTCCTGTGCGGTTTCCCCATCTGTCACTTGCGCTTGCTGCATACTCGTGGCTGATGCGCTCCTCCGTTGCCTCCAATCGAAGACGCTGAGGACGCCAACGAAGACGCCGACTAAAAGAAGAGTGCCATGCCCTTCCCCTCTGCCCCGAAAACGCCTACCAAAACGCTCGGCCCGCCTCCTTAGGGACGTTTGACTTGCCATCGCAGCGCACGGCTCGCACTAGTGCTTCCTCTGAGTTTACTGCTGCCTCGCTTACACTTACACCCCCGCGCCCCGCCCATGCTGAAGAGCGAAAGCCCCCGCACGCAGTGCTCCTCCACTGCCACTCCTGTTTGCGCCACCGCACTCCCACCACTGCCGCGAGGCCAAGACTTGGGCTCGCCAAACGGGCCGTCTGCGTACCCGCCGAGCTGTCCGAGATGGTGAGCCGCTGGTGAACGGTGAAATATGGGTGGGCGGGTGCGTGCGGGGCGGTGGGGGAGGAGGACATGGAGGAGAGGGGGATGATGGGGAAGGAGAGCGCGCGGGGCGGTGGGGGGAGTGGGCGGAAGACCAAGACGACGAGCTGGAACATATAGGCGACGACGAGGAGGCGTTCGCTTTGGCACCAGTGCCCTGCCCGCTCGCTGCTGTGGCAGCTGTGCTGTTACTGGGTGCTATAACGGTATGCGGTACCTGCGCCTACGTCGTTAGCATACGTTCCATCCGATTCGATTCAAGATGTAGGAGCGAGCGAATGAGAGCGAGGTGGGAAGGGGAACGAAGCGGATACGCGAGGGCTGAAGAAAGAGAGCCGAGTAGAGGAAATCGACTACTCACGCAGCCAAACTCCGTGCAGTAAACTGATTCGCGCCCCCCCCCACCCGTCTCGCTCCGCATTCGCACCACATTCTATCCGACCCCACTCGCAACACCCGGTGCGCCGAGGTCGACGCCCAAACCGAGCCCCGCGTGCAGCACCGCGGTGGCGTCGCCAAGGGAGGGGTCGAGGCCATTGGGGCGTTGGTGCTCTGTGGAATAGTAAGTATGTGTATATATATGAAGGACGAAAAACTTGGAAGAGAAAGAGAAACGAGAGGGGAATGAGAGAACCAGGGGAGAGCGATGCCCCGCCCCCATCCTCTTCCCCTCCCACAAGGCAATAATCCGGTGCGTTGTCACCGCACACCGCCCGCAGAGGTAGACGAGGCGCCAGAGACGGCTACCTCGTCCCCACCTCCCACATCAAGATGAGAGAAGAAGAAAGAAGCGGGAGCGGGGGGCAAACATGAAAGGCGCGAGCGAACGACGAACGACGTCTTTAGCCCACACAAAGGCCCAGACGCCGATGATGCCTTAGCCGCGGCGGCGCGCTTCACAAACACGCCGTCACCGCGCCCAAGCGCTTCGCCCGCCCGAACGCCACCGACGCCACGAAACAAGACGAAAAGAAAACTCATACTATGGGCCATAGTCGAGGAGAGGCAAGCACCCGCAAACACGTTCAACGCGCTCCACACCCCCGCCCCCAAACCCAGCCAGTTCAATCCGATGTGCGATATGGACGCTCGTGTACCCGCCCATCCCCATCCCCATCCCATTTCCGTTGTGTCTATTCCTCCGACTCGCGCAGCCGAGGTCCAAAGCGCGTGAGATGATGTTCGCGGCGGAAACGTCCTTGACCATGTGTGCGGTGGCAACTCATCCATCTGCATCGCTGCAGCGTTGTTGTTCCCGCGGTAGTGGTAGGCAACAACGGGCTCGAGGTAAGTGCACCAGACACGGACGAGGTGGCCGAATCGGCAGTGGTGGAAGGACGGACATCCTCTTCGAGACCGCTATTTCTTGGCGCTGCCCCTCGAGGCGGACGCCGGAGAGGAGGCAGTCGCGCTCGTGGCTGAGCGTGGATATTATTCTGCGGGTGCGATAGTATTATTAGCAAAAGTATGAAAAAAGACGAAAAGACGATGTCTGATGAAGAAAAGATGAAAGCGGGGAGGGGAGATGGGGAGAGAGACGGGAAGAATGAAGAGAATAAACACCTTTTCTGCACACCCAGAAATTACTCGCACCAATCTAAACACCTGAAGTCAGTCCGCCGGTATAGATAGATAGAGAGTCGTCTTCCTCCTCCTCGCTCCCTGACTGTGCTGGTGGAATGAGCTTGAGGCGCTCTCTTTCATCACCGCGGCCAAGATGCGTGGAGGACCGTCCCGGACAGGACGATACGCGTTTGAGATCTAAGCCTAGTTTGCGGGTATGCACTAGGCATAAATGAAGCGCAAAAATGATTCGACAGTGGATTTGAAGTTGAGGATGCGACGCTCGAAACCAGAAGAAACTAAGGCTGCTCCGAGGAAGTTCCACACGAGCCGGATGTCTCTGGTGCTGCAAGATGCGGGAGAACAGGCAGGTAAACCACAGGTTCACAATCGTGAACCTGCTGCTCGACGCCGATGTAGCATAGGTATAGGTAGATCGACTGAGATCACAAGTACTTATCCCATCAGACAAGAGGTGGGCGGCCGAAAAGTCCGTGAAATCGACCTCCCTTCGGATTTAGCTCGGAGTCCGGTCCGACCGTGTTTCGGGCTGGAACGGCATCTGATCCAACTTCTGTTTTACGACCGCAAGACGAACCTAACCGTAAAATATAACTGAGAGACCCCCCCATTTTTATATCCCCTGAAGAGATCTATCTGGTTCTCATAATATTTTGGGGCCGTCAAGGGTCAGTATTCAAAAATTACATTGGACTGGACATACAATGTTAACTGATGGCAAGTCGATGTCCCGAAATTCGCTGATCAAAAGAAAGCTGAAATGGCCAGAAGATTTGGGAGTTGGGAATGTCGTGAATTGTGCTGCCATCAATGCCCCGATCAATGCCATCGGCATGCGGCTTACTTTTGCAGACTTTGAAATGGGCCAGAACACGTCAAGCCATCAATACACAACAACCAAACATGCACATGCACCGTCTCGTTTCTCCTCCTTTCTTCCTCCTCCCGCCAGTCTTTCTCTTGTGTCTCCCAACCTCCTTCCCACCATGTCCCTCATCACCATGACTGGAAATCTCTGCCCGCTATGCGGTAATCAGTTGGCCATCAAGGTCGCCACAGGCGGACAAATGCCTGGCTCAAGATTCCTCCGGGTACATGTTCCTATACTTTTCTCCTTCCCGCCCAGACAGAAACCTACTGTATTCAGTGTACAAACTCGCCCAGCACTGGGCAGCCCTATTTTCACCGCTTTCCAACTACCTCAGTGCCGGCAACAGCCAGCTCATCTCCCACCGTAGCTTCTCCACTGTCCCTTACGAACCTTCCCTCTTCTGTCACCTCTGTGTCTAGGTGACAAACTTGTCCAGCGCCTGGAGGATGCCAATCAACACGACTGAATCCTGGGTGCTCCAATGGGGTCTGCCGCAAGCACTGCATGAAGCTTGGACCCTGCGCTCTGGGTGCATTATGTATTCACTCATTGTTGTGTATCACCTTGTCATGTATCTGTCAGGGGAACCCCCGCTTTCCCGGCCTTTCCGGCTTCCGCTCCGGTTCCGGTTCCGGTTCCGGTTAATACCTCCGGCTTTCCGCCCATCCGCCCTCGCTGGCACGTGCTGTGCGACCAGGCCCGTGATCATTGTAGATACCTCCGGACACGTGCTACTGGGTAGTTACTAATTCGTATATAAGGTTTCGCCTAGCGTGGGAATCCTCATCCTTTCTTCTCTTCGGATTCCCCGCTAGGTGCGTAGTATTCCCGCTCCTGTACTTAGTACCCATATTTATACTTCGGATTCCCCCGCTAGTTTCCGTGCCCCGCGCCGAACTTAAGGTTGCCCTTACAGCAGAAGAAAGGATCTAAGGGATCAACCGGTCAAGATTGGGAAGTTTGGTGCAGGCACGGATTCGGACCACTACTCCAGTGCTCCATCCTCCCCCACTTCCAATCTCGACCCCTCCTCCGTTCCGATGGACCAGCCGCCTGCCCCTGACTCCGCGCAACCCGAGATCCCGAGTGTTCACGCTCCGCATCCGGATTCCGGAGCCATGGCCCGGCTCGCTGCTGTCGAAGGCTCCCTCGAGAGCATCCAAAACACGCTCCGCCAGCTATTGCTGAGCACCCAAAATCCGCCGCCTGCCCCCGCCCCTGCCGTTCCGGCTCCGGCGCCGGGTCCAGACTTCTCGGCCCCCCACCCAGCACCCAAAACGGTCCTCCGACCGAATCCTCCGGCCGTTTTTGACGGCGACCGGAAACAAGGACGGATGTTCCTTTACTCCGTTCTCACCTATTACCGGCTGGTTCCGGAGGCTTTCATGGCGGACGGGTTCGTCTCGCAGGAAAAACTCGTCCGGTTCGCCATGTCCTTCATGTCGAAGGACGCGGCTGCCCGATGGGCGGAGCGGCGCGCGTCTGCCGTACCGTTCCCGTTCCCCACCTGGGGCCAGTTTGAGGCCGAGTTCCGGCTCCGGTTCGTCGAGGAGAACGAACAGGACCAAGCCCTCACCAAGCTTGAGTCCCGCTCGTACTTCCAAGGCTCCCGCGACATCTACCAGTACACGGACGACTTTGAGGAACTGGCCGTAACAGCGGGTTACTCGGACGCCCTTGTCCGGGTCACCAAGTACCGCTCCGGTCTCGACCCGCAGATCAACGTTGCGATCACGACGTCCGGAACCGCCCCCGACCTCACCGACTACGCCGGATGGCGCTTGCGCGCTTTCCGGCAGTACGAGGCTTTCAGCCGCGCGCGAACCGGAAACCCTCCCGCGCGGCTTCCGGCCGCTTTCCCACGGTCGCGCGCAGCGGGCGTATTTCCGGCTCCGGCTCCGGTTCCGGTTCCGGTTCCCGCGCGCGCTCCAGTTACGTTCGCCCCGCTTGCAGCACCTGCCCTTCCGGCAGCCGTTCCAATGGACGTCGATCGGGCCCGGGCTCGCCCATTCCCACGCACCTGTTTCCGGTGCGGAGCGGCCGGACACCTCGCCCGCGCATGCCCCATCCCCTCTGACGTTCGGCATGCAGACGTTCTCGACGAGGTTGTTCGTCAACTCGGAGACGACCTCCTCGAGGAGCTGTTCGCCCGGCTCTCCACCTCCGCCTCGCTTCCGGCCGAGCCGGATGACGGAGATGAGACGGAACCGGTGAGTTTTCCCCGCCCGGCCGAGTGAGCGGTGCGCCCTCGGTCGCGTCCCCCAATCGCTACGCCCTCCTGTATTCAGATAGTAACAATTCATTTGATTCTGAGGCAGTAGCGAGAGGCGCACCCCCCGTCCCAGTTTCCGTCCGAGTGGCGGAGACCCTTCCTTCCGTCCCGGAGACGGAAGCCCGTACTGCCCCCGAGCCGGGAACGAGGGCAGTAACGGAGGCCCCTGTCCCCGAGCCGGGAACGAGGACAGGCTCGCTTCGGCGCGTTCATCGCCCGAAGTGGGAACGGCGACTTCCCCGGCAGTACGTCATTGACTCCGTCGAAGGCCGAAACTCCCTGCACATCCCGTTGGACCTGCAGTCCGTTGAGACCGCCGCCCGGATGTCGGTGAAGGCTCTGGTCGACTGCGGAGCGACAGGGGACTTCATCGACTCGGAGTACGTCATCTCCCGCAACCTTCCGGTCCGGCCTCTCTCGCAGCCTATCCCGGTTCTCAACGTGGATGGCAGCCCGAACCAAGCAGGCGGCATCACCGGTGTAGTCGATATGGTGGTCGATTACAAGGGGCACTCCGAGCGTATCCAGCTCGCCGTAACCCGACTCGGGAAGCAACACGTCATCCTCGGTTACTCCTGGCTCCAGAAGCACAATCCGGAGATCAACTGGGAGACCAAGGAGGTCCGCATGACGCGCTGCCCGACCGGATGCCGCACCTGCCGAGACGAGTTGCGGGCTGTCCGGAGGAACGAGAAGCTCGCCGCCTCAATCCTCCGGCAGCTGCGCGAAGGTCCCACTCCGTCTATCTGTGCTATCGACTCGGAGGAGTGGCACGGAGATGATGGGTACGATCCGGCAGGCGACGACTTACCGGAACTGTGTCCGGACTCGGAGGACGATGACGACGAGGAGGACGACCTCGCAGAGGGCGATCGCATTCTGTACACTGTGTTCGCCCCCGTCGAGGAGATTCGCGCCGGCAAGTACCGTCTCGCAGCGCCTTGCGGAGGCCTACGCCCGGAACTCTGCGCCTGCCAGAACCGATGTTCCGTCCTGGGCTGCGGATTTCTCGGACGTCTTCAACAAGGAGTCCTTCGACTCCTTGCCGGAGAAGCGAGCATGGGACCACGCCATCGAACTCGTCCCTGACGCGAAGCCGGCCAACTGCAAGGTCTACCCGATCTCCCCGCTCGAACAGAAGGAGCTCGATGCCTTCATTGCAGAGGGGTTGAGCACCGGCCGCATCCGTCCGTCCAAGTCGCCGATGGCGTCTCCGGTCTTCTTCATCAAGAAGAAGGACGGAGCCCTCCGGTTTGTCCAGGACTACCGGGCACTTAACGCGATGACCGTGAAAAACCGGTACCCCCGCTCCCCTTGATCAACGACCTTATTAACCGTTTGAAGGGAGCCCGGTTCTTCACGAAACTCGACGTCCGGTGGGGTTTCAACAACGTCCGGATCCGGGAAGGTGACGAATGGAAGGCCGCGTTCCGTACGAACCGGGGGCTCTTTGAGCCGCTGGTGATGTACTTTGGCCTTACCAACTCCCCAGCTACGTTCCAGACGATGATGAACGACATTTTCCAGGACCTCATCCTCTCCGGAGACGTTATGGTCTACCTGGACGATATCCTCATTGCGCACTCCGACCTCGCCCGTCACCGCGAAATTGTCCGGGAGGTGCTCCGGCGGCTTCGTGAACACCGCCTTTTCCTCCGGCCGGAGAAGTGCGAGTTCGAGAAGTCGACGATTGAGTACCTCGGCGTCATCATCTCGCACAACCACGTGGAGATGGACCCCGTCAAGGTCGCCGGCGTTGCCTCGTGGCCCACGCCCGAGAACAAGAAGGACGTGCAACAGTTCCTCGGCTTCACGAACTTCTACCGGAGGTTTATCCGGGGGTTCTCGGATGTCGCCCGGCCACTTTTCGACCTGACGAAGAAGGGTGTGGCCTGGACCTGGACCGCTGCCTCGGCCGCTGCGTTCCAAGCCCTCAAGGACGCGGTGACCGCGGAGCCCATCTTGGTCCTTCCGGATGAGTCCCGGCCGTACCGGCTTGAGGCGGACAGCTCCGACCGGGCGACCGGAGCAGTTCTGTCTCAGCAGGGGACCGATGGGAAGTGGCGCCCCGTCGCCTTCTACTCCAAGAGCTTGAATGACGTCCAAAGGAACTACGTGATCCACGACAAGGAGATGCTTGCGATCGTTCGAGCCCTAGAGGAGTGGCGGCACTTCCTCGAAGGCGCGCAGCACCCGGTCGAGATCTGGACGGACCACAAGAACTTGGAGTACTTCCAGAAGTCGCAGAAGCTGAACCGGCGGCAGGCCAGGTGGTCCCTGTACCTGTCCCGGTTCGACTTCGCCCTGTTCCATCAGCCTGGGCGCCTTATGGGACGTCCGGACGCGCTCTCGCGTCGTCCGGACCACGGAGCCGGCTCGGAGAACTCGGATGTTACGCTCCTTCGGCCGGAGCTTTTCCGGATTCGTGCCACAGAGGGGATTGCGGTTGACGGACCCGAAATTCCTCTCCTGCGCGATGTCCGGAAGGCGTTCGCAACCGAGCCGGATCTTGAGGACCCCGTGGCGCTTGTCGCCCGGCAGCTCCTCAAGAACCGGAAGGCCCCCTCGCCCCGCTCGGCCGAATGGCGCATCTCGGACGGACTCCTCCTGTTCCGCGGCAAGATCGTCGTGCCGCGGAATAAGGACCTCCGTCGCCGGATTATGGAGCAGCACCATGACACGCGTGTCGCCGGACACGCTGGCCGCTTCAAGACGTTGGAGTTGATCTCCCGGAACTACTGGTGGCCCCAGTTGTCCCGACACGTCGGCCAGTATGTCGGAACGTGTGATGCGTGCAACCGGACGAAGGCGCTCCGGCGACTTCCCCACGGTGAGCTTCATCCGACCGAGGTTCCGGACGAACGCTGGGACACCGTCTCGGTGGACTTCATCGTTGAGCTTCCGGAGGCCCACGGGTTCGATGCGGTTATGGTTGTGGTCGACGTCCTCGGTAAGCGAGCCCACTTCAACGAGTGCCACACCGGCCTTGGCGCTGTTGGAGCTGCCCGGTTGTACTACCGGAACGTCTGGAGGCACCACGGAACTCCCCGGAAGTACATTTCCGACCGTGGTCCGCAGTTCATCGCCGAGTTCACTCGCGAACTGTGGCGCCTCATCGGTATCGAACCCGCCACCTCCACCGCTTACCATCCGCAGACTGACGGTCAGACCGAACGCGTCAACCAGGAGCTCGAACAGTTCGTCCGTATCTTCACGAGCTACAAACAGGACGACTGGGATGAGCTCCTGCCGGCAGCCGAGTTCGCCTACAACAACCACATCCACTCCTCGACGCAGCAGGTACCGTTCATGACGGACACCGGCCGCCTTCCGCGGATGGGGTTCGAGCCGAACGGTAGGCACTCCGCCGACAAGTCCGTCAACGAGTTCCGCGACCGGATCGCCGCCGGAGTCTCCGAAGCCAAAGCTGCCCTCGTTAAAGCCAAGGACGAGTTCAAGCTGTACTATGACCGCCGGCGCATACCAGCGCCGGAGATCAAAGTAGGTGATCGGGTCTGGGTGGACGCCTCCGACATCAAAACGACGCGTCCATCACCCAAGTTCTCGGACAAGCGGCTCGGACCCTTCAAGGTTGTGAAGGTTGTGGGCAACGGTGCGTACAGGCTCGAGCTCCCGCCGCGTTACTCCCAACTCCACCCGGTCTTCCCGGTCGTGAAGCTCGAGCTTGCGAAGCCGGACCCATTCCCCGGACGCCCCCGGCACGACGAACCACCGCCCGTCCTCCAGCCGGACGGAGACGAGAGGTGGGAGGTCGACGAGATCCTGGAAGCGCGAGTCCGATACGGCAGCCTCTGGTACATGGTGCGCTGGAAGGGTTACGGCCCGGAGCACGATAAGTGGGTAAAGCACTCTGACGTCTTCGCCAAAGATGCCATCGATGCCTACTACCGCCGCTACCCCAACGCCCCCCGCCGGATTGCCTCGGCCGCCTTCGACTCGCTGTCCTTCCGGAGGCGCGATAGGACCATCCGCTTCATACGTCGGGACACCGTATTCCAAGGGGGGGGTGATGTCAGGGGAACCCCCGCTTTCCCGGCCTTTCCGGCTTCCGCTCCGGTTCCGGTTCCGGTTCCGGTTAATACCTCCGGCTTTCCGCCCATCCGCCCTCGCTGGCACGTGCTGTGCGACCAGGCCCGTGATCATTGTAGATACCTCCGGACACGTGCTACTGGGTAGTTACTAATTCGTATATAAGGTTTCGCCTAGCGTGGGAATCCTCATCCTTTCTTCTCTTCGGATTCCCCCGCTAGGTGCGTAGTATTCCCGCTCCTGTACTTAGTACCCATATTTATACTTCGGATTCCCCCGCTAGTTTCCGTGCCCCGCGCCGAACTTAAGGTTGCCCTTACAGTATCCACCATAGTTTGTAGACAAAATTACATTGTAATGAATTATTCTAAGTATTCTAAGTACTACGTGCCACCCGCTCCCTTGGCTCATGGCCGGCTGCAGCAAGATTTGCGACGATGGTCTGGTTGCGAAGACAGATCATTTCATCTAGGAAAAATTATATTTGACAGGCAACATCTCGCGGCAGCTGACATAGCATAATAGTGTTTTTGAGGACAGAGAGAAGGCAGGTGAAGGTCATTATGTGCGTGAGGGATAGACCCTGGAGGTCGGGGTGGCATCGCACAGCGGAGAAGACGGACATGGCACGCACAGAGCCAGCAGCCAGTCTTGTTATGCCGAGGAGAAGCGAGTGATGGCCTCTTGGTGATCCGTGCTATTGATGGTGCCACCGATCATGCCATGGCACGTAACATTCCCAACTCCCAAATGCTCTCGAAATGGCTGCAGAGATCAGTCCGTAGGCAGTCGGTCTGTCGCTTAGAGGGGGGGGAGGGGGTACAGCCACCACTTAGATTTCGGAGGTTGATTTCAAGAGCTTTCAGCCCGCCCACCTCTTGCCATCAGACAACGAAGAGTGAGTGCACATACGGCCCAACGCATACGGCGATGATTTGTTACTGCTCGGCTACCTCAGCTTGGCCTGCATGCTTAGTACCTTGTGAAAGACACACCTTATTTGAAACCTACTGTGTTTCTGGATTTGTTTCTAGGGTGGACTCAAGGCGGAGTTCTCCTCAAACCGTGGCAAAACACTGTTGTTTGGCAGCCTTGTCTATAATGATTTTGTGAACGGTGTCAAGCCTCCCACAACAACTGCAACTGGAGCAGCAACATGAACACTTCACCGACCTTGGCAAGCTCTGAGAGCCAAGGATTTGTGCGGTTAATCTTATTTTTCAGGCCTGACTTTCATCTTCACAGGCTTTTAGACTAGTATACAATACACTTGTGGTGAACCGGGCTGATCCAGCCACCACAGAATATCTATGCATCTCCAGCCTTGGCCTCCGTCTGTGTCATGAGGATTTTCAAAGGGTCCGTGGGGAGGTCATCCACCTTGCGGGCTCATCTATAATCCCGACTCATGGATAAGCGTGTTCTGCGCGCTCCTTTTTAGCCTTACTTCCGGCAGGCCGTTTTGTGCAAGTGGCCTGGGTATCTGGTGCTGAGCCCGGACGTGACCCACAGTGACTCCCCACCCAGCCATCGCCTCTTTCCTTTGTTGAAGTGCAGGCAGAAAGGAAGAAAGCAAGTTATCTGGCAGTCATTCAAAAGCCAGCCTGATTCATCAAAGTGTGCGTCCCAGCGAACAGTTGCTGAACTTGCATGTGTGGTCGCACATTGCAGCAGAAGCACTGCCACTCATTGAGATACCGTTTCATTCACCTCGCCTTCAGAGGCTGCCTGGGTCATAACAAGTTAATGCATATTCTTGCTTGAACCGTTTACGGATGTGCGAACACTGTGGCCCTGATCTTGGACCAATCTTGGACCTACCAAACTGTTTGTTGTGCTCCTTGAGGTATGCCGAGGAGACGCGAAGGCGAAAATACAGTACGCTCTGGAGCACGCCTGGGCTGACTCGACAATCGAGAAATACAGCCAGAGCTTGGAGGCCTACCATCGTTTCTGCGACAAGCAAGAGATCCCGGTGTTGTTTCAACTACCAGCGAGCGAGGAGTTGCTATGCGCCTTTGTGGTGTTGTGCATAGGAGAGGTAGTGGGTGGCACAGCGAGGAGCGCAGCTGCAGCGGTAAAGGCATGGCACATCATTCACAACGTGCTGTGGAAAGGTGGACTACGACTACGCTATACGCTGAAAGGCCTTGAGAAGCTCGCGCCGTCTAGCTCAACACGCGAAGAATGGCCGCCAGTGACCAAGGAAATGGTCAACCAACTCAAAAGAGGACTCAACCTGTCCAACCCGGAGGATGCTGTGGTGTTCGCGGCAGCATGCTGCGCGTTCTGGGGCCAGATCCGACTGGGCGAGATCTTGTCCAACACACAGGGCTTATTTGTCAAAGGCCACATACCACTGGGCTCGGATTTCGGACCACCAGCAACACCAGCAGGCACACGCATTCTGAGGCTGCCGTGGACAAAGACAAAGAGCGCCAGGGGCGACGATTCCATTCTGTGCTGCCAGAACTCGGCGACTGACCCGGTCAACGCCACCGCGAACCACATTTTGGTTAACAACATCCTGCCTGACCAACCACTTTTCTCGTACCGTAACGACAAAGGACGGCTTGTTTGCTTATCGCGACGCAAGTTCCTGCAGAGGTGCAACAACGTCTGGAAGAAACACGGGGTCCCGTCGATAACGGGACACAGTTTCCGCATCGGGGGGCACAACACATCTCCTTATCGCAGGAGTCAACCCGGACGTCGTACAGGCAATGGGCAGATGGAATTCAGATACGTTTTTAATCTACTGGCATCGTTTGGACATTCTAGCACCATTACATGCGGAATTTTTAGGTATATAATTCGTATTTTAATTCAACATTGTTTACAAAACATTCCTCCTCACCGGAGTCTCACATTTGGGGTTCCGTTGCGCGTGCGCTCGGGGGCGGGCCTTCGGCTCGTCGGTTGGGTTCGCCCAACACGCGCGCGCTCGCCCAAATGTGGCGGTCTCTGAAAAAGAGCCCGCCCGTCCTTGCCTCGTCCAGTCCCCCCAAACACTGGCAGATCCCTCATGAAAGAAGGATCGGACAATACTCACCTTCCCCAAGGTCTGACAAGCGCAAAAGTTGATGTTATCAACAAACTTCAATCACTGGACTTCTCCGGCGCAAAATTTTGTGGCAGGCTGGAGCTCTCCCTTCTTCCCAGCGAGCTCAAGTGCTCAGGACCTGCGGCTTCATGACTACTCCTTCATCGGGATAACCTAGCTTCGGAAGAACTTATATAAACTGCCTTTGCCAGGCGGTATACACCAGCCACAAATCGAGGGTAGAAACTGAACTTAGACTCAACGAGGTCCTCAATGTTCCACCTGAGGCTGACATGAGTGCTCTGAGGTCCACGCGAGGTCTTTCTGGTTCGTCATCTCGACCCTGGGGCGTCGATGCAGGCATATTTGGAGCTGATTTTGTTCACTGCAGGTCTCGATGACGGATCCAACAAGAGCGTGACAGAAAATTTGCGGAGGAGCTTACCGAGGTGGCATACCAAATACACACAGCAGTGGGGGCACAAAAACGAGCGACAACCTCCCTACAGCTGTGGACCCAACATCGCCGCCATCGTGTCCGTCGACGTCGTTGCGTGGATTCTTGCTGGTTTGAGGTCTCTGCTTTCCACTTCACCATTTGACGCGTCCTAGTTTCGACTTTTGTGTCAGCCAGGATGTGCATGCCTCCAAGTCTGGGCTTGCTGTGAGGAGAAAGAAGTCGTCACGGCCATCGGCCACACGCCGACCGAATTTGAGTATCGGCAGCTGTACAATGTACCATCTCGTCATATCGACATTTCGAGAGCTGCCTCTTGCACACCATCACCTCCTACTTTCACTGGCCCAACCCCCAGCGGATGAAATTTCTCGGAAGTAAGCACATTCACTTCATCTTTCGGCCCATCGGCTTCAAGCGACTGACATACCCGTAGCATCATTCAATGAACTCTTGTCACCTCCAGCGCATTTTCGCTCGACATTACGGAGCTGCGGTGAAACATCCTTCCCGAGACACCGTCTCAGATCGAGCACCACACAAAAATGTGCGTACCAGCGTCACTTGGAAAGAAGATGTGTACCTAACCTTCGGAACCTTGTTCAGAACTTAGAAGATACTTGTCCAACTTGCACTCCTCCGGTCGAACGCGCCGTACCGACTCCAACATCATTGTAATCGGCATTTCAGAGATCTCCCCTTTCGGCCTTAAATCTCTTTACAACCCTGGCTGCATACTCAGTGTTACTCGTGGATGTTCCCCAGCAGATGGTGGGGCAGTTCTTTCGTGTTATGATTGCAGGTTAGCCAAATGGGAACTCCTCACCTGCTGTGCGGAAGCAGAGAAAGGTCAGCTCTGCTATTTCTTGAAAACGGTGCATTTACAGCAGTTTGTGGAACTTAGGGTGCAGCCTGTTTTTTTTTTTTTTCAATGCATTTTGCGTTGGATGGCTCTCCTGGGATCAATTCTTAGCCGTTTTCGCTGAGAGTATGCTCATTATGTTGGCATTGAAAGTCTGGAGGGCATGGCCTCCTCGGATTTTCTGATGGCCAATCAAATTGCTTGATTGGGAAAATATCCGTGTTTTGAGCAGGATGGCTGTAGCATTAGCTATCACTGTTCAATTGGCCTAATTTTTTGATACGATGGAGTTAAAGGTGTACCAGAGGGCACCAAATACCGGCATTTTTTATATGACTTGTATTTGGCTCAAGAGTTTGAAAAGAGAATTTGGTGTGCTTGCAATATAGATTGCACCTGATGTATTGGTCACATTGAAAATGCCAGTAATTGGTGCCCTCTGGTACACCTGTAAATCCATTGTATCAAAAAATTAGGCCAATCGAACAGTGATAGCTAATGCTACAGCCATCCTGCTCAAAACACGGATATTTTCCCAATCAAGCAATTTGATTGGCCATCAGAGAATCCGAGGAGGCCATGCCCTCCGGACTTTCAATGCCAACATAATGAGCATACTCTCAGCGAAAACAGCTAAGAATTGATCCCAGGAGAGCCATCCGACACAAAATGCATTGAAAAAAAAAAAACGGGCTGCGCCCTAAGTTCCGCAAACTGCTGTAAAGTCATCACCGGATATTCCTCCCCTCTGAATCAAGCATGTGGTGTGGTCCATGGACGCGCGCTAGTGCGACCCCAGAGGCTGTTTGGTGCCGAAATTCGAAAGTTCTCTTGGAAATACCACGTACACAGAATCAATATTGGCTATGCTTCTTAGGTACAATTGGGCGTACAATAAATACGGTACAGAAATGTCAAGTACATAGTAGAATGGAATTTGAATTTGAACGTGCGTTTGGTTTGGTTCCGATTCGCGTCGAAACGCTCGCTGTCGGTGGAAACGTGACCTTGAATGACAGCGCAGTCAAACCTCAGCTGCGCCGTCAAAGCGCCGTTCTCTCCTTTTGTCTCCTTTGCACTGGTCGTCTATCTCGCTTTTTTTTGTAGAGAATCCACCCCTGCCTTGAAGCTCGCCAGTGGCCACGCGCTTCTCATTCTTTGAAAGCGGTCTCTAAACCCATCTCAAAACTTCTGCCACTGAATTCAAGCCCAGGCTCTTCAAATTTTCTTTTCCCTACAATCAAGGTCAGTCACGGAAGCGCACGTAAATAATTATTGTGCTCATGGAGTTCGAAATAATAGCACTACGCGACACGGAAACTTGTGTTCGACGTGCTGCCGCCGCTACTCATGTATTTACTGGCGCATGTCATGGAGGCATTCCTCTTCTTGCGATACCACTCCCTTCTCCCATTCGCCGCAATATTCGGTTCCCGCCCACTTTGGTTCCCCGCTGGTCTGGTCCCGCAATCTTCTTCCAACCGGGAACGCTCGAGGGGCAACTGATTGACCTGATCATTGATGACTCGCGTGCACGAAAGGTGGTTTTGTCTCGTAAACATGCTCATTCTGTTCCAGATATCAGCCCCAGTGAGATGTTGTGCAGGCTATTCAATACAGTCGACGAGATTCAATCGGGGAATATTGCAGCAGAGCACGGTCTCAAGGTGCAGTCATAATTCACAAGGGATATAGCTTCCTATCCATGAGAAATTTTCTGTCAAACGAACAAACTCTTGGGGTTTTCGCCGGTCTGCTTTCTTTCTTTCTTTAATTTTTCCTCAGATTCCAACACACGTGACTCGGGTTGAAAAATGGCGAAGCGCCAAGGAAAGTTGGGACGAATATATTCCGGACTGTGAAGATATTCATCAAGAAATGGAGAACGTCCAGGTCCAAGTGGCGCTCTGACCTCGGATTCGCACCAATCAGCATCACTCTTGGCAGGATCAGTGCATTCATCCCACATCTTACGACACTTTCCGGAAGTCTTGACTTCTTTTCAGCCCGCGGTGTGCCGCTTCTTCTTCAAGTCAAAGTTATTCATCCCATGACTGGTTTTTTGGCTATCTTTGGCGGTGAATTCACCCTCTCCGAAGTAAAGCCTACCCATGAGCGCCGACATGTTGCTTTCCGGGCGCAGGTTTGTTTGCCGTAGGCATAATATATGGAGGATGACTCGACGCTTTTGGTTGCCCATACACTGGCATCTACCTATGAGCCTCTCCCGCGGATTGACACTCCTTTGGCTCGGTCTCGCCGTTTGCCGGGCGGCTGTATATGAGACTTTTAATCAACTACCTCCCGGACTAGCCTACGATTTTGTGATTGTTGGCGGTACACCATGCAATGATATCTTTCATACATGACTCTAACCTCTCTTTGTGGTGTAGGCGGCACTGCGGGGAATGTAGTCGCAAATCGATTGACTGAAAATCCCGGATTTTCAGTTCTGGTCTTGGAAGCCGGCGGTTCGAACATAGGTGTCCTCGACTCCATTGTTCCGGGTTTGGATGGGGGTCTCTTTGATCCCAGGCTTGGATACACTTGGTGATTAGAATAGTAACAGAGCGGAATCAGTTCCTGACTATTTGGTCTCAGGAATTATACAACCATTCCGCAATCAAATGCCGCGAATAGAACACTATCGTATACGCGAGGTCGCCTACTCGGTGGCACAAGCTCCATAAGTCAGTCTGCCTGTATATCAAAAGGTGGTGATTGACGATGAGTAGATGGGATGTGGTACACCAGGGGTTCGCGAGATGATTTCGACAGGTATTCCGATGTTACGGGAGATCCTGGTTGGGGGTGGGAAGCGATACAAAAATACTTTCGCAAGGTTTCTTCATTTCTCTCCGTTATTTCGTCACTTCACCCATTTCCTCATTTTCAGAATGAAAAGTGGTCCCCACCAGCGGATCATCACAACACCGACGGACAATTTGATCCTGCAGTACACAGCACGACGGGAATAAATTCTGTCAGTTTACCGGGATATCAGTGGCCAATGTTTTCCCGTGTCATAGAAACCACCGTGGAAATGCCCGACGAGTTCAAATTTGTACTGGACTATAACGCGGGTGTGCCGCTCGGCGTCGGTTTGTCTCGATTCCCAATACGCTTTGGACAGACTTTGATTTCAACCCAGGATGGACACAGAATACTATCGGGAATGGAGCTCGGAGTAGCTCTGCAGTGTCTTATCTTGCGGCCCCGTTCATCAACCGACCCAACCTTCACGTTCTCATAAACACTCAAGTCTCGAGGGTCCTCAGTGCCAACGGGAGCACTCATTTCACCCAGGTTGAATTTTCCCAAAATAAAAAAGGTAACAACCCCCAGTAGATGAGAATATGGTGTTCACTACTACATTCCGGCAGACCTTTTCGTAGTCCAGGCTTCCAAGGAAATCATACTTTCCGCTGGTTCAGTGGGAACACCACATATATTGTTGAATTCCGGCATAGGGAATAGGACCTCTCTTGCCCGTCATGGAATCAAGGCCATTGTTGATCTTCCTGACGTCGGCCAAAATTTCGTTGATCAACCTCTGGTTCGTTTCTTTTCAAATTAGATTCTTGTGAAGTGCTGATCGGCAATGGCCTTGTGTTGCAGCTTCCCAACAGCTGGTTCGTTAACTCTACTGAGACCTTTGAGAGTTATTCCCAGAACTCCACCAAACTTGCGGAGGATTTGCGTCAATGGAATGAGACACGACAAGGCCCATTGGTCAGTACGATCGTGGGAGGACAGATCGCGTGGCTTCGCCTGGACGCCAATTCCTCGATATTTTCCCAACACGCAGACCCCGCGGCCGGGATTAATACACCGCACATCGAACTGCAAATCGCGGTAAGTATCGAGTGGTATGAAAACACAGACTGACCGTCTTCCCAGAGCGGCATTGGTCTCGAGACTCCGATTCCCCCGGAAGGAGGGAACTTCATTAGCTTCCAAACCTCTGTCGTTTCTCCAGCCAGCCGTAAGTCTTAATATTTCCTGCGAGAAGGCAGTGCTGGATATTTTCCCAGGCGGTTCTATCACCCTGAACACCAGCAACCCATTCGATCCGCCTTTGATTGATCCTGGGTTGCTGGTAGACAATTATGACGTGTTCGCAATGCGTGTCGCAATACAAAAGGCAGCCAAATTCGTTTCCGCCGAAGCATGGAAAGGATTCGTGATACGGCCCCTCGACAATCTTGCCCAAGCACTGACATCGGACGAGGCTCTTGAGACATACATTCGGGAGACCGTCGTCTTCTCGCTCCATCCAGTAGGAAGCGCAGCGATGTCCCCGAAAAAAGCAAAATGGGGCGTGGTCGGTCCAGATCTGCTGCTCAAAGGTGCCACCGGCATACGGGTCATTGACGCTTCGGTCATGGTAAGCAAGCAGATTACAAGCATGTCGCTCAACCCTCCTGACGAATTTTGTTTAGCCGTATGTGCCCAGTGGACACACACAGGCCCCAACATATGCCATTGCCGAAAGAGGGAGCGATCTTTTGAAAGAAAAGTGGAGGTAGATTCTATAAAGGGACAGTTTAAGTATTTCCTGCACGATAAACACGAAGTTGAACTCAAGTCACGTGAACCTCTGTTGAAATTTGAAAGACACAGAAATGACTGATCTTACTTCAATCCTACGCTTTCACGACACTACATCCAGGTCTGTTTTAAAATTTCCGCTCCTCTCCAATGGCATAAGCCGCTGCAGCCGTGTGTGCACTGGGTATCACCGGCTTCCGTGGTGATTAATACTTCGTCACGCAACTGGAATGAGTTACTGACCAAAACAGACACATCGGTGATTCGAAGACCGTGCACACCCTTAACTAGGAGATCCGGATCCACTACCCCGTGTTTTGCATCCCGCGCCAACATCGCCGCACTGCCGACAAGATGCAACATCGGTACGACCGTGTTTCTGATAAATGTGTCCAGAGCATCCGTCGTACTTAACATTTTCCGGATCTTGGGTTGGGCCAATAATGACGTCTTGCCAAGCTGATGCTTTGAAGAATTTTTGTGCGCGCTTGAGAGCTTCCCGCAGGGCGAAAAGATCAAAGTCGCTCTGAAGCATTCCAAGATCAATGACAGGAGGGTCGAACGGGTTGCTACTGTTGATTGTGATGGACCCGCCTTGCAAAGGAGGTGAGACGTGAGATCCATTATATAATGCAAGGGCTGATTGGAGTGACCATGGCCAATCCAGCGCTCACAAAATTACCCGAATTATTATTGCTCGGGGGCCCCAGTCCTGTGCCAGGCTATGAGTGTCAGTTGACTTGAGAGATTCGTTCCTTGAGAAGCTCACAAACCAAAAATTCAATCTCAATGAGGTGTCTCCGGACCGGCTGACGGGTCGGAGAAGTTCTCGAAGATGGGGGAATCAGGAGCTAAACGAAGCCAGGCAACATGGCTGTGCCCACGCATAGCGAAGGCGCCCCTGTGAGAGTTGTTCCACTCGGCAAAAGCCTCGTCGAATCGAGTCGCGTTCTCAGTTACGGAGTCGAAGGTCTGTGTGAAGTTTACCGACCAGACGGCGGGGAAGAATGGCTGATCTTGTATGCCCTGTCCGACGCTCGGAAGGTCCAAGATAGTCGGGATTCCAAGTGGATTTAAAATGTTCGGGTCCCGGATTCCTGAGTGAAACAGGATATTTGGAGTTCCAACTGTTCCCGCGGAAAGGATAATTTCTTTCGTGGCTTGGGCTGTGAATTGAGAGGTTCCTTGCGATTCTGAATCAATTTTTATAGGACGGAAGCACAATCACAACTGGCAAATACCTTGCAAGAATCAAACACCGCCGAAGGAGAGTTTGCCGGCGACATTTCTGGGATCAACCAGCTGAGCTACTTGGGCATGTAACAGAACATGCAAGTTTTCACGTCGTATAAATTCAGGAGCCAGATACGATGTTACCGAACTGCTTCGCATTCCGTGGCCAATCGTGGATTGTAACCAGCCTGATATCCGAAAAAGCTAAGATCCAACGAGATTCGCAATTCGCGCGTACATACCGAGACCCAAAGGCTTCCCGGAATTCGCGTCCAGATTAAACGGGAATATGTCGGGCAACTCCTTGGTGGTTTGAAGAACCTTGTGATAAAAGATAGGCCAATCGAACCCAGGCAAGCTGACTGAGGTGGTCCCTTTAGTACTGTGAAAAGACGAGTCAAATTGTCCTTGAGTGTTGTGATGATCTGCTGGTGGGGACCATTTTTCATTCTCAGAAATAATATCAGTTGAATATCAGTTGTGGAAAGAGAGAAACACAACCAATACCACCTTCAGGAAAATCCGATCCCAGGACCATCCCGCGTCGCCCGTTATTTTTGCGTACCGATCGAAATCCTCTATTGTTCCGCGGGTGTAGAACATGGCGTCTCGTCCCGAATTTAGTATTACCAGATGGAATAGGAGAGTAAGCGCCTCACTGTGTGAACTACATCCTCCAAGCATATGCGCTGCCGAAGGAGGGATCAGCACCCTCTCTCGAACTGGGGCACACGAACCTCTTGGATAAGGGAGAACACGCCTATTCAACCCAGATTGAGACGTCGTAGTATAATCTGTAAATTTCCAGCGGCGGTCGCGGAGGAAACAGGCGAGAACGCACTCCATTTATAAATGGTAGGACCAAGCAGGTTTCCAACAAAGGAAGGAACCACCGAATCCAGAACACCGATATTTCTAAGCCGGGGAGTCGACAAAAAATGCGAACGGAAGAGCTAGCAGCACTGACGAGACGCCTGCTTCGAGTACTAAGACCTTGAACCGTGGATTCTCAGTCAACCGATTGGCAACTACGTTCCCAGCCGTTCCACCTAGACGACAGTCGTCAAGACCTGAACCTTAACCAGCAAATAGGCAAACCGCCAACAAACCGCCAACGATCACAGAGTCATAGGTGAGATTCCCAGGCAATTCGGAAACACTTTCGTAGATTTTGGCCAAGCATATAGCGACACAACCGGTCAATATGAGAAGACCACTAGGGAGCATTGCACGCAGGGACTGGGCCAGGAGAAGAAAGATGTCGTGAGGTCATAACTGCTTGTTCTCTTTATATATAATGTTCACAGAATGCGAGGGAAGGTTCGGCGAGCCAAGGGAGAGGATGAACCAACAATACAGTTGGTCTTTATTTGGAGCCCACGGTCAGCTTGTCCGTCTGTCTGGTGTCGTTCTGTAAGGCAGATCAGTATTGAGTCGGCTTTGATCGGCGTTCATGATCACGACTGGGCGCGTCGGCGGCGGGCAGGACGACCTCTTCGTCGGTTCCAATAAATGACTGGGATTTGGTTTTAATTCACATTAGTATGTGTCGTGGAGCGCGCGACAATATTATCCAAATCGACGCGTTGTTGACGAGAACGTGACCGTGAATGACAGCGCATCAAGCGCGACGCAGTCAATGAGCTGTTGTCTCTTTTGTCGCAGTCGTCCATCTCGTTGCCTTGGTAGAGAATCCGCCCCCCGCCTTGAAACTCGCCGCGCGCTTCTCATTCTTTGGGGACGGCCTCCAAGCCCATCTCAGTCGCTTTATCCTCAAACCATCTGCCACTTCAAGTTCAGGCCTTTTTCAAACGGGCTCGGCGTAATTCCAAGCCTTCAAGTCGGCCTCTATCCCAACTCCACATCAATCGCTCGTCTGGTATCGTCGGAGGATTCGAGGAGGACGGGCCAATTTTGACCAACGTGTGGCAAGATGTACATGATCTCATTCTGGGAGACATAAATGTCCTGCAGGGCGTGAGGGATACCGCCGACGCCGCGCAGGTCGCCTGCGATATTTGGGCTATTACGGGCTCACTCACACTTTGTGGAGGTGGCGCAGATGCAATATAATTCGAGGTCGCTTGTCGTTGTCCGACGCTGCACCGGTCCTCTCTTTGTCGGCGACGGACCGATTCTCACAGCTTCAAAGAGCCCAACGCCCAATCAGACTCCAGCCGCTGTTTGCGTCTGTCGGTCTAGACGGGTTTGCCATCAGACTGAGGTGGCTGGCACTAAGGTGGCTGACATTGGGGCCGCGCAGCTCCTCCGCCTCCGCCCAAGCCCGAAGTCGTCCGGAAAGCTAGTCCCCCGCGGAGCAGCATCCCCAAGCTCGTCAAAGGTTATTCCAGCCGAAGGCTCGCCGTTGCCGCCCTCAAGAGCCCCAAGAAGACCACCACCTTCCGCTCTCGTATCCCGGTGTCTATTCGCTAACCTTCATCGCTTGCGCGTACTCCCGCCGGCTCCCCTCCTGCCCGTTCCTCGCACGCAGTTGCCCGTTCGAAGACTCCCGTCCTTGCGCGGCGCCGGTCCCCAGACGTCTTCTCCGCTCTTCGCACCTCTCCTCAGTCCGCCAGAATTTCTCGCACTACCCCGTCTCGCATCCTACGCTTCAAATGCACCTCCGTCTTTGTCTCGCCGATGTCAGGTTCCTCGACAGGCGACCTCAGCTTTAACGTCCAAACCCCGTGCCCTTCTCACACCCTGGTGGTGCAGGCTCGTCCATTAGCACGAAAGGATCCGCGGTGGAGAGTGCAGGTCTTTCTCAAAGCCCGCGTGCAGAGGTGGGGGAGGATTCGGTTGTGTGCGAAAGTCAGGCGAGGTAACTTCCTGCCTCCCTCCCTTCTCTTCTCACATTCAACTTCAGTTTCTCCGTCTGTCGCTACACAATCGTCGGAGCTAACCACGGCCACCAAGGCGGAATCGTCGTCGAACCAAGTCGCGTCCACGGAAGTTATTCAGAAGATCAAGGCGTCTCCAGATAGCACAGCGACCCACGCCAGCTCCGTCAGCAGTTCCGGTAACGCTGACAGCGTTCGTCGCCCCGCTTCCGCCGATTCCTGTTCTCTCCGGAAGACAAAGACGACGACAAATACCGCTGAGGATAGCAGCATCGTGGGGGCATTCATCGGCGAACTGAAGTCGAGATTATCATGGACAAAGATGGCGACGGTGCTCAAAGCAGAGTCCTTCGTTTTAGCCAGCAATTCCGGATGTAGACCATCTGACAAGGACAACGCCAATGGCGAGGAGAAGAGCGAGTTGCAGCAGGTACTCGCTCTCCGCCGCCAGGCCATCGCTGAATCTTCCTATAAAATCGACTTAGACAAATAGCCCGCCCCCACCACAGAGAGCCGCCGTCCGCTGGCGCCTATCCAGAACCGCCCCGCCAATGGCGTGTTCGTCGGTACCCAGGCTTCGGATTCTGCGAAGGACATGCATCTCCACCACCCCACCTCGACCGACGCTTTCCCCTCCAGCGACGACAACGACGGCTGCAACCCGCCCGGCGCGAACTTCACGGTCGCGGAGCTGGTCACGACAGTATTTGGTACCCGCGTATCGTCGCGGAGCTGAAGTTCCTTCGGGCGAGACAGAAGGTCGGCGGGGGCGCGAAGGCCGACGAAGTTGCTTGATATATGTACGTACAACCGGTATATGTAGTAACGTTTTCTTGTTCTTTTCCGTTTTCCTCTACTATATCTATCACGTACAGCCTGTTTGCCAAAAAAATCACAAAATATCTCGATCTGAATGAGTGACTGTGAGAACTGATTTCACTTGTCGTAAGCCTGTATGAGTTGGTTGTCCCGAATCGATGAATCCGATACCGCGACCAGAATGCCCAAATTACGAGTCTCTTATGGTCACTCCCTCTCGCAACCTCGTTCTTCTGTAGCCGACCGCTCCAAGCCTCGTATATTACTCTCAATCAGAGAGGGGGTCCAAGATACTACAGTCAACTACCCGAACATATACCCTAGGGCAAGGAATCAGGACACCGAGAATAATGAAAGTATGAATGCCTACCCCGACACCGAGCAGCTCCACAAAAGCATTCGTTCTTCGTTATGGATTCAGATCCTTTCAAGATCGCTTCGTCATCGGGATTATCGGGATCCTGCGGCATTCAGTGTTCAGTGGGTATGGAGCCGGGATTGCGATAGAAGTTGCTCACATATCCGTCGTACGCAAAGCAGAGCTCCTCCCCAGCCGGGACATCTCGCGACGAAAACAATGCGATCGTAGATTTCATGATATCGGGTTCATCGATATAAAACGGAGAGACTTTGCAGTTCGGGTCGCAGGAATGGTTCTGTACAGGAGTTAGGCAGAGCAGAGTTTATATAATCGGCCGCACCAAGAATCGAGTGAACTGAGAAGTACATTATGAGTGATATGAGACCGGCGTTGGATGGTGTCGCTTACATTTCCAGCATGATACGCGTCGACGGTGTACTCAATGTCCTCGTCGTTGTCCAGTCCTTGGAGATAGTACCAGTCATTGTTGAGCAGGTAGGTGCGTCCAGACTTGTCATACACCCTGAAAGAATGTTCAAGACTTCGGCTCAAAGAATCGACCACGATGTCTTACAGTCCGCGCCGCTCGCAAACATCATCACGCAGAAATTCGCCCGCATATACACCAATAAAGGTTCCTTTGGGAATTCTTCTCGTCGCGAAAACCCCTGTCGAAAGAATGACACGAGTACTCAAAGGGAAAAGTAAAAAAGTCTCACCCCAGCCTTTGTCCGCCGTCTTTTTGATGGCAATGTGGCATTGCCGCCCATGCTGCACAACCTAAAGAAACTTTCAGTCAGTAAGGAGGAATATAGAAGTCGAAGAAAATCTCAACGCACCCGATTTTTGCACTCGTCGTTGTCACACGCACACAACGAGTTGCATTCAAAGATGGGTACCCCATGAGTCTTCACGCGACCCCTGTTGTCATACGCGAACCCATTGTCGAAATAACCCGTCGAATACTCCTTCTGTCGTAGCAGACACGAGCAAGTCTTCGACTTGGGGTCACATCTGCCTATACAGTCGCAGCCAACCAACTTGGACATATCCGAGGGTTCGATCCCTTCCCCGACCCAAAGCTTGTTCGAGTAATAGAACTCCCAAGGCGGTGCCGGCTCGTCGTCGACATCATTGAGTATTTCGATCCACGGAGCGTCTGGTTCATCATCCGCGGTGTTTTCCCGAATTGCACTTTCGAAGACATGGCGCATATGCGGTAGCATGCGGAAGGATGGGTCGAAACTATGGATGTAGTCGTGCAGTTTGCTGACCAGGTCTCTGGCATAGTAGATAGTGGGCTGAAAATTCTTGAGGTCTTGTTTATACGATTGCCACGTTATAATCGGATATTGTGTCGCCGTCGTTGACTCGACAGATGACAACGAAGTCTCGTCGATGGTGTCGAAAAAATGGTCGGACATGGGAGATAATGACAACGAGTCGTCGGGTATATCATCAGGAGATATGCCCCGAGAGATGGAAGCATTCCCTCGGTCATTGCTAAGGAAATCCAAAGGATCGACCGAAACAGAACTCGACGACCTGCGGGATGAACGACGCAGTAGAGGCTTAGACGATGCCGATACCGCAGAACTCTCATCATCGGAAGGCTAGAATGCGATTGGCAACGGGGTGACATGAGGGGACATGTACTTACTGCCACAAAGTCCCTTTCGGATGGGGTGGACGACGAGGAAACATCCGGCGCAGGCTAAAACCAATGTCAGCGACCGTCAAAGACAAATCTGGTACTCACCTCTGAGGCGGCATTCATGTCGTCTTGGGGGGGAGAATTGGAGGCTGATGTCGGAGCCACAAGTTCCTCCACTGCTGCTTCTTCTTCTTCGGGATCAGCGACGGTGGGTGCAACGGGCGCTGGAGGGCCGATATATTCAAGGTCGTAGACTTCTTCGTCATCGTAACTTCGTCGTTCATGCGTCGGCGCAGCAGACTGATCTGCAAGGTAGGGCAGAATGAGTATCGGTTCGGAATAGGATGGCGCATAACGAATTCACGGTGAGTAGGCACAGTAGAACTCGGAGGCCCTTCCTCCGCAGCCGACCCTGCAGAGGATATAAACTCAGAAACACAAAAAGAGATTCGAGCGAACCTTGGTCGCCCTCCTCCGAAGACGTTGCTACAGACTCGACCACAGCAGGCGAGGCATTCGCCTCGGGAACAGAAGGCGGTTCCAGGGGTAACGGCACCTCACCTCCGCTATCGACCTCCATCTGAGTCGTTTTGTCATCACGAGCCGGCGCTGGTGAGCTAATTGGTCCGCCCAAGGGGTTGGGGGAAGGAATCCCATCGAGAGTCGGCTTTGGTGAACGACGCAAGTCGTCAATCGGACTTTTGTCAACGGATGGAGTCCCCGTCAACGCAGCTCCCGCGGTATCGTCGACATCCATGCCGCTCTGAGAATTCGGAGTAACAGCTGCAGCGCTTGCGGCGCGCTGTTGTGAGGTACTCGTCACAGCTGCAGCAACAGCTCCCGACTTCCCTGTGATGCGGAGAACTCCATTAGATTCCGGCGGAACAGGAAGAGAAGGGAAGCGGGAACTGAATGCCCACCTTGCAACGCGTCCAGCATCTTCTTCATCCGCTTCGCTTTCATCTGGCGCACGTCGTGGATGCTTGGTGTTCGACTGATGGGAGTGCGCACTGCGGTCGAGGGGGTGGTGGCCTGCCGCTTGTCCAGAGGAAGCCTGCGGTGCTTGGCCTGGACCTGGGTGGCAGCTGCGGCTTCGGGTTTTTCGTCGGAAAGAGTCAGATCGATTATGTCGTGAATAAGGGAAGCGTTGGGGCCTAAAGAAGGTGATGCTTCCTCCTGCTGGGGGGGTGGGGGGGCGGGGCGGAGGCCGCAAGAGGCAGCGGGGCCGGGGTCACAAGGAGGCAGCGGTAGCGGGGCGGGCGCCCGCTGCTGTAACGACGATGAGACACGCTGACGAGAAAGAGGGCGAGGAGGGTGCGACAGCGCAGAGGACAATTCGGCGTTGCGTTGCCCCGTCGCCATGATAGGCGTCCACCAGACTCTTTTGGCTCCACGGACGCGCATTGGATGTCAGAGAGGTGGGCTTCTTCGCCTGGGACGGGAGTCCTAGGGCCGAGCTTCAGACTAGATTCCAGGAACAAAGACAAAGGCACGGGACTCACTGGAGGTAGGGGCGTCGGCCGGCGCGCGCGGCAACGACGACGGTGCTTTGCTCTGGCCGGAGGTGTGGCTCGGGAGACGGGACCGGATCTGGGTCCAACAACAAGGACCGCGAAGGCGTCTTGGGCTTCTTGGGCAGCGGCAGCGGACGTCTGGACGGTCCTTGAAGAGTGCTCAGATCCAGTCTGGGTAGGGGAATGGGACGCGGGGGTGGTTTCCCCTTTTCCCCTTTCCCTTTCACCGGCAGGCCGAGCCTCCTGCTGAAGAGCTGCGGCGGGCGCGCGGGAGGCACTGTGCCAAATGTGCTTGTACGGCGAAGCGGAAGCGGGCTGCTGCGGCGACAATTGGCTGGAACTTGTGGAAGGTACAGGAGCACTTGGCACCGCGATATTGCTTTTGTCAGGCGAAGCGGGCTGCGGCGATTGACCGGAGCTCGAAGAGCCGGGTGCCAAAGGGTGCAAGCTGACAGCCGCTGCAGAGGCGCCACTCCGTACGGTCGGGAGCATCCCGGCCGCAATCTTCTCGTGAAGAAGGCTCCGGTAAATCGCACTGAAATGGGACATCAGCGAAAGTGCTTCAGAACAAACAAACGACAGCGAATTCACTTGAGGCCGGCCAGGTCTACGCCCACGAGAGCACCGGGTTCGGCCCCGAGGGCGTTGAGCAGAACGATAGCGGCAGCCTGCGGAAGGTCAGGATAAGGACCGTCCTACAGTGTGCTACTCACCTCAGTAGTCGCGTCCGGAAACGCCGTCTTGTCAGCAAGCCCAACGTCGACGCCCCCAATTGCGGCGGTCGGAGGTTGGGCCTCAGTTGCCTCGACAGCATTCGGGGTGCTAAGAACAGTGGTCCCGCTCGTAGCAAGCGTAGTCCCGCTCGTAGCGAGCGAAGGTACAGGACCGTCCTGGACCGCTTCTGCCTCCCGAAGAGGAGTCGGGACCGGCCTCGGCTCAGGTTGTGAGACCGGCTGAGGGAGACGCAGGGAGAGCAAGAGCTCGAGAGCGGGGGCCAGTAATGAAGATCGGAGACTGTAGAGGCGGTGAGAATTGCTTGACAAGGAGAACCTTCCGCACACATACCTAGCACGCCTCGGTGGTTTGTATCCGCTCCGAGGTATCAGCTCGGTTTCTGGGTGGCTCTGAGAGCTGGCGATGATTTCATGATCGGGGTGAATTTCCGGCGACGAGACCGCTGCGTCTTCCATTGGAAGCAGGTACTGCGACTGAGAGGATGGAACAGGGCCGTCGTCTTCCTGTTGGACGGGCTCTGGCTCCATGGGAAGCAGCAATTGAGACTGAGAGGAGGGAACGAAGCCGTCGTCTTCCTGTTCGACGGGCTCTTGCTCTATGGGAAGCAACCATTGAGACTGCGAGGACTGGACAACCAAATCGTCGTCATCCTGTTCGACAGTATTTATGGTCGGTTTAGCATTATGGTGCGAGACGTCTGCGTCCGACGAGTCGTGGCCGTTAGCAAGGGGGTGCGGTGCCGAAGAAGACTCTCCGCGGGGGCGATGCGCCCGACTTTCCAGCTGAGACGCCGGAGCCTTGGGGTCCAACATCGGAGGGTACAGAAGTACGCGTCTTGCCGTCTTGTTCCGTGCGGCCAACGGTCCTGGATGGGAGCGCTTTCGTTTCGGAGCAACGGACTTGGGGAGGCGACAGAGTCGCCGGGCGGAAAGCCGTTTGTCCGCTGGTCCGCCGTCAGGAGTCGTGCTAGGATGCCGGGACCTGAGGGGACACTCTGGACGTGGATTGCAGCGTCAGGACTCGCGGAGGATGAATCGTTTGCCTTCTGTTGAGGCGACTGGCTACGCCTGTCCGCGGGACTGCTGTCCGTTACAACTTTCGGGGCTTCAACCTCACCGGAAGGCGGCAATGGTCCGGAGGCGAATCTACGGACATGGCGGAAAGGTCGGCAGGCCCCGTTGACTGATCTGGAAATGACAGGTCTTCTCCGCCAAAATCCACGTTATCAGTCGGCGCCCAAATCCATTTCGTTCTCGGGGAGAGAGGGGCGAGCAGGAACCCCGCTACGTTGTTGGTCTTTCGGCAATTCAGCGCTCGGTTCCTTCGTTCTTTTGAACCTTGACCACGGGCGCGGGGGGTTCGTCGTCGCTGTCGATGATTTCGACGATGTCCTGAGGCGCTGGTAGAGCCGCTTTGCGTTTCTGGGCTTTCCTGGCCGCAGATCGTTTCTTCGATTTTCTCGTTCTCTTTCTTGAGTTTCTCGGACTCGGAGTCGCTATCCAAGATCTCAACAACTTCGCCTGAGTTAATTACGACCCTGGGCTTCTCTGGCTCCGGCGTGCTAACGATTTCGATGGAATTCGTGTCAGCTCGTTCGACTGATTATTGTGGTTAGCAAGTAAAAGAAAGATTGTCGCGCAACTGGACTTGCCCTTGCCCCTTTTCTTTACCGGCACAGATTTGGGCTCGCGAGAGGAAGATGCGTTTGATGAGCCACCCGATTGATAAGCGTTGTCGCATTTTAGTCCCTGTCAAAGGTGCCATTACGAGCTTGCGGCGCCGAGGCCGACGGGAAGGCTGCACCCTGCTTTCGCGGGGCCAACGTCGGCACCGGGGGTGGCATTTCGTCGCTCGAGACACTGCTCCGCCGCCTTTGCTTCTCCTCTCGGGTCCGCCTACCGGCTTCGTGCGGGCAGCTGAAACGGACTCGGCGGGCTTCCCTGCGGATTGGGACATGGAATACCGGGATGTTTTTATTTTGCTGCCCGAAGCCGCCTGAGGGCCACTCGATCTCCCATTGGACCCCGCGGCAGCCTGTGGAGACGGTGAGCGACGACGTGACGGCCCAGCGACCGCATTGGCCGTTCTATTTGACGAAACATTAGAATCTAGTGGTAAGAATGGTGCCAAATATGTGAATCCTCGGGGCCTTCTTTTGCGACAGTGGACGTCAAGCTTACTTTCAGTCGTCTTGGCCCGCTTGCTTGTTGGCTGGGAAGTTGTTCTACCCTTCTTGCGCTTGCCACGTTGAGTGGGAAAGAGCGCAGGGTCATTCAGAACAAGATCTTCATCGGACGAAGGGGGTGGTTCTGGAGAGCTTAGTTATTCTTCCAACTTGAAGGTTTTGTCATAAATCACCTGGCATTGCGGCCCAGGACGGGAGAGGAGAGATTGTCCGAGGCATTTTGGGCGGGCCGCTGCCAAACGGCGCGTGTTGTGGAGGTCAGGGCCAGAGAGCGCGTCGAGGTTGTATGCAAGTTGCTTGGGTTTGATCTGCGCGTCGATGACATTGATGGACAACCAAGTCAACATTGTCTTTTGAACTTGCCACAAAACTCCTGGAGCCTTGGTATTGCTTAAGGGTATCTTATAACGGCCGCCGATTCGATGTGCCGTTGGCGGCTGTCTGGCAGATGGGATCGCTTCTAAGTAACACGGTCGGAACAATATAACGGAACCGGCGTCTACGGTCTCGCCTCTCACTCATGCACATGCACATGCCTCAATGCTGTTTAGCAACCGCTGTTGTTAAAGAGTAGACAGCTACCACTCGCTGGTAAAAATATTCTTCGGGTGTCCATCCACCTGCGACGCGGCATCCTCCGCCCTCAACCACATCTCGAGATCTCTGTGCCTGCCTCGCCGTCTGGTGGGTTGCCCTGGACCGGATCTGCCGATTCGACTCGTCTTTGAATGCATAGAGCGGGACCTACTATCAACTCGCCAACCCGCCACCAATCGCGGATTTCTACCACATCTGTCTTGTCCGTCGAATCTGTTCGCATTCGAATCAACCCATCTCGTTGTTCCAGAAAAGCCAACTACTGGTTATTTTTACTGATGTTATGCTCGAAGTCGAATCCGGAACTATTTTGGGGCGACGAACCCTTGGAACCCACGAAGCACCGGACTCTGTGATGTTGATTTCCGTTCGGCTGAGTTACTCGCGTCTCGCGGCCGGCTTTAAACAAACAGTACCCTGGAAGGATGTGTTGACGCCGTCTACCAGGACGGAACGTTAATGATTCGACGGAAGCATCAGTGATTCATCAGGATACCACCAACGCAGCATGTATACAATCCATTTCGCGCTTCTATAGTTCGCACGTCGCGATTTCTTCTCTATCTACATCCTACGCGGCCACTGGGCCGCCTCGTTCTCCCCCATGCTCTCATTCCGCAGAACTTTTGCGGTCAACCCTGAGGCCTTGGCTCATGGACACCCCTACTCCTTTGACAATTCGGGAAGATCCTGCCATGTTTCTTTCTTCGAGTTCAGAGGCACCGGTCCTCCGTCTTCCAACTTCGGCTATGCAGGCGACGTCTACGTTGACTTGACGCCTGGGTCGCATGCTCTATACTGGCGCGACCGCCATGGGCGTGGATCAGGCCCATGGAGGAGATGGACGGCTCTCCTCCTCGACAAAGTCCCGCTCTATAAATTTCTAACTGCGCACCCGTGGGCGAATGATCCCCAGACATCCGACCTATATCTCTGGGCCGATCCCACTGGGGTGACTTGGACGTCGCGCGCTGAAATCTGCGCCAGCCGTGCAACGATGATACAGAAGGAGATCGCGACGATCGCTCCTGGCGACAAAAACCCTAATGTTGAAGCTCTAGTAGCCGAAATTCTGGTAAGGATGGTCGATGCAGAGGACCGCAGGACTCTGCCGCCCATCCGAGACTCGGGAGACAGGTATTCTGGATCGAGCCCACCCCATGCAGGCCTTTCTCGACCTGCAGAGAAGCGGAGACGTTCCGATTCTTCTGCCAGTCAACAATCCCCGTCGGTACGGCCCGAATCCTTGCGGACCAGAGTCCAGCTCCCGCCCTTGGCGCATTCCACCTCTGCACATCGAAGTCCCATGCAAAATGCATTGCCGCCGGCACCAAAAAGCCCTGTGGGGCCCCCCGCGTACGCGCGATCTCCGTCGCACAGCCGCCGGACATTGCGACACACATCACCCTCTGATCCCCGTCATCCCATTGGCATCAGCGCTGAGCCTTTTCATCGGCAAACACCACCCGAGTATGACACTCCAGTGGCCGGGCCTTCGAATCTGAATCCACGAAGGCACGAATCTGTGTCGGATTCGCCGCCATTAAATCGTCGGTTTTCTCCCATTGGTTGTATCGCATTCACGTAATTTTGACTGCCTGATTTTCAATTAGCCCACCCTGGCGCTACCGAGCAAGAAATGCGCGAGAGCTTTGGTGAGCATTTCCGCTTTCATATGCATATGTGCCATCACCGGCTCTAATCACCGGCGGGTAATGAAGCCTGGAATGAAATGCAACGGGCCCAATACGCGGAAGCGCATTTCAAGCGAGGTGCGGATCCATCCCCGTATTTGCTTCATGGCTGTGGTTTATTTACGAGTGACCGTCCGCAGAACTCCGGTTGAAAAACCGGGAGCTCTCAAAGTGTGCGTCTTCACGCGCTCGGCATAATAATCAATCACGCGCTGACAATTATTTATCAGTCAAGAAAAAAGAGAAGGATGTGATTAGCAGTGCGTTGTGTCTCTCTGTTGCCTGGAAGCGAATACAATTGGCCTAGTGTCATTTATGTATCAGAAGAAGGAGCAGGAATTGATGGCAGGTCGGTGATATTCTTCTACTCACATGGATTGCTTTTCTGAGACGTTGCTAACCTTCCATGTAGCCCTGGCCTCAGTCGAGCAACGATCGCACGCAGAGCTTGAGGAGCAGCGACAAGGTACCTGCTGTTCTGCCCATTGTGTTGACTGATTTTAACCACCGGTGGTTCGACAGCTTTACGGGCCGCGCAACGTCAAGTTGAAGAAGCTGAGCAACAGACCCGGGATGCAGGTACGTGTGGAACATTGAACCACGACGTTCGCAGGATCCGTGGAGCCCGGAATCAGAGCTCGACCCCCTCCCCGGCCCCCGTATTCTGTTGATGACCACCTCGATTCAATTACTGAACGCATTGCACAGTTCGCGAACTGCGGCGTCTGGAAGAAGGTGAGATCTCCGCGTGCGTGTTTTCTCGTAACATCAACTTCGTCGCAGCTCTGGCCAATGCCCACAAAGAAATCCAACAGCTAAAATCGTCTACACGTACCAGCGGCCTTCGCTCACCGGCGCGTGAATCTCGTACCAGCACCGCAGACGCTGAAGAAATGGAAGTTGATAATACAGAGTTCAAGGACGGTACGTACGGTTTGACGAAAACACATGACACTGGGTCCTAACATGCATCAAAGGTGACCGTTTATCCTTTGCTCGGAACGAACGGCCAGGTGAGTCATCCTGGCGCAGCTACTGCCAGCCAGTCTCTCATTCTAACCCGTAGGTGCTCGAGAGCGATCGGGAGGATGACAAAATGACACATGTTCAAAGTTATGGCTGTCGGAGCTGCTCGGGAGTTGCTCTATATGTTTGTTTGTGTGCATCGTATTCATCATTGGGATCAGTTATGGATGGCCTTGGCTTGTCTCGCTGAGTCCTCGACGGGAAGATCTCGACCAAATCTCAGCAGTGCAGGTCGGCGTCAAAAGTTGTTTGGACAATCAAATGATCGCTCATGATCATCTCAACTGCTTAAAAGGTGTGTTGAACAAACGGATTCTCCTCTGATACTTTGATCGACGCCCTCGCAACTCTAGGAATGTTACGGCTTTCGAGCTGATGAAGATTATTGCGCAAACGGAACACGCATCCAGATCACTACAACGTCCGCCGGGTGTGAGTATATTTTGGTTTCGAAGTCGCCCTGAACTAAATAAAGCGTCAATCATGGAAATCACTTGCAACAACTCGATTTTTCCCTCATCCACCTGGTTTTCGAGGCTGTGAGAGTGCTTCCCGCACAGATATGGTGGGTCTTTTCCGGATCCGCGGCGTTGCCCAATTCCGCCCCGGTTGGAAATCCCTATATCCGGTACCCTAGGCCTCGCGTGGATTCGATCCCGCGAAGGTTTGTAACGAAGTTGATTCCCCATCCAAAGAAGCCGGGTTCATTCACGAAATGCCCGAGATATGTATCAGAGACGTCCTTCCGTTTTCCATTAGGAAAGTGCGCCGTGAAGTGTGTTAATTCCAGTCATTCCTCGACGACGCGAGGTTATGCACCTCTGCAACCACGGTGACTTACGTCTTTCCACCATCAGCTTAGAAAGTGCGCCACAGTTGATCCTTGGTTGATCCTGTCCGGAGATGCGAAGGCTGTTCTATGCACCTACCACCTCGCTAATATCTGTGATGCCGAGGACAATATATATAATTGAACGTGAGCCTGATTGTGTCTAGTCGAATTCGAACCTCGTGTTGAGTTCTCCGAATGATTTCTCCACCCGGTTTCCATCTGTTCTTCTGGAAATAGTGCTGTGTGGACTCTATTGGAGAATTGTGGGTTGATTCCGGATTCTATACGCCAAGATTATACGAAATGAAATCCAGCGAGCTCAAGAACTCGCCTCCTGATCTCTTTTCAGCGCTGACGGTGATCGGTGAATCAGGCCAACGTGAGCCTTCTGGGCTAGTATACATATGCATGCAGCAATCCTGTGTAACCGAATTCAAACCTCGCGTTGGATTTGGTAAGAAAAGAGAAGAAATACAGATTAATTAGGTGCGACTAAAATACGTGCTAACCAGATACATAGTAATTAAATGTGAATTAGACGCGAATCTCTACAGACGAGCATAGGTGCTCTCGAGGGTAGCCAATTCCGGGCAGCCACAAGTATGCTGGCGGCCGTGGCCTGCGGCGCGCTTGGACAGTCCGCTGACGCACTTGTGCGGGACGGCGACTGCGAAGTCGATGATGCGGATGTCGTGACCCATAGATACGAAATGGCGCCCGTCAACCAAGTCCCCGTGGAGGACTCCAGCGCGGTGAAGCGCGTATGCAGCTTGCATGGACTTGTAACTGAAAAGCAGTCGTCAGCAAGAGTGGCATCCGAGGAGAGAGGGGAGGGAAAAGAACGCACCGGACTTCCTGCCGGCGAACGATGTCCACCGGTGGGCCAGAGCAGTACTCGAGCAGGAGGCAGCCGATGGGTGTTCCGCCAACTTTGGCAGTGTAGAAGCCGTAGCACTTCGGAACGACGGTTCCTTGAAGGTCTTTGAGCTGATTCTGGTAAAAAGATGCTTCGCGCTCCATTTCCTCGAGCGCTTCCTTTCCGCGAACGAGTTTGAGGGCAATGACATCGGAGGGCTCCGTGTAACGGTTGCCGATGCGGAACATGTAGACGCCTTTGCGAATGAGGCGCACGTATTGCGCGGTGTAGTGAATGTTTCCGTTATCCCCAAGACCACAATTGCTGTGTGGACGAGGGGCTTTTCGTATCCCAGATGAGTTGAAGAGTGGACATGATGAGGGGCGAAGGGAAAGCGATGCCAGGAGGATGAATAACTGTACGAGAAGGAGAGTTGAGGTGAGGACAGTGGAAAACATGGAGGGGCTTATATAGCCCAGACGGTGGCAGAATCCACGGTGGCTTTGGGACGCTTTGAAAGGTCTATTTCCTATTCTAGATATTCACCGCTGGAACAAACGACCTTGAACATGCTTCCGCACATTGTGCACCGTAACGCCAAAGCTTGGGTGGCCTCTTCGAGTTTTGAAGGGATTGAGATGCAAAAGGAAATCGCGCGTTTTGTCTCCGCGACGCGTTAATAGGCGCGCTGTTTGGTTGTGCTTGAGCTCTCGTGACCACATTGCTCTTGCTGACTACACAACCTCCATCTCTCATGTCCTCATTCTCTCTAGATGAAGAAGTACGATTGTACACGACCAATGCAGACCGAGAAAAATACAACCTCCTTGCCACGCTGTTCGGGATCGTCGTCGCGCTAGATTACCTCGAGCGCGCATACGTCCGGGACTCCATCACCTCGGCAGAGTGCGTCTGTCCGTACTCTCGCAGCCCGTGCTAAGCTAAGGCGTGCGGAAGAGATACTCTCCAGCGTGCACACGACTGCTCTCGCAGTACAAGACCATGTTGCGCCTCGTCGGCGACGACGTGCCTTCGATCGACGAGTTCATGAGCCGTTATCGTGTCAGTCTTACTCGTGTGCCGCCTTCAATTGTTTCCAATTTTACGCGCAGATGGACCATCCTGCGGCGTTGCACCGATTAAAGGTCGGTGTCCCCGCGACCGTCGAGCACTCGAGCGAGGCGGGGCCGGAGACGGGAAAGTGGGTCGCGGAGACGACACAGGTGCGGCATTTTGATCGCGCGATCGGACTACGGCGGGCATCTTACATGCATTCTAGAGCTTCATCACATTTATGGACGCGCTCAAGCTGCGTATGCGCGCTAAGGATCAGCTGCATCCGATATTGCAGGACCTCGTTACCGGGTATGCCCGATTCAAGGGCAGCAAGGACTGGGAGGGACGGAGTCGCATGGTCTCATGGTGGGGGTTTTTGTATGCCGTAGCCGTTGTTGTCTTACCATCTTCACTCAGGTTAATCACACTGAATGCCATGAAAGCGTCCGAAGAAATTACAGAAGAGCAATCACGACAAGTATGTCCACTTTCTTCTAGCGTTGCTACTCTAATTTTCTTCAGCTACTGTTCGACGTCGACCACGCCTATGCGGAGTTCTTCAGGAGTCTGAGCGGCGGGAAGGACGCATCATAGCAGAATTCCGGTAATAGAAACGTGTATTAACCCTGGAGATTGTACATATACCCTAGTAATATACATGATAAACTACACCCTACATCACGGTGCATCTGGCGTTTGGATCGACGCCGAGCTCCTCCAGTTGCTCCAGTGCTGCCTCCTTCTCGTTCTGCCGCAGTTTTACGCTCGCCTCTTCGGGGAACCAGTCGCGCATGAAGTTGAGCAGCGCCCAGTCCACGTTCGCTGCAAGAAAGCCAGTTCGTGAGCAGGAGAAAGAACAGTCCTTGAGACAACGCACATCGGTCGGCGATGAGCACGCACGGCGCGCGACACATCGGGCAGTGGGCGTTGCCGCGTTTCTGCATCTTGACCAGGCACCGGACACAGAAGAGATGCCCGCAGGAGAGGCGTATGGGCTTGAACGCGATGCTGGTGCAGATGAGGCACTCGTAGTCGTCCAGCGAAGGGATTATGGGGAGCAGCGTCGTGCCGAGCTCTTGCACCAGGATCCGCGGAAGTGAGGTGTTGTTGGCTGGGAGCAAGTCCAGCGGGGGTGGTGTTACTGGCGTCGGTCGAGGGCAGGGCGGTGCGCTTCGTATGCTTCTTGAGGATCTTACGGGTCGCCTCTGCGTTTGCGAGCTCAAACTGCAAAGGTGTCAGCCGGAGCACGCAGAATATAAAGGGACGCCGCCGACCTTCTTGACGTTCAGAATAAATATGTTGAGCTGGAGGAAGGACTCCAGGGCTTTGCGACTCTGCGGCAGCTTCAGCTGGCGCCCATCGCCGAGCCCTTTGGCCGTCACCCGTTCCGCAAACAGCTTCAGCCGCGTCTCGGTCTCCTCGATCGTACGCTCGCCCCGGGTCTGCTCGTTCACGCTCTCGAACACCTCGGCTTCAACATAAAGCTGGAATATCTCACGCCACGAGTACAGGTCACTCTGAATAAGTAAGCCTCATTGAGCATCACGCACGTTCGTCCCTTTGATGCTAAAAAAAAATAACGCACCTTCCTGCTCGACGCGTCGACGCGCACGCCGCCCGCGTCCGAGTTCCAGGGTGAGTGCGCCTTGAAGCTGTGGGACGTGGACGAGACGGGCCGCGCAGAGTCCGACACCGACCGCGTCAGCTCTGCGAGCGTTTCCACGAACTGCGCATGGATGGCGAGGAGGTGCGCAGAGAGCCCCTGGAGCGCCGTGACGAGCAGCTCGAAGAAGGCCGAGTCCGACACGAGGGGGATGACTATTTCGACTTTGTTTGTGTTACCATCATCCACCGTGCTCGGTTCAATTATGGGTGCTGCCGGCACGTCTGGGGAATCAACATGCCGTTGCAGGGCCCAGAGAAGCGAGACTTGGGATTCAGAGGACAGCTCCGGTCCCTCGTCGTCTTGGTCGACCTCTTCGACACGGCTCCGAGACGGTGGTGACGGAGCATTTGGAGGATCGACCCAGAGGCGCAACCGCGGTTCAATGCGGCCTGAGGCACTGTTGAATTCGTATTCTACGCGTGTCGAAGTTTCCCTGCTCTTTCCGTTTGAGGACTGCAGCAAGTCTTGGAGCACCGTAGGTCCGAGCCCCAATGACTCCAGTTCCGCTACGAGCTGGTTTATAACCTTCTTGAGCTGGAGGAAGGGTTAGAAAACGCAAACTGGCCCGGAGAGAATTTACCTGGCGATAATCTACCGCATTTTCACTCAGTTCCGGAGGAAGTTCCTGGAGAAGTTGAGAGTATGTCTTGGAGAAGTGCATGATGATGGCTGACTAATCATCCAATATTGGACGGTCGACTAGAACAGTGCACCGACTCGGACGGAGAAGACCATATGAATAGAGAAAAATCCGGGAGAACACCGTGCTAAGTGCAAAGTTGAACTCGATCCAGGTGAAGTGGAGGTGAAAAGGGAGAATGGTTATCGCTGATCGGCCGAAGACACCGACTTCAACAAATCCGATTTGTCCGAAACGCTGTTGGGCTATTTCTTCTAACGGCCACCACGTCTTGCCCTCGACCCGAAAATACTTCTAAAATGTTAAATCTGTGTTAAATTTACTCCCCGCACTTTCTCCAGCTGCAGTTTATTCTCCGGTACGCACCATTGAAAGACCGTCATTTTCTCTCCGATTTCAGCATCTGTCGCGCGCTCAGAGTGTCCAATAATCCTTCTGGAAGTTGAAATGAACCCACACCTGCGACCTTTAACTCCCGGCCCTAGCCAGGAGCGTTCGGCTCGTTCGGGTCATCCAAAAACAGCGACCAAAAATAGCGACCGATAGGTCGGCCACTGCGCATCACCACAGTGCTCCTTATCTCTCGACCACAACCAATATGCGCCAGGCGACCTTTGCTGGCGTTGCGCTGGCCTTGTTAACCCAAATTTTCACCAGGGCGTCTCAGGTTCCCCTCCGCGTGGATTCAGACTCTTGGAATCTCGACGTTTCACCCAATATCAACGCCACTGGACGCCTGGTCTTCGACACAGTTAGCTCTTTCCTCCAGCATTGGCCCAATACGCGGTATCGAAATGGTATAAGTTCTACACACCCGTATCTTCACCATGCTCATACAGGTCGCTCATAGGGCACAATCTCGTCCCCGGCACCGTTCCCGTAGGGACCCTGTTGTACCATGGCCGTGGCGACTCGAACCTCCCCGCCGGCGCCGACTGGGTAGCCACCGACCCGGAGCACTCTGTTATTTTCTGCCGTGGGTCGTCGGAGGCGGGCTGCTGGCACCTCACCTTGATCGCGTCGCGCCCCCTGAAGGTGCTGTACTTCGACGGTTCGAGTGCAGCGAAGATGAGAGACGGCCCGATGGACAGCCAAGATGTAGTGGGATGGGGAAAGGTCTCACCTGAGCGCTTCTTTGACGAAAAGAACCGCATCGTCGATCTCTGCAGCTGGGGGAAATCTTTGGAAATTGACGGCTATGTTAGGTAGGTCCTGCTCGTCTTTCTGGTAACCCTACTCACTCCCTTGGCTCACAAAGAATGGAAATGGACTTGTAAGTCGTATATCTTTGCGCCGATGCTGCTCCTCATTGAACGTAGCGAGATCATGTTATGTGATTTCAAAGAGGGTGTGGATGTTGTCGCCATGGCCAACCTAGCCTCACAAGGACGAGGTGGCCCCGGCGGGCCTCGTCGCCGACCTCAAGACGTTGTCCACACAGATAATTCCACATTTCCTCCCTTGGCTTCCGTATCCCAAGTTATCCAGTCTGGTTCATGGCACAACCGCTATCCCGGTGACCGGCGAATCAAACTGGACCTGACGCGGCTTATTTCTTTCTACGACACATCCCTCGTCCCCAGCCTTGTCTCAAAACGATTTGGCCTCGAGCGGTGGGACCATCGCCTACTGGGCATCTCTTCCGAAGATATCGCAGCTGTCTTGGGAAAGCTCACCGACGCGTACACCGCACCACCCCAAGCGGGCAGCGGCGTCGACTGGACACACTCTTCAAAGTCGTCGTGGACCGCTACGGCGACCGCTTAGAGCTGCTGCGTTACGTGCTGAACGCCACCTCCGATGCCGACCCGCTCGTCACGGCCAAGAACGCGATGTCGCAGTTCCGCGTCATGCTGCACCCATACATTCTGCACGCGGCCGTCCCTGTCCCGGGCAGCGCGGACACCGCGTGGGCCACCCCTGTGTACAAGTTCTGCGCCACCTCCCACACGAGCTACATCCAGCGCAGCGCGGCCCTCTCCACACTGCTCACCGCCTCGGAGCGCCTCCTCCTGAACGCGGTGGAGGAGGTGAACCGCGAGATTTGTCGCATGGTCGTGGGCATGTGGGCCGAAGGCGTTGCCGCCGGCCTGGACGACGCACTCCCCGTCGACCCACCGATCGCGCATGACAGCGCGGTCCTCACGCGTAAATGGCAGACCACCGTCAAAGATCTGATGACCTGGCTCGATTGGAGCGTGTGGATCAAGTGTCGACCAGCGTGTGGCTTTGAGGTATGAATACATTTCCCCTATGGCAGGAATAGTCTATTGACTGAATTCGCACAGGAAATGTGCTATTTGCCCACTTGGCCCTTCGGCGGGGGAGGTGGAGGCAGGGGTGGCCCGCCCCCGAGGGACTCTCCAGATGGTCCTCCAGCTTCACCCGTGCACCGTGATAGCGTTGCTGAACCCGACTACCTGCGACCGCAACCCCAATGTGTGCGCCGCCTCTAGTCTTATGATTATTAAATTTTGGTTATTATTCTGTCTTGCTTGAAAGGAATAATGATTCTTTAGACGAAGCTAAGGGCGCGCTGATGGCGCATCAGTGGCAGAGCGACTCATCTTCGAAGAGTGCAGTGGTCGGAAGACATCGGTGCTCGTCGACCTGAACGAAATAGCAAAACCTGGCAGCACCCACGTCGAAGAAAAACGACAATGCTTCGGACTGGCGGCCTTTCTTTCCGAATAGGGGTGCTCAATAAATAGTTCGACCCAGTTCAGTTCAACTTTGTAATATTCTTTGACCGGCAGAATATTATTAAAACGTGAGCTGAACTGGGTCGAACTATCTATTGAGCACCCCTAATCGTTCTACGATTTCCACAGAGTAATACCCTCTGGGCGGAAATGATTCCGAAATGAGTTATAAGCATCTACTGGCCGGATTCTCCTCAAGGAGAAGATCGATTTACCTAAAATTCGATCTAACTTCAACACGCATGCACCTTCTTGCTGTATCCAAAGTCACCGATGTGGTAAGGGTTTATAAAGGACATCGAAGTCAACAACGCTGTTTCTCAGGTTTTTTTCGCCTGCCCCGGGACTACAACTGCGAGTAAGTGGCCAGCTCATTCAGTGGAAGAGTACTGAAGTCTCGGGAGCAGTGGCATTCAAGTTCTGGGCAACCACCTGCTTCTGCTGTGTCGTTGTTTCCTCGGCGCTGGCTCAATCAGTCAATTTCAGTATCTGCCTCGAGGAAGTCAGAGGCGGACAGTGGGGAACCATAGGAGGAACAGACAATTCTGGGCACCCTGTCAGCAATATTTCTGAAGCGACCGCCATCACATACGACCTCTGCCTCAGAGCTTGTGGATCTGGTTCCGAGCGGTTCAATTGGAATATCTTTTCGCAGCAGTTTACGTACGTCATATTTTCTCCAGAAACAGGTCAATTAATGAACGTGTGTAGAGCGTGGCTTTTACGTGCGTTGTCCCTGCGTCCTGACACTATTTTTGAATGACATTTCTGCAGCCTATCTTGCACTAGTTTCACAACTACCCTTTGGGGCGAGAACCAGGCTCGACAATCTCGTGTCCCTCCTCCTCGCTGTTGGATCACCGACCTTGGCGGCATATTCGTTAGCTTTGACCGTTCTCAATGGCCACTGGATCGCAGAGCGATTTTGTGGGTTTGACTTTCGCCCTTTATATCGAGTTGCTAAATCCTTTTTGCAGCTCACCTCAGCTACCCGAATGTCAACAATGCGGTTAAAATCTTGAGCAGCCTGCAGCAGTCTCCGTTACACGTGAACACTGAAGACTCGCTTCTCGCTTCGCTCGTGGTACTTCATGCTAATGATGAATTCTGGGAGGAGCTGACGGTGTGGCTAAATTATGTGCACACCTGGTTCGTTTTTGTATCCTGGATTATAAGTTTTGTTGCTCAGTATTCTCGCCACTTAGGTCAATCGCAGCAGTTGCATCGATTTTGTGGGTTGTGATTGCATATTTCTTTACTGTGGTGGACTCGTTCACAAGTAAGCCGTGACTGTAATTCGCTCGCATACCTCACCGTCTCACAGGCAGTATCTTTACTTACTCGACCCTCAATTCCAACGGCCAAGCTGTTGGTTCTGTGTTTCTTTGGTTGCTCCCAGTCGTCGTGGCGTGGCTGCAGATCAGCCCCAAATGCGATTCTGACCGTGTGCACCAAGCCATGGAAAGAGCGAATAAAATCGCGTACGTCGCGACGCTGGACGGCGGACCTACTCTCGCATCCAATGTATCAAGCAAACGTGCGATTTATCTCCGCAAAGGCGCAGGCGATAGTCTGTGCCGCGACGAACATGTCACCGCCCCAATATTCAACTATGCTAGATTTCTCTCATGGACCCTGGCCGTAGAAGACGTGTACTCCGCATTTCGCGAGGCTTGCCAAAAGTCTGAGAGCCACTTACCAGTGGACTCGCAGGCCACATGGCAGAGTGGAGACAGAACTATTCGGGTTCGACCTGCGAACCGTAGCGGCTCTCTGGATCAGGTCCTAGCTTATGCCGAGCCCATATCCAAACCTTGGGCGCTTCACCTTGATGTTGATGGGGAGGGTCGAACTCACCGTCGACCTCACTGGGGTCCGGGAATAACCACTGGAGTTGTGTCGCGATTTTTGCTTGCTTCCTTGGTAGCTCTTGGTCTGACATGGGGCCCGTGCATTTTCTCTCTCGTATTCATTCAGCCAAGCTCACCCTTAGTTTAGGCACAGTTGGCGGGGCACTCGTGGGATCTTGGTTTGTACCGACCAAAGGTCTGTTCGTCGACGTCGACATTACTCGGGCAAGGTCTCACCGGTTGGTGATACAGGAATTGGTTGTCGAACTGGGAGTTATCTCATTTACGGCGTCGTCGCCACGCTCGTTTGGATGATGCTCGTTGCATCCAGCTTCTTAGCCCATTACTCCGCATACACAGCGACCGCCAACGGCCGATATTTTCAAACCAGGTTCACCCGTTTCGCTGGAATTATCTCGATCATTCTCCGCAAGACCGGGAAATTTCTCGCGGCCCTCAACGCCGCTTGGATCGTCGCTGCCTGCCTTTTCCAGTTCAGTAGCTTCTTCGATAGGTGTTTGTGCAACAGCTCTGTGTTCTCCCTTGGTACACGTGCATACAATGCGATCGACCTGCTTCCGAGCGATATAGCGGGGCTCAATGCGCCGTGGATCGGAGGTGTTGCACTTGCTTCCGGTGAGCAGTTTATTGATTTATTTGGTCATTCTTTTTCAACTCAACTTGGTGCAAGGATCCTCGATCCTCTTCATGGGATTTGTCAACGTCCTGATCAACCCGGTGCTCCCCGACTAGCCACTTCATTGAAAGTGATTTGCGCTTCGGCATCCTGACTCTTTCGTCGCTGTTGAATATGAGTCCTTTCAGTTAACACTCCAAACATAGTGTGCTATCGGCAAAGATTTCTCCCCGTTCTGTCTGTAGTACTCTTCCTTCCAAAGCTCTGGTCTCGATGTCGTGTTTTTCAAAATATACCTATTCTCTGACGGCGACGACAACTCTTGAACGAGCAATCAGGCCTTGTGGATTGAAAATGCAGAATCCCATATTATACACAATACTGACGTTCTAGTCGTAGAATACAAGTGCGCGAAGCTCTATGGACTCGCGGGGCGGGGTGCCCTCTGGAGTGGCAGGATCAGCGAACGCGGTATGGGGGGTGTATAGCGCCACACTCCCGTCCTGAACGGAGTCATAGCTTTCGAAGACAAGTTAGTGAAATTGAACGGCCAAACACAGACTGAACACGCACCATTTAATGAGGATTAGTTCGTCCGGAGTCACTTTTGAGAAGTACGTCCATCTCTGATTCGAGTTGTAATTGACTCCGTAGGTTTCGCCTTCGCGATCAGGGTATATCAACGCGACGGGCAGCACATCTTTTTGTTGGTCCACGCTGCGGAAGTCACACAGTGCCAGTGGCCAATCGACTGCTGGGTGGGATATAGGGCGCCACAAATTGATAATTTGGAACCGATGCTTCAGCAGCTCCGGGACGTCTTCAGCGGGCAGATGCCGGTGGACTCGGGCCACAGCAGACTTGGGTGTTTGATCAATGTGGGTCTCGGCAACAGGCTGACGCTTGTCGGGGGTCGAATCGGTTTCGCCCGGGCGGCGGCGTCGAATTGCTGGGGGAGTCGAATGAGCTTCATATCCAACAGGGAAAGGGGGCCACGGGGACGTACTGTGATCAAATAGAACGACACGGCTTGCGCCGGTGAGCTTCTTTATGAGCTCGATACTCTCCGGATAATACTCCTTCTCGATATCAGCGTTATTCGCGAATGCTGTGTGCTTCGCAGGGTGATTGTAGAGCTGGAATCCCGTCGTGTCGAGGGTCGCAGAGGACTCACTCCCCCGCAAGTTGTGGATTGTGATCTCGTGGGCTTTGCGGGTATAATTGAAGTCCCCCAGTGGATCGTTAATGTTCAGGTATGCGCGACTCCCATCTTGAGGAGGAACGGAAAAATGGAGAGTGCCGGTTGTACTAGAAGAATTCGGGGCGCCCATCTTAGTAGAGCTTGAGAAACGCTTCGAATCTCCGCTTATATACCCTGCGCACGCCATTTATTGTTTTCTCGCGTGCTAGCTCGCTTACCAACGCCACTCGGATGCCGACCGGGGACGTCGAGATTTGTGAGACGGTTCTGTAATTCCAAACAGATACGCATCGAGCGGCATCGCGGCATGCCGGCTGACAAGTGTCTGATCTCTCCAATGTTTGGATCTGTGGCTCATAACGTGACCGTGTAAACTGATTGACCGTTGATGGCCGGTACGTGATCCCGGAAGCAAATTGAAACTTGGGCGGAACCAAAATGGACCAAGAAACAGGAGCTGTCTCAGTCCCTTCATGTTATAAGCGGCTCCTTCGCACTCTGGGTCTCATTCCTCCTTGACAACTAACATTACCTTCAATGCAGCAGAAAGTGGCGGTGTCTTTTTATATTGTGGCTGCATTGGTTATGGTTCTAGGCAACAAGGCAGTCCTCAACCAAACCCCAGATCTTCCCTTCACGTTTCTCGTATGTTATCTCTACTGTTAGAGCTACCGAGGTTAACATTCTTTCGTAGTCCATTCAACTCTCCACAGCCGTTTTACTATTTCGTTTCCTCGCATTACTTGAGCGAACTCCGGTGCAGCGCATTTTGCCTTTCAAGTTTGAGCTACCGTTCTGGATCGCTCCACAGCCACAAAACTTCTGCCTTTCCTTTCCGTTGGATTCATCGGCCTTGTCTTCAACACCCTTTGTCTAGCCAACGTCGATGCCTCCTTTTTCCAAGTGAGTTGGCCACCGTTTTGGGTGTCGCTGAACAACATTAACATACTACAGATTGCGAGAGGTCTCCTGCTTCCGTTTACCATCCTTATGTCCTCCCTCTTCACCCGTACCATTCCAAGACTTCATGTCTTCCTCTCGGCCTTGGTCGTAACTCTCGGCTTCTTGGTCGGAGTTGCCCCTTCATTTTCCCTCACTTCAAACTCGACTATCGCCAGAGAACCGCTCCGGGCAGTCTTGTACGGATTGATTTCGTCCATTGTTCTATCTATGCACGTTGTGCTCAGCAAGGTGGTAACCGCCACTGTCAAGCATTCTGTCATTGGGATATCATACTTTGGAAACCTCTTCATGGCTGTGGGGTTGATCCCATTCATCTTCCTGAATGGCGAGTTGGACGCGCTTCACCGACATCTGGTCTCCCCCGACCAAGTATGGACAACTTTCGTTGTCGGAACTGCGGTGACCGGTGTATTCGGGTTTCTTTTAGGCATCGCAAACGTTCTATCGATAAAGGTGATCATTTTTTGGGTTTTAAACGACTTAACCGTATCTCAACGCGACATAAAGGTGACGAGCCCCGTCTCACACATGTTCTCTGCGGTTCGTATTCTTTACTTGGCGTTTCTCTCGTACTCTCCCGTATTAAACCAAGTCTTACAGGCGGCAAAAAGTGTCATACAAATGATGCTAGGCGTTTTTTTCTTCGGGGACGTTGTCACAAACGTATCGTCTGGGCGCAATCACGCTCATCACTGGCGGAACGATGTTTTATACTTGGATACAGTCCAATGCATGCCCAGCAACGTCGGCTCCGAAAAATGACCTCGAGCAGCAGAACGAAAATGTCGAACTCGAGCAACCGCTGTTGCAGGAGAAAATGGACGAGAAGGCTGGCACGATGCAGTGACGTTGTACTTGGTATTGATAATTGTACTATTCGTTGGAAATGCAAAATGACAAACGTCGGACACAGTGTAAAAATAAACCCCTGGCTCGCGAACTTAAGCCGTCGTGAATTTTCCTGAGGCCATCTGCGTGTTGAACAACTTGGTCTGACTTGGCCATTTATTTAAATTTTATATGGAGTAAACCTTAACGCCGATTGCGGCGACTGCCGCGAAATCTGCACAAGAAGTACTTACATCCAGTCATACTGTCATATTCCGGTGGTTCTCGGGCTGCCTCGAGGCCCGAGGGGCAAGTCATGGTTCAAACTTCGGCCGCCTCACAAATCCCGGTTCCATTACGTGACTCAATTTGGCATTGACACGGAGTAGTGAGAGTTGTTGGTAAGTAAGCTTAATGGTTGGTAAGCGAGCACGCAAGAACCGGGAGCGAATGGCGCGAGCTGGAAAGCGTATATATACTGAGGGAAGACGTCCACCAAGTCAACAAACACCTTGACATGGCTGCAGCTCCCTCTACCACAACAGGCTCCCTTGATTTCTTCGTCCCCCCCAAAGATGGCGCTCGAGCATACCAGAACATCAATGCTCAGGTGGAGACAGGAGTAAGGGACAGAAATTTCTCTCTTGAGAACCACCAAGTCGAAATCCATAACCTCCGCGGGAACGAGTCCGCCGCGACCCTCGACACGGCCGGATTCCAGCTCTTCAAGCACCCTGCGAAACACACAGCGTTCGCGAATGACACCGAGATAGAGAAGGAATACTACCCGGAGAGTATTGAGCTCATTAAAAAGCTTACGGGCGCGAGCCGGGTTGTTCTCTTTGACCACAGTGCGTCGCCCTGTCGCATCTCCTGGCGAATGCTAATCTCACCCTATATCTTTCCCAGCGGTTCGACGCCGGCGCCCGGGCCAAGTTGATTCGTCCCCCGACAAGCGTCAGCCTGTTTCTCAGACCCACATTGATCAGACACCGAAGTCTGCTGTGGCCCGGGTCCACCGCCATCTGCCCGCCCAAGATGTCCCCGAGCTGCTGAAGCATCGGTTCCAAATTATTAATCTGTGGCGCCCGATATCTCATCCAGCGCACGACTGGCCACTGGCACTGTGCGACTTCCGCAGTGTGGACCCTGCCAACGACGTTCTACCGGTTGCTTTGGTCTATCCCGACCGTGAAGGCGAAACATTTGGCGTCAAATACAATGAGAAACAGAGATGGACCTTCTTTTTCGGGGTGACGCCAGAGGAGCTGATCCTTATTAAATGGTATTTTTCAGTCTGTTTTAATTTCTCGAAACGAGCTCAGCGGTTCAAACAGTTATGATTCCCTTCAGGACGGCAGGTAAGCAGACAATTCTATCACTCAACGTTGAAATATTCACATTGTCTTCAGTGTTGCCCTCTTCACTCCCCATACCGGGTTCAGTGACCCTAACACTCCGAAAGACGCCCCGCTCCGCGAGTCCATAGAGCTTCGCGCGCTTGTATTCTACGATTGAAACGCCTTCTGTATAGTCCTGTAAAACATGCTCCCCGGTCAGAATTGTATACATGTATTCTCACAATCATCTTGGAAGTAGCGCGCAGACCCTTTGAGACATTTTTGGAGCGTCAATATTTCGATGGATGGAATTTTTCCGTGACAGATTTGACAGAAAACAGGGGCCGCGGAAGTATCAAATTCCCGGGCGATACACAACGCGTTCTATTACCGCTCTCTTCTCGCCACCATGGATCACCCGAAAAATCGCTCGCTCGCCATCGACGATATCTTGCTGGGTTCCATTGGCGCGAATATTCCACCATCCGAGATTCGAGATCATGCTGTCCGCTTTCTTTCGACCTGGTCGGGCACCGAGTGAGTTGTGCATCGCAATCCTCTGTCGTTGGATGCTGAAAAGTAGCGCGCCAGCAAGCTCATGATGGTAGGACCCAAGTCGCATCAGAAGTTGAATCACGCTCAGTCACATCTTAGGCCTCGCAATACGCCTGCAAAGTTCTCGCTCCCTTCCTCCTCTACCGTGCACATCTGCAATTCAAGGCCGGCAAACGAGCCCAACCAGTCTCTCTGACCACCGATGGACTTTACAAGTTTGCGGGTTCCGTGAGCGTGGCACGTCGTATCATGGGTTTCTGGGGTACGTTTCTTCTTGCAGCTGCTGAAAATAAATTCACTCGTAAATCCACAGGGATTCTGGGTATCATGAAAGGCCTTTCGGCTCTTGAACGCTCCCCGCCAGCGTCTAGGCTCGCTCTCAACATCGGCCGCCTCCAGGGTCTTTCCATGATAGTGTTCTACCCGCTCGAGTACATCTCGTTCTTTTCCGCTCCCTTTGGCGGACCACTTCTGCGCATCTCTCCGGATACAGCGATGGCAGCCCAACTGTGGAGTGTTCGCTCATGGGGTGTGTACGTCGCGCTGAAGATAGTCGAGTTGTGGCACGAGTGGACGAGTCTCATCCAGAAAGAATCCGACGCGACAGAAGACGCGCACAAGGCGATCCAGAAGCGGAAGCGCGCGGTAGTGTATCAGCTGGTCGCCAACATCTCCAGGCTTCCCGTTATAATGCATTGGTGGGTAACTCGTCTCCAATATCTAGACGATTCTGACATTTTCATAGGTCTGTCATTGGTGGAATCTATCAAAGCGAGGTGAGTGAATGCCGACGTGCACCCCAAGATAGTCTGACCTCCTGGCTGTAGCTTTGGACCAATGGACTGTCTCTACTCTCTGCGTTATCTTCGTTTCGGGGAGGCTGGGAATCTTCGAGAATTCCTGGGCCGATGAAGTAGCACTGGCTGTCTGGCCGAATTTCGCGTCTTTCTCTGAAATCCTGCCCATACGTTGGAAGCCTTCGAACTTGCCAAGAAGATTATATTCCTGTCCGATCTTGTTCTCAAGCAACCACTGGACAACCCTCTTCTCACGACTCAAAGTGTTGATAGCGCGTCTTCCAATTAATGGGGTCAATGCACGATCGAACTCATGTCCCTTGGTGGTCGGACCGTGGTTCTATGCAGCGCCTTCGGGTTCGGGTTTCTGTGCCCTCAAAGGCTCAAACTTCCGCTTGGTTATTTCTGATATTCTCACCCCCGATCAGCTGTACCGCCATCGTTATCAGTCATTGATTTACCACTGATTTACCACTATCCATCTCACTTCAGAGCTTCAGCTACATGTGAAGCGAAGTGGTTACCGTCAAGTCAAGTCAGCGTCTGCGGCACAAAGGTCCCCTGCTTTCAATGTTCAGCGTTTCAACTTTCAACGGCCGCCACACTAAGTATCGGCTCCGAAGCGACAGGCGTTCGTACTTCCGTCACCAAATCTTTTTCGTTTTGCTTCCGACCACCGGCATCTTATCTTACCATCGTCTTCTTCGCAGCAAACGACCCATTGGCTCGCACTATGGTTGGCTGAGGCTCCAAACGCAATACCTTGGTTCACAGCCATACGAAACAAACTGTGGCTTGGCATTTGCACACAGTGGGACTGTTTCCCCTGATGGCCAGATGGGCTGTCGCTATGTCGCCATTTTGTTAGCCGGCGTCACGGCGTTTATGATATGTAGAGGCATCATCGCGATCGCCGCGCCCTCTCGATCCCCCACTTGACGGTTTCGGGGTACACGCTCTTTTCTCTCTTTCTCTTTCTCCCGGCCCTGCCGGTGTTGCTGGCAGCCTTTTCATTCAATATGCAGGTCACTTCATTGTTCGCGATATTCTTTGCGTGCGTATCTGGTGTTTATTCATCCTTCGGCGCGTTCTGACGATACACGCTTCTTTCGCTTTCGTTTCGTGCAGCTTTCTTACACTCATAGCTCCGCTGGCCACATCGGCCATCCAAATCCGTATACCCACCATTACCGGACTGAATGCTACCATTGCATGCACCGCTGACCCCACGGATGATCCCAGCGCACCCTTGACATTTGTCCTTGTGCGGAACGGGACGCAAAACACGTTAGCCAACAACATCAAGATCCTATTGCAGACTGGCCCTCTTGCGGTGACCCTGCCTGTGAATGCTACTGGGTGCGTCTCCATCTCAGCTCGCACGATCGTGTGCTCACGGTGCACAGCGATGGGTGGACAATCCAGGCCATCTTGTCTAACGGGTGAGTGGCCCGCGTCTATGGTTTTGCTTATATTGTGACGCCTCGTCCGCAGCACGCAAGTCGGCGTCTCGCCCGCGTTTTCGATTCTCGCCCCCTCCCACACTAAGAGCATGGCGGTTCCCATAATTGGGGCAGTGCTCGCCACCGTGATCGTCGTAGCTCTCCTCGTCCTCGGACTTTTCTTCTACATGCGCCGCCGCCGCCAGATGTTCGCAGGCCCCGCATTTAACCTCGAGGCGAGCTTCCCCCGGCGGAAGGATAGCCGCCAGTTATCGCGCTCGTTCTCGTCTACGAGCAGCCGGCTCACAGACCCCGGCGTCAAGACGTCCCAGTCGCTGGAGTTGGAGAAGGTCGAATGGGAGACGCGGCTTGAGGAGCAGTTTGCCCGTGCGCGGGCGGCGACGCCGGATCTCCTGCGTGGCCCTATACCCGCGCCCCGGGGCGCGACTCCCCTGCCGCTGGCCCCCCAACGAGCCGTCACGCGCAACCCGAGCTATTAGGCTCGAGCGCTACCTAATGTGTGCGGGTTTTCCGCTACGGACTGTGACGATGGACGACGACGATGCACGAGTCCTTTCAATAAGAACCAAGATATCACGAACAATATTTACTAATTTACCCTACACTTTACCTTCTGTATCTTTGATACTTGTCAATCTTTTAGGCGTGGTCGAATACATAACTTGTTTGACAAAGCATCGTGGTCCTCAGACCTCCTTCAAGCAAACGGCCCGACCCGGTCGTCTACCTTGGTCCTCGCTGACTCCTTGCTGTATGTGTGCGCCCGTGCAGCGCCCGAACATACCCGGCTTATGGAGGCTGTGCATAAGCTTCTTGCCGCTGGCAGTCCAACCGCTGCCGGTGTGCGACGCGTCTCCGGCACTCTACGTAAACACATAAAAGCGCGCGGTGCAGAGCGCTGGTGTCCATATCAACTTGTCCCACCATGAATGCCCTAGCTCTACGCCGTTCAACTCTCAGGACTTTGTCTAGAACGCGGGTCCCGAATGCTGTCCTTCCTAGGCGGACCTTCATAACCATCATCGAGCAAGGAAAAGAGGGCTGGCGGCTTAGGTAGCGGCTGAATCCCTACATCTTCCCCTGGTGCTTAACCAAAGCTTTCAGTCTGGGCCGCGACCCCGTCCGTCTCCGTCCGGGACTAAACCTGAACATTCCGATATATCACTCCCTACAAAAGATTGACCTCCGTGAATCGTCAATATCAATACCTAATGTATGTCCCTTTCGTATCAATTTTGAAGATACCCGCTGAGGCTGCCGATGTAGCTCACAGGGTACACGGCCGACAACGTGCCCGTGACGGTGTCGGGATCGCTGTTTTACAGGATATCTGACGGCTATAAGGCTTGTTTCGCCATTAGCGACGTCCAGAACAACATCCGCAACACCGGGACTTCTGCAGTGCGTTCTGTCATCGGCCACTTCACCTATGATCAGGTATGTCAGAACACTTTGTGCACCACCGGCTTTCTGAGTATAAACTCTGTGAATAGGTGATTGGCGACCGCAACGAGCTAAACAAGCGGCTAAACACGGTCATCGGCAATTCTATCGCGGTGCGGCCTCCTTCTCTAGCCCAGGTGTTATTCGAGAAACTAACAGAAGTGACTCACAGAATTGGGGTGTGGAATGTACGCGTTTCGAAATTCAGTCTTTCCAGCCAGCCAACCGCGAGGTCGAGGTACGCTGTCCAAATATTTTCTCCCGACACAATCTCATTCCTTCTCAAGCGACAACTCGAGCTCCAAATGGAGGCTGAGCGTAACCGGCGCAAGCAGCTCCTCGACACACAAGCGCAGATCAACGTCGCAGAGGGCCAGAAGCAGCGTGTCATCCTTGAATCTGAGGGTCATGTACGTATCTCTCCGCTCCCTCCTCTTTCTTTACTCGTGTCTTATCCCCCGGACAGCTCGCCGCCAAATCCAACGAAGCCGATGCCGCCTTCAAGACCGTCGTCCGCGAAGCTGAGGCGCGCAAACAGCAAGCCCTGATGGAGGCCTCTGCGCTCGCCTCCCAAATCGACGCCCTTGCCGAGGCCGTTGCCGCACCAGGGACCCCGGCCGGCCCCGCGGAGCGCAAACAAGCGCTGGACGCGCTTGTGGAGCTGCGCCGCCTCGAGCAGCTGCGCGCGATCGCGAAGGGGACCGGTAACGCGACTTATTTCTTTGGCGACCGCGCGGCGTTGGGGCTCGGGGGCGGGGCGGGGGATGCGTTCAATGTGGACTATGCGGAACAGGTCAAGGGGGGCCTGGCGAAAGGGAAAGGGAGGGTGGATGTGGGCGGTCCTGCAGCGGTGTGAAATCGGTGCCATTGGTTGACGAGGAGGACGCTTTATGTATCGCTACTAATAACACCCCCACTTATCTGTATTACCAGCAAAATGTTTTCAGTCATCACCTTCAGATTTTCAGGCATTTTGTGACTTTTTTGATACACAAACAGGCTGTACGTGACAGATACCAGAAATACTAAGATCAGCTTTTGTGTTATGTTGAAAAGAACAAGAAAACGGTACTACATATACCGCTTGTACGTGGATAGATCAAGTAACTTTATCGGCCTTCGCGCCCCCGCCAACCTTTTGCTTCGCCCGAAGGAACTTCAGCTCCGCAACGATACGCGGGTCCCGGGACGGCCGCGCCCCTTCTGCGAGCGGTGGAATCACCAACCTGCGAACCCGTCAAATACCAAATGCTGTCGTGACCAGCTCCGTGACCGTCAAGTCCGTGCCGGGCGGGTTGCAGTCGTCATTTTCGTCGTTGGAGGAGAAAGCGTTGGTCGGGGCGATGTGGTGGAGATGCATGTCCTTCGTAAAATCCGAGGCCTGGGTACCGATAAACACGCCGTTGGAGGGGCGGTTCTGGATTGGCGCTAGTGGGCGGCGGCTCTCGGTCGGGGAGGTAGGCTGTTTGTCCAAGTCGATTTTGTAGGAAGATCCAGCGATGGCCTGGCGGCGGAGAGCGAGCACTTGCTGTAACTCGCTCTTCTCCTCGGTATTGGCGTTGTCGTTGTCGGATGGTCTACATCCAGACTTGCTGGCCAAAACGAAGGAGTCTGCCTTGAGGACTGTCGCCGTCTTTGTCCACAATAATCTCGACTTCAGTTCGCCAATGAATGCCCCCATGATGATGTTATCCTCAGTGGTGTTTTCAGTCGGCTTTGTCTTCCGGAGAGAACAGGAATCGGCGGAAGCGGGGCGACGAACGCTGTCAGCGTTACCGGAACTGCTGACGGGGCTGGCGTGAGTCGGTGTGCTATCTGGAGACGCCTTGATATTCCGAATAACTTCCGTGGACGCGACTTGGTTCGACGACGATTCCGCCTTGGTGGCCGTGGTTAGCTCTGACGACGGTGTAGTGACAGACGGGGATCTGGAGTTAAATGTGAGAAGAGGAAGAAAGCAGGGAGGGTGGAAGTTACCTCGCCAGGACAATTACTTCCGTTTCGGACACAATCGAATCCTTCACCACCTCTGCATGCAGGATTTGAGAAAGACCTGCACTCTCCACCGCGAGATCCTTTCGTGCCAATGGACGCGCCTTCATCACCAGGGTGTGAGACGGGCACGGGGTTTGGGCGTTAAAGCTGAGGTTGCCTGTCGAGGAACTTGACATCGGCGAGGCAAAGACGGAGGTGCACTTGAAGCGTAGGATGGGAGATGGTGTGGTGCGAGGGAGTCTGGCGGACTGAGAAGAGGTGCGAAGAGCGGAGAAGACGTCTGGGGACCGGCGCTGCGCAAGGACGGGAATCTTTGAACGAGCGGCTGACTGCGGGGGACGAACAGGAGGAGAGCCGGCAGGAGTACGCGCAAGCGACGAAGGGTGGTGAACAGAGACCGGGATACGAGAGCGGAAGGTGGTCTTCTTGGGGCTCCTGACGGCGGGAACGGCGATACCTTGTTTGGGACGACCTTTGACGGCCTTGAGGATGCGGGTAGAGGGGAGACTAGATTTCCGGTCGACTTCGGGCTTAGGCGGAGGCACTGCGCGGCGAACGGTGGGCTTTGATACCGGACGAACACGATCTGGGGTTCCCACATGCATTGAAACGACGAAGGGGGGCCGTTGCTGTACCACGGCAGTCTGGGCGGAGGGACGACGACCAGCAGCTACGCGAGGAGGTCCACGAGGCGGCCGAGTCTTCTTCTTGGGTTCAACGGCAGACGACCTCGACGCCTCAAGAGGGGTGACTTTGGCGGACACGAGCTTCTCGACCAAAAAGAGGGGCTTCAGACCGCTCGACGCAGATGACGAGCCTGAGGACAGACGCTTCTTAAGGAGGGAAAGCATCTGTGAGAGGCTTCCGTGAGACAATGCGGCTGCGAGCACAGCGAGGTTGAACCTACCTTGTAAAGAGTGTGTGGGAACGAAAGTGTGGGTTGGGCGGGTGGTGGTAGAGGGAAGAGAGACGATGTGGCTGACAATTGCCAAACAAGACCCAATGTCAGCCACCTCAGTCGGATGGCAAATCCGTCTAGATCTGAAGTCTAATCTGACGTTGGGCTTTTTGAAGCTGCGAAAATCGGTCTGTCGCCGTCAAAGAAAGGATCGGTGCAGCGTCGAATAACAAAAGCGGCCTCGAATATATTGCATCTACGCCACAAAGAGTGTAGGTGAGCGCCGCCATAGAGGGAGTAACGCGCGCAGCCAGCGCAGCGTCGCTGGCATCCCTTGACGGCGCGCGTTGTCAGTTTTCTTCTGCCACACTTCCGACCAGACGATTTAAGGGTTTGATTGGGCTGGACGGCAAACTTGAAGGCTTTGGCCAAGGACGTAGCCATAGATAAAGTTTTTGCAGCAAGTACAGCGGGGAACGAGGATCCAGATGGAAGACAGGTTCAAGGGTGGACCGTGGACAGCCCTGCCTCAAAACGGGTGATGGTGATTCCTACATTTGGAATTCGGCCTCTCCAAACTCATCATCAAGCCACTAGCGGCGAGAAGGTAGTGCACTGTGTAGCGTAGGAGTGGTCCGGGAAATATCACCGAAAGGCAGCAGCCGAAGTGAAGAAGCGAAATAGTAATTTGCGTGGCCAGTGATCTCTAGATTATACAAATGAATCTGTATCGTAGAGACATCCTATCCAATGCTGATAATGATACAGTGCGATGCTGAAGACGGGAGGCGATGGAAACAGTTGTGATTAATCGTCGATTTCAATGACCTCTGAGTCACGAATAACAGGCGGGCGTCGGCTGGAACTGCTGCCAGTCCCAGCAGTTGTAGCAGCTCGCCTCTCCCCCACAGCGCGCCGCTTGCTCTCGCTCCCGCCTTCAACGATGGTGACCTCGTCGTCATCAACGCTGCTTTCCGCAGGTGCTGGCCGCTTGCGCTTGCCACCCGCGCGTCCGCGACCTTCGTCGTCGGAATCGTCGATAACGATGGGGCTCGACGCCCTCTTCCTCGTCGGCCGAACCTTGGATTTGGCTGGTGGCGGTGCCCGCGGGGGCGTCGGGGGCGGCGGAGGCTTTGGACGGGCGTAAAGGTCTGTCCATTGCCGCGCGGTGGAATCGTGGAGTTTACGGTTGCGCGTGTATTGCGCCGCTATGCTCGGAACTAAGTCCGGAGGTCAGCGGGCTATCGTCGACAGCAGTGAGCGACGATACCTAGTGGGTCCTCTGCAAAGCGTCAGATTGATTGGTAATGAACAAAGAAAAGAAAGCAGTGATGTTTTGGCCATGGTCACTCATAAGAATTCATGGTTTTTGGCTTCAGCCTGAGCCGTGTCTCAAATGACGCGTCAATAGCTACAACTTTGCGGCGTTAAGCCAAACCCTGGCCCAGCGGGGCCAAATGACTTTGGGTCGAGCCAAAACACCACTGCGAAGGTGACAGACGTACTGGGATTGGGATCCGTCAATAGAGACGAGAGCGATAGGATAACCTTGAATAAGGAGAGTGCTGGGGACCAGTTATGCTTGAGGATATCGATACAAATATTGCCTTGATCCGAAATCTTCCAAAACCGTCAGATACGGCGCTCCGTTTGAGAGAAGCGACTCACGTTCATGTGGTAGATTCTGAATTAAACGGTTGGTCAGTCGAGTGCTCATATGTTTAGCCGACGCACCGTGTCTTGAATGTAACTTTGGGAGCGGAAAAGCTGGGAGTCACGGGTAAGCCACGTAGAAGACACAAATTTGCCAATGACGCGTACGGATAGTCGGGGGGCAGGTTGACGGCGATTTTGAAGATGCCACCCTCGTACACGCTCCCTTCCGGGCCCGGTAAGGTGCCATGCCATACAAAAAGGTCGTCTGAGGGAACTAGGGTAATGTCGCCGAGGTCCTCCTTCTTCACGTCCGATATCTCTTTGTTTATTCGTTTCAAGGTCGCCTTGAGAAAGGTTAGCGTTGTCAGATACAGTGGGGTTAACGAACAGGAAACGGATGGGACATGATGAGGGTGAGAGGCAGGCTTGTATTACTATTAGGCGACATCACGTCACATGACTGTATGCTTATTCCGAACCAACAACTTGACCACATGATGGTAAGAGGCCGGCAAGCGGCGGGGCACAAACAGTGGAAGAGTTCATGGACACATTTTGTAAATTACAAAGAGTGGTCCAGGAAGACGCCACTCGTCGTCGACCTTCGGTCGACTCCTCGCGGCGGCTCGTAATTCCTCTGACCACAGGCTTTGATACCACGTCAGCTTGATTTCAAATCTCGTCACGCTTTTGACGGCATTCTTGCACATCTAGAGCACAATGATAGTAAGAGGCCGGCGAGCGGCGGGTCACAAACAGTTACATTGCCATAGTTATTAGTTGTAGGTTTACATTGGCAACCAAACAAAAATTCTCAACCCTCATCTAGAAATTGTAACGGACCCATATCCATTCACACGAAACTATCATGGACTTGGCGACATTTCTGAGGATGCACAGGAACAGTAATGGAATTGTCCGTCCAACGTTTATGCGACTCAGAGCTTGAGGTGGACACTGTCAACATTGAAAACCCCTGTGCAATGGTTGGGGTTTTTATTTCATTGTTACATTGCTTGTCAAGCTCTCTCCACCTTCTTCATTAGCCAAGTGTGCACTTCGGATGTAACCCGATGATCCTAATTTTCCCAAGGTTAGTCAACCGTAATACGTGCTTCAAGTTTTTGCGTAAATGCAACTTGAAAGTTGAAGTTCCTCAGTTGGACTCAGTTTCTTATCAGAAACAGCACTCAACTAGTTAAATACTGAATCTAGGGACCTGTGCCATGGAGATTGACAAGTGCAGAAAAGTATTTTGAACCTTCATGTTCAACTGCCAGCCTTTCCAGCCAGCTGCAATATGGATTCTCTAGAAAAAGGCATTTATGAAAACATTTTCATTCAACCCTCCAATTTTCAAACCCTTGTGTCCAACTTAAAATTCTATCTTCTCAAGCCCGAAATCTTTGCATTTGTGCCTATTTGGGACGGTTGGCAGCGATTCCCAAAGGCCATGGGTAGCAGATGGTCAAAAAATGATTTCATTGTCTGATATAGCTTCGAGTTTGCCGGAAAGTTGGATAGGATTTGGAAGTGTGTTTTCTGGTTGGTTTCTGGGATTTACCAGAACAGTCTTGAGGTTCTCAGTGTCTTGAGCACTCTGCCCTTTGTGGATCATACCCAGCTACAATCAAAAAAATTCTGGGTGCTTTTTTCGCAAGCAAGGTCTACACTGACGCAGGCGAAGCTTTCTAGTACTGGGTCTTGTGTTGAGAAAATAAAAAAAATAAAAAAAGAATATGAAAAAGGAAAGAGAATGAGGGGATTCAAGAGAACCCAGCGAGACTTCAAGCCTTAGTTGCTGCACAGAAATTGATTCAAACAATTTTGATTGGATTTGGACTAGCAGCTAAAATATGAACAAGGAGAAGACAATGGTGGGAGGTCACACACATGAAATTACCCTTGCGACAACCTGGAATCGACCCAGATGGAATGTACAATGTCATGGAACACTACAATCACAACATGAAGGCTTGAGCAATGAATTGGTGATGTATGCGAGGGTATCACTTGGCAAGCCAGATATTGAGGTATGGGAGCAGGCAAATGCGGGTGCAAAAAAGCTTGCTATCGTTCTGAAGATCACTGGAACACATTGTAAGTGTAGGCGTAAAGCCTTTGAGCCAAGCGGCCCAAATCTGAGGTCATGTCATGTTGCCCGTGTGTTGATGTACAGTATACTCATAGAAAACGGGATCAATGTGTGTATTGTGCTGTTGCACGGGATCACTGTGCTGTTGCACTGGCCATTGACATTTGACCCACTGTTGCATCTATGGATGTTAATGTTCAGTTCCAGGACCCATTGACACAAGTTACAGAGGGATTGTGGAGGGAAGATGACAAATATGGCCAAGTTAGCTACCTGAGTCACGTAAAAGATGACACATACACGTAGCAAACCAAGCAATATTTCCAGCCTTGCTCCAGCGCACACAGTTGTGCATCACCACTGTGGCTAGCGGTCGAGTCAAGAACCAGAGAAAAAGCAGAGAAATTGCTATGTGGTGAGAATGGGCAGTTTTGCATAGATAGTGATTTACCAATCTGCTCTGAACCAATTGATTTTTCAAAATTTGTACCACAAACCAGCTCCTAGATACCTGGTGCTATAATATTATTTGTGGCTCATAAAAATATTATTATTGGCCTAGACTGTAGGGTTCAACTGAGAATCCGGCTGAATTTGGTGGTCTCTAGACTTGAGGGATTAATCATTTGTAGGGGCCCTGGTACTTGGGCATTATGGACTGCAGGCACTACCGAAAGCACAAAAGAAGAGAGGGAGAGATGCCTTGAGTACCCCAGGGATCCAAACCCAGAAGGTGAGGGGCTGGAGCGCCATAGACAAGCTGAACAACACCAACTTGGTGGTGAATGGGAGATAACATTGGTGTATGAACTTTATGTGCCATGCCATGTTATCTGCCATTAGGGGAAGTCAGGGTTTGGAATTTTCCTGGAAATGATTTAACTCAGGCTGGGTCGATTCTGTTGTTGATTCTGATTTCAATTCTGGTCCACTTCGGAGTCCGGCATCGAGCCGCAGTCAGTTTTTGTTGGGACTGAGAATCAAAATCAAGAGGTAGGCGGGATCAAAGTTTCGGACATCAACCTCCAAAAGTTTTGACATGCTGTGCAGGGGAGGGAGGGAGGGTCCGGATCACGGTCCGTATGGACCTCAGTCTTTTTTCCGGAGATAACTTTTTTTTTCGGCGATATCGCCGGATTCGACTTGGTCCGATCTCGTCCGAGACTCCGAACTGTCATTTTACGGCATCTATTTTCAAGATCATTTGCCGTTTAAGGCCTCTTTTACAAGGAAATAAATTAGTTTGATTACATAGACAGACAGAGAAGATATGGAAATGGGAGGGTAGCCAAAATTCTGGAAGGTTCTGACTAAAAATGAGACTGCAAACTCAAAGTTCTCAATTCTTCCTGGCAAAAGTGGCCCATCAGCACAACTTTCCTAATCTGGGGGAGTTGTCAAAGAGGTCTGTGTGCGATCGGGAATTCCCGCTTACCTCTTGATCGAAATGATTGATTCTGGAGTCGATTCTGATGTTGTTCCTCCTCTGGAGGAGGAACAATGATTTTGTTCCAATTCTCAGTCAATTCTGGCGTCAGAATCGGTTTCAGAATTGATTTCAGAATTGCCTCAGAATCAACACTGAATCAACAACTCTGACTTCCCCTATTGCTGAGGCCCGAGAAGCACAAAGCTTTTAAAAAAAATTCTGACTACATAGAAAGCTTCCGCATTCTTTCTTACATCCCCCATATTATTTTCCTGATTTTAGAGGGTGTGGATATGAAGCTTCAAGCAGCCGAACCACGGTTGGAGCTGAAGCAGTGTTACTTTGCTGTATCATATTTGGTCTGTAGCTCAAAATGGTAATAAATGCAAGTCATGTGACGTATTTGCGACATTTTTGGTCCTCCCCCCTCAGACTCCCCCCAAATAGGCACATACAGGATAAATCCTGTTTGTGAAAAAGTACTAACGTACTGTTTGTGAATAAGAACGCCCGACTCACCAGAATATTTCACAAATTCTACGTATTTCAACACCCTCCCTTTCAAATTACTTCACCAACACTGGCTGGCCGTGGGCTCCAATAAAGACCAACGGTACCTATTGCTGATTCACCAGGCTCTTGGCTCGCCGTCGGCCGAACCTTCCCTCGCGTTCTGTGAACATTCTATATAAAGAGAACAAGCAGTCATGACCTTGCGTTCTCCTGGCCCAGTCCCTGCGTGCAATGCTCCCTAGTGCTCTTCTCATATTGACCGGTTGTGTCGCTACATGCTTGGCCAAAATCTACGAAAGTGTTTCCGAATTGCCTGGGAATCTCACCTATGACTTTGTGATCGTTGGCGGTTTGCCTATTTTCCGGTTATGTTTCAGGTCTTGGTGACTGTAGTCTAGGTGGAACCGCTGGGAACGTGGTTGCCAATCGGTTGACTGAGAATCCACGGTTCAAGGTCTTAGTACTCGAAGCAGGCGTCTCGTCAGTGCTGCTAGCTCTTCCGTTCGCATTTTTGTCGACTCCCCGGCTTAGAAATATCGGTGTTTTGGATTCGGTGGTTCCTGCCTTTGTTGGAAACCTGCTTGGTCCTACCATTTATGAATGGAGTGGGTTCTCGCCTGTTTCCTCAGCGACCGCCGCTGAAAATTTACAGATTATACCACGACCTCTCAATCTGGGTTGAATGGGCGTGTTCTCCCTTATGCAAGAGGTTCGTGTGTCCCAGTTCGAGAGAAAGTACTGATCACTCCTTCGGCAGCGCATATGCTTGGTGGATGTAGTTCACACAGTAAGGCGCTTACTCTTCCGTTCCGTCTGCTAAAAATAAACTCGGGGCGAGACGGCATGTTCTACACCCGCGGAACAATAGAGGATTTCGATCGGTACGCGAAAATAACGGGCGACGCGGGATGGTCCTGGGATCGAATTTTTCCATATTTCCTGAAGGTGGTATTGGTTGTGTTTCTCTCTTTCCACGACTGATCTTATTTCTGAGAATGAAAAATGGACCCCACCAGCAGATCATCACAACACTCAAGGACAATTCGACCCGTCTTTCCACAGTACTAAAGGGATCACCTCCGTCACCTTGCCTGGGTTCGATTGGCCTATCTTTTATCACAAGGTTCTTCAAACCACCAAGGAGCTGCCCGACATATTCCCGTTTAATCTGGACTTGAATTCTGGGAAGCCTTTGGGTCTCGGTATGTGCGCGCGAATTGCGAATCTCGTTGGATCTTAGCTTTTTCGGATCAGGCTGGTTGCAATCCACGATCGGCCACGGAATGCGAAGCAGTTCTGCAACATCGTATCTGGCTCCTGAATTTATACGACGTGAAAACTTGCATGTTCTGTTACATGCCCAAGTAGCTCAGCTGGTTGATACCAGAAATGTCGCCGGCAAACTCTCCTTCGGCGGTGTTCGATTCTTGCAAGGTATTTGCCAGTTGTGATTGTGCTTCCGTCCTATAAAAATTGATTCAAAAATCGCAAGGAACCTCTCAATTCACAGCCCAAGCCACGAAAGAAATTATCCTTTCCGCGGGAACAGTTGGAACTCCAAATATCCTGTTTCACTCAGGAATCGGGGACCCGAACATCTTAAATCCACTTGGAATCCCGACTATCCTGGACCTTCCGAGCGTTGGACAGGGCATACAAGATCAGCCATTTTTCCCCGCCGTCTGGTCGGTAAACTTCACGCAAACCTTCGACTCCGTAACTGAGAATGCGACCCGATTCGACGAGGCCTTTGCTGAATGGACCAACTCTCACACGGGCCCCTTCGCTATGTTTGGGCCCAGTCATGTTGCCTGGCTTCGTTTAGCTCCTGATTCCCCCATCTTCGAGAACTTCTCCGACCCGTCAGCCGGTCCGGAGACGCCTCACATTGAGATTGCCCTTTCGGTATGTGTGATTCTCACTCAAGAAACGGATCTCCCAAGTCAATTGACACCCATAGCCTGGCAAAGGACTGGGACCCCCGAGCAATTCGGGTAATTTTGTGAGTGCTGGATTGGCCGTAGTCAGTCCAATTAGCCGTAAGCTTGCATTGTTTAACTAACTCACAGTGCAATGTTCTCACTTCCTTTGCAAGGCGGGTCCATCACAATCAACAGTAGCAACCCATTCGACCCTCCTGTTATCGATCTTGGAATGCTTCAGAGCGACTTTGATCTTTTCACCTTGCGCGAAGCTCTCAAGCGCGCACAACAATTCTTCAAAGCGCCAGTTTGGCAAGACGTCATTATTGGCCCAACCCAAGATCTGGAAAATATTACAACGGATGCTCTGGACACATTTATCAGAAACACGGTCACACCGGTGTTGCACCTTGTCGGCAGTGCGGCGATGTCGGCGCGGGATGCAAAACACGGGGTAGTGGATCCGGATCTCCTCGTTAAGGGTGTACACGGTCTTAGAATCATCGATGCGTCCGTTATGGTCAGTAACTCATTCCAGCAGCCAGTTGCATGACGAAGTATTAACCACCACGGAAGCCGGTGATACCCAGTGCACACACGGCTGCAGCGACTTATGCCATTGCAGAGAGAGGAGCAGAAATTTTAAAACAGACCTGGATGTAGTATCGTGAAAGCGTAGGATTCAAGTAGGATTAGGCTTTCGTTTCTGTATCTTTCAAATTTCAACTTAGGTTCACGTGACTTCGGTTCAACTTCGCGTTTATCGTACAGAAAACAAGGTCTCCCTTCAACATAGAATCTACCTCCACCTTTCTCCCATTGAATACAACTCTCAGACTGTCTCAGCTCGTGAAATACCCCTCAGTCCGTCTTTTCTTGGGTCGGTCAAACAATGCCGGTGAGTGCCTCGAAAATGCAGTTTTTGGCCAACAAGGAGGCCAGATTCACGGAACAACTCATTTTTTTCTGATCCACAACACGATTTGTACCTACATAGCGTGGAAGGAAGCCCGGTGTTAATCACTTCCATACTTCTTTCACCAAATCCGCGCCTTATATTTCAATGAGGTACGAGTTAGAGCGATATATATCGTCTGTCAAGAGAGAGACTCGCCTCTTTCAGCTACTGCATAGGTTGGGGCCTGAGTGTGTCCACTGGGCACATACGGCTATCAAAATTCGTCAGGAGGGTTGAGCGGCATGCTTGTAATCTGCTTGCTCACCATGACCGAAGCGTCAATGACACGTATGCCGGTGGCACCTTTGAGCAGCAGATCTGGACCGACTACACCCCATTTCGCTTTTTTCGGAGACATCGCTGCGCTTCCTACCGGATGGGACGAGTCGCCGACCGTCTCCCGAATATATGTATCAAGAGCCTCGTCCGACGTCAGTGCTTGGGCAAGATTGTCAAGAGGCCGTATCACGAATCCTTTCCATGCTTTTGCAGAAACGAACTTCGCTGCCTTCTTTATTGCGACACGCATTGCGAACACGTCATAATCGTCAACCAGCAACCCAAGGTCAATCAAAGGCGCATCGAAGGGGTTGCTGGTGTTTAGGGTGATAGAACCGCCTGAGAAGATATCCAGGACTGCCTTCTCACAGTAAATATCAAAACTTACGACTAGCTGGAGAAACGACAGAGGCGTGGAGGCTAATGAAGTTCCCTCCTTCCGGGGGAATCGGAGTCATGATACCAATGCCGCTCTGAGAAGGCGGTCAGTTTGCGCTTTCCTACCGCTCTATACATACCGCAATTTGCAGTTCGATATGCGGTGTATTAATCCCCGCTGCGGGGTCTGCGTGTTGGGAAAATATTGAGGAATTGGCGTCCAGGCGAAGCCATGCGACATGTCCCCCCACGATCGTACTGACCAATGGGCCTTGTCGCGTCTCATTCCATTGACGCAAATCCTCCGTAAGTTTGGTGGAGTTCTGGGTATAACTCTCAAAGGTCTCAGTAGAGTCAACGAACCAGCTGTTGGAAACCTGCAACACAAGGCCATTGCCGATCAGCACTTCACGAGAATTTAATTTGAAAAGAAACGAACCAGGGGTTGATTAACGAAATTTTGGCCGACGTCGGGAAGATCAACAATGGTCTTGATTCCATGACGGGCAAGAGAGGTCCTATTCCCTATGCCGGAGTTCAACAATATATGTGGTGTTCCCACTGAACCAGCGGAAAGTATGATTTCCTTGGAAGCCTGGACGATGAAAAGTTCTGCCGGAATGTAGTAGTGAACAACATATTCTCATATCCACTGAGGTGTCGTTACCTTTTTTATCTTGGGAAAATTCAACCTGGTTGAAATGAGTGCTCCCGTTGACACTGAGGACCCTCGAGACTTGAGCGTTTATGAGAACGTGAAGGTTGGGTCGGTTGATGAATGGAGCCGCAAGATAAGACACTGCAGAGCTACTCCGGGCTCCATTCTCGATAGTATTCTGTGCCCATCCTGAGTTGAAATCAAAGTCTGTCCAAAACTTGATGGAAATCGAGACAAACCGACGCCGAGCGGCACACCCGCGTTATAGTCCAGTACAAATTTGAACTCGTCGGGCATTTCCACGGTGGTTTCTATGACACGGGAAAACGTTGGCCACTGATATCCCGGTAAACTGACTGAATTTATTCCCGTCGTGCTGTGTACTGCGGGATCGAATTGTCCGTGGGTGTCGTGATGATCCGCTGGTGGGGACCACTTTTCATTCTGAAAATGAGGAAATGGATAAGGTAACGAAATAATGGATAGAAATGAAGGAAACCTTGCGGAAATATTTTTGTATCGCGTCCCACCCCCAACCAGGATCTCCCGTAACATTGGAATACCTGTCGAAATCATCTCGTGAACCCCTTGTGTACCACATCCCATCTACTCGTCGTCAATTAACACCCTTTGATATACAGGCAGGCTGACTTATGGAGCTTGTGCCACCGAGTAGACGGCCTCGCGGATACGATAGTGCTCTATTCGCGGCATTTGATTGAGGAATGGTCGTATAATTCCTGAGACCAAATAGTCAGAAACTGATTCCGTCTCCGTTACCATTCCAATTACCAGGTGTACCCAAGTCTGGGATCAAAAAGACCCAGAATCAACCCCGGAACGATGGAGTCGAGGATACCTATGTTCGAACCGCCGGCTTCCAAGACCAGAACTGAAAATCCGGGAGTTTCGGTCAATCGATTTGCGACCACATTCCCCGCAGTGCCGCCTACACCACAGAGTGCTTAGAGAGTCATGCACGAAAGTGACTATTGCATGGCATACCGCCAACAATCACAAAATCGTAGGCTAGTCCGGGAGGTAGTTGATTAAATGTCTCATATACAGCCGCCCGGCAAACGACGAGACCGAGCAAAAGGAGTGTCCAACCGCGGGAGAGGCTCATAGGTAGATGCCAGTGTACGGGCAACCAAAAGCGTCGAATCATCCTCCATATATCATATATGCCTACGGCAAACAAACCTGCGCCCGGAAAGTAACATGTCGGCGCTCATGGGTCGGCTTAGAGGGTGGACTCACCGCCAAAGATAGCTAAGAACCAGTCATGGGATAAATAACCTTGACTTGAAGAAGAAGCGGCACACCGCGGGCTGCAAAGAAGTGACGACTTCTGGAAAGTGTCGTAAGATGTGGGATAAATGCACTGATCCTGACAAGGGTGATGCTGATTGGTGCGAATCCGAGTGAACCGGAAGTCAGAGCGCCACTTGGGCCTGGATATTCTCCATTTCTTGATGAATGCCTTCACAGTTTGGAATATATTCGTCTCAAGTCCTTGTCGCTTCGCCATTTTCAACCCGAGTCACGTGTGTTGAAATCTCAGGAAAAAGAAAGAAAGAAAACACACCAGCGAAAACCCCGAGTGTTTGTTTGTCTGTTTGACAGAAAACTTTGCATGGATCGAAAGCTATATCCACTTGTGAATTATGACTGCACCTTGAGATCGTGCTCCGCCACAACATTCCCCGACTGAATCTCGTCCGAGTCGACACTGTATCGAATGGCCTGCACAACATCTCACTGGGGCTGATATCTGGAACAGAATGAGCATGTTTACGAGAAAAAACCAACTCGAACCCACCCAAGCACCTTTCGTGCACTGCACGCGAGTCATCAATGATCAGGTCAATCAGTTACTAGTTGCTCCTCAAGCGTTGCCGGTTGGAGGAAGATTGCGGGATCCAACCGGCGGGGAGCCAAAGTCGGGCGGGAACCGGATATTGCGGCGAACGGGAGAAGGAAGTGGTATCGCAAGAAGAGGAATGCCTCCATGATATGCACCAGTAGATACATGAGTAGCGGCGGCAGCACGTTGAGCACAAGTTTCCGTGTCGCGTAGTGCTATTATTTCGAACTCCATGAGCACAATAATTATTTACGTGCGCTTCCGTGGATTGTAGAGAAAAGAAATTTTGAAGAGCCTGGGCTTGAATTCAGGAGGTAGTTGATTAAAAGTCTCATAGTATACAGCCGCCCGGCAAACGGCGAGACCGAGCGAAAGGAGTGTCAAACCGCGGGAGAGGCTCATAGATATATGCCAGTGTGCGGGCAATCGAAAGCGTTAAGTCATCCTCCCAATATCTTATGCCTACGGCAAACAAACCTGCGCCCGGAAAGCAACATGTTGGCGCTCATGGGTAGGCTTACTACTTTGGAGAGGGTGAACTCACCGCCAAAGATGGCTAAAGAACCAGTCATGGGATAAATAACGTTCTTGGAGAAGAAGCGGCACACCGCGGGCTGAAAAGAAGTGAAGACTTCTGGAAAGTGTCGTAAGATGTGGAATGAATGCACTGATCCTGACAAGAGTGATACTGATTGGTGCGAATCCGAGTGAACCGGAAATCAGAGCGCCACTTGGGCCTGGGCATTCTCCATTTCTTGATGAATGTCTTCACAGTCCGGAATATATTCGTCCCAAGTCTTTGGCCATTTTCAACCTGAGTTACGTGTGTTGGAATCTGAGGAAAAAGAAAGAAAGAAGGCACACCAGTGAAAACCCCAAGAGTTTGTTCGTTTTGACAGAAAAATTTTCATGGATCGAATTGAGTATTCTATAAGAACGAAGCACATTACTAATGTCTGTTTGTCCAGTTTCTCGTACTGTTCCGGTGGTTGCATAATAACCCAGGCAAATAGTTGTTCCTGAATCTCGTCGATGATACGCTTTTTGACCAGTTGGCGCGCCTATCTCTTTTCCCCTAGTTTGTTGCTCCTCAGAATGGGTGGCTGTGCTAGTGGATAGCCAGAGCAGCAAACTAATAGGACAAAGATATCTGGTTGACGCCGTAATATGATCTAAATAATCCGTCAACTGAGCTCAAGCCTAGCCCTTATACTCCAAGTATACTTTTGTATTTCATTCAAGTCGACAGGGGAGTGAGGCATGACCTTTCGACACCAAAATTGGGCGTGACCCCTCCGAAACTTCGACATTTTCTACAGAAGTTTTCGCCTTTTGGGTCTTGCAGGTAATTTTGGCCGTGACTAGCGGCAGGTTCGACAACGCCACAGATAGCGGACCGTGCCGCTCGTCGGCCTTACTTGCCTTGCAGTTTTCAACAACATGCGGCAAAGTCCGATCAAAGTTGATATCGGAACAAAACGGTCCGACTCATTCCGTTGCTGCCCAGTAACATTATCATTATGACTGTCATCGGCAGCCGGCACTGCTTGCTTTCTGCCACGACATACGTCTGATCTTGCCTCCCTTTTTTTAACTGCTGCCTGGGATGGCTGTTATCCCGCTGGAACTGCTGGATATAATCCTCTCGTTTCTGACGGCTAAAGAGCTTAAGATATTGGTCCAAGTTTCTCGGGCCGGTGATACCCAGTGCACACACGGCTGCAGCGACTTATGCCATTGCAGAGAGAGGAGCAGAAATCTTAAAACAGACCTGGATGTAGTATCGTGAAAGCGTAGGATTCAAGTAGGATTAGGCTTTCGTTTCTGTATCTTTCAATTTCAACTTAGGTTCACGTGACTTCAGTTCAACTTCGCGTTTATCGTGCAGAAAACAAGGTCTCCCTTCATAGAATCTACCTCCACCTTTCTCCCATTGAATATAACTCTCAGCTCGTGAAATACCCCTCAGTTCGTCTTTCCTTGGGTCGGTCAAACAATGTCGGTGAGTGCCTCGAAAATGCAGTTTTTGACCAACAAGGAGGCCAGATTCACGGAACAACTCAATTTCTTCTGATCCGCAACACGATTTGTACCTAAATAGCGTAGAAGGAAGCCTGGTGGTAATCACTTCCATACTTCTTTCACCAAATCCGCGCCTTATATTTCAACGAGGTGCGAGTTAGAGCGATATATAGCGTCTGTCAAGAGAGAGACTCGCCTCTTTCAGCTACTGCATAGGTTGGGGCCTGAGTGTGTCCACTGGGCACATACGGCTATCAAAATTCGTCAGGAGGGTTGAGCGGCATGCTTGTAATCTGCTTGCTCACCATGACCGAAGCGTCAATGACACGTATGCCGGTGGCATCTTTGAGTAGCAGATCTGGACCAACCACGCCCCATTTTGCTGTTTTCGGAGACATCGCTGCGCTTCCTACCGGATGGGCTCCGTGGCTGGCCGTCTCCCGAATATATGTCTCAAGAGCCTCGTCCGATGTCAGTGCTTGGGCAAGATTGTCAAGAGGCCGTATCACGAAGCCTTTCCATGCTTCGGCGGAAACGAATTTGGCTGCCTTCTTTATTGCGATACGCATTGCAAACGCGTCAAAATCGTCAGCGAGCACCGCAGGGTCAATCAAAGGCGGATCGAAGGGGTTGCTGGTGTTTAGGGTGATAGAACCGCCTGGGAAGATATCTAGCACTGCCTTCTCGCAGGAAATATTAAACTTACGGCTGGCTGGAGAAACGACAGAGGTTTGGAAGCTAATGAAGTTCCCTCCTTCCGGGGGAATTGGAGTCGCGAGACCAATGCCGCTCTGGGAAGACGGTCAGTTCGCGCTTTTCTACCGCCAGATACATACCGCAATTTGAAGTTCGATGTGCGGTGTATTAATTCCGGCCGCGGGGTCTGCGTGTTGGGAAAATATCGACGAATTGGCGTCCAGGCGAAGCCACGCGATATGTCCCCCCACAATCGTACTGACTAATGGGCCTTGTCGTGTCTCATTCCATTGACGCAAATCCTCCGCAAGTTTGGTGGAGTTCTGGGAATAACTCTCAAAGGTCTCAGTAGAGTTAACAAACCAGCTGTTAGAAATCTGCAACACAAGGCCAGTGCCGATCAGCACTTCACAAGATCTGATTTGAAAAGAAGCGAACCAGAGGTTGATCAGTGAAATTTTGGCCGACGTCAGGAAGATCAACAATGGTTTTGATTCCATGACGGGCAAGAGAGGTCCTATTCCCTATGCCGGAGTTCAACAATATATGTGGTGTTCCCACTGAACCAGCGGAAAGTATGATTTCCTTGGAAGCCTGGACGATGAAAAGTTCTGCCGGAATGTAGTAGTAAACACCATGTTCCCATATCCACTGAGGTGTTGTTACCTTTTTTATCTTGGGAAAATTCAACCTGGTTGAAATGAGTGCTCCCGTTGGCACTGAGGACCCTCGAGACTTGAGCGTTTATGAGAACGTGAAGGTTGGGCCGGTTGATGAACGGATCCGCAAGATAAGACACTGCAGAGCTACTCCGGGCGCCATTCTCGATAGTATTCTGTGCCCATCCTGGGTTGAAATTAAAGTCTGTCGAAAACTTGATGGGAATCGAGACAAACCGACGCCGAGCGGCACGCCCGCGTTATAGTCCAGTACAAATTGGAACTCGTCGGGCATTTCCACGGTGGTTTCTATGACACGGGAAAACATTGGCCACTGATATCCCGGTAAACTGACTGTATTTATTCCCGTCGTGCTGTGTACTGCGGGATCGAATTGTCCGTCGGTGTTGTGATGATCGGCTGGTGGGGACCATTTCTCATTCTGAAAATGAGGAAATGGATGAGGGAATGAAATAATGGAGAGAAATAATGAAGGAAACCTTGCGAAAGTATTTTTGTATCGCGTCCCACCCCCAACCAGGATCTCCCGTAACATTGGAATACCTGTCGAAATCATCTCGTGAACCCCTGGTGTACCACATCCCGTCTACTCATCGTCAATTGACACCCTTTGATATACAGGCAGGCTGACTTATGGAGCTTGTGCCCCCGAGTAGGCGGCCTCGTGGATACGACAGTGCTCTATTACCAGCATTTGGTTGAGGAATGGTTGTATAATTCCTGGGATCAAATGGTCAGCTGAGGCCCGATTCCTCCGTTACCATTCCGACTACCAAAGGTATCCAAGCGTGGGATCAAAAAGACCCAGTTCCAATGCCGGAACGATGGAATCAACGACACCTATGTTCGAACCGCCGGCTTCCAAGACCAGAACTGAAAATCCGGGATTTTCGGTCAATCGATTTGCGACTACATTCCCCGCAGTGCCGCCTACATCAAAGAGAGGTTAGAGTCATGTATGAAAGAGATCATTGCATGGCGTACCGCCAACAATCACAAAATCGTAGGCTAGTCCGGGAGGTAGTTGATTAAAAGTCTCATATACGGCCGCCCGGCAAACAGCGAGACCGAGCAAAAGGGGTGTCAAACTGCGAGAGAGGCTCATAGGTAGATGCCAATGTACGCGCAATCGAAAGTGGTAAGTCATCCTCCCAATATATTATGCCTACGGCAAACAAACCTTCGTCCGGAAAAGAACATGTCGGCGGCCACGCGTAAGCTTACTACTCCACAGGCCTCCACTTTGGGTCCGAATCTCACCGCCAGTCGTGGAGAGCATTGGATCTGTTGGGATCAATTCTACCGTAGAATCCGCGTAGAATCTCGGGTAGAACTGATGCGAGAGGGTAACCGTAGAATGATGGTAGAAAGATGGGAGAGTTCGGGTAGACGGCAGATCTTCCTACTCTATAGTAGCAACAAAGCATTTGGCACCAGCAAGGCAAAAAATCTAAAGCAATAACACTCAACTTGAAGTACATTTTGCAAAATGCCAAATGCCCTGGGGAAACCTGGGTGCTGAGTGCACGCATCGACAAGTGCATGTACAATTTTTTGTTTTCGGAGTCGGGAGTTCTTGTGCGGAGTTCCGCTGGCTGGGTCGCACAAGAACTTGCGTGCTCACTGCTACATAACACTGAGACAGGCACGCTTCAATGGGTTAAAGAAAATCTTGCCAAACCCGCTTCGAAAACTGACACACTGATTGGCGGGGATTCTACCCGAGATTCTACAGAGAGTCTACGCCCCAGCGGATTCAAATTTCCGAAGTCGTGGGATAAATAATGTTGACTTGAGGAAGAAGCGGCACACCGCGGGCTGAAAAGAAGTGGAAGACTTCTGGAAAGTAGTCGTAAGATGCGAAATAAATGCACTGATCCTGACAAGGGTGTTGCTGATTGGTACGAATCCGAAACCGCCGGAAGTCAGAGCGCCACTTGGGGGCCTAGACATCTCCATTTCTTAATGAATGTCTTCACGGTCTGGAATATATTCGTCCCACGTCCTCGGCGCTTCGCCAGTTCAACCCGGGTCACGTGCGTTGAAATGTCGAGGGAAAAGAATGAATGAATGAGCGAAAACCCCAAGAGTTTCGTTTCACAGAAAACTTTTCACCGAAAGCTATATCCACTTGTGAATTATGACCGCACCTTGAGACCGTGCTCTGCTGCAACATTCCCCGATTGAATCTCCTCGACACTGTATCGAATGGCTTGCGCAACATCCCACTGGGGCTGATATCTGGGATTGAATGAGCATGTTTACGAGAGAAAACCAACTCGAACCCACCCAAGCACCTTCCGTGCACGCGAGTCATCAATGATCAGGTCAATCAGTTGGCCCTCAAGCATTGCCGGTTGGAGGAAGATTGCGGAACCCAACCAGCGGGGAACCAAAGTCGGGCGGGAACCGGATATTGCGGCGAATGGGAGAAGGAAGTGGTATCGCAAGAAGAGGAATGCCTCCATGACATGCGCCAGTAAATACATGGGTAGCGGCGGTAGCACGTCGAACACAAGTTCCCGTGTCGCGTAGTGCTATTATTTCGAACTCCATGAGCACAATAATTAGTTACGTGCGTTTCCGTGACTGACCTTGATTGCGGACCGGACATCTTCAATACTCCAGGCAGGCCCACGTCCGGTGATTAGAAACGCTTCGCCAGATACTTCCTCGGGAATCCGGGTTAGGGCATTCTCGTAAACTAGGTGCGCCGCAGCGACATCCCAGACGCAGACTTCCGTTGCCGTCCATGGCTGGTCCCACATGGGCGTTCGGGGCATCGTAAGGGTGCCGCTCACAAGGCGGGTCGTTAGGCCCGATGATCGTACTTTTCAAGGGGAATAACTTAGATTTAGAAGGGTCAGAAACTGACAACTTACTGTCCCGGCCGCAGGATTCCCGTTTTGAGGCCCTCGTTCACGCTTGCATTGATAACGAGCTGTTCGGCCATGCGTTTGGAGCGCGCGTAGCAGCCTTCTTTGAGGATATACGCTGGTGGACTGCTATCGTCCCGAATACTGACGGGGAATGTATCCCAGTCCACGCGTAGAAATTTGGGACATCCAGAGACCACCTCGGAACTGGAAGTATAGACTACCATTGCAGAAGGTAGTTCTTTGGCCACAGTCAGTATATTCTTTGTACCTGTCACGTTCACCCGGTACGACGCATCCCAGCAATAGGACGCGCGCTCCCAGAAACGGATGATGGCAGCCGTGTGAAAGATAACAGTCGGCGGAGCGCCTGTAGCGGGAAACGGCGCGCCGAGGGCGTCACGAACAGATTGAAGTGACGTAATGTCTGTTTTGATGAATGAAACGGAGGGATGATCAAGGAGCGTGGGCGCCGGAGGGTTTACGTCGAGAATCCTAATGCTTGTTTCCCCACGCATGATCAATAACCGCACGATGTACCTGCAAAATCAAATTAGAATTGTCAAGTTTCAAACGCACGTCTCAGCCTACGTTCCAAGAAATCCCGATCCCCCAACAACTGCATATCCGGCATGGGTGGCGGGCGGAACAGCCTGCAATCGGCCAGGTACAGGTTTGTTTTGGTTACAGCACAGTTTGTCTAGGACAGACCTTCAACATATCGATGTCTTTGTAGGATACTGTCTCAAGCTCCTGCACGCCAGTGGATTCGTAGGCATTCTCTCTCGAAGAGGACGAAGCGGGTGACCGACGAAGCCGAACAATAAGCCTAGTAACGGGGAACGAGATTAGAGAGACTCAGGTGTTGCGAGACGAGACTACATACCTGTGGATATACCACGCACAGAAAAGCGGAATTCCAAGGAAAATAACCATTCTGAACATTGTGGGAGCGAACCTCAGCGAGGACGTTATGGTGGAAAAAAGAACTTGGAGGTGGCAGTGCAAGAGCCATGCCGTGATCGACAGGCACGCACGCCGCCTGTTGGTTACCATTTACCCGGCGTTACTATGTAACCATCACGGATGCCTGTGCAAACAAGCTCTTAGCGAGACGCGTCTCGACGCGTTTCTCACTATCGAATCCTGTTGTGAGCCTCCCAAAGCTTTAAATGATTTATCTGCCCTTTTATTCTTTGTTTCCACTTCAAATGGCATAATTCCAAAGAACGACCAAATTGAACAAATATATCGGTGTGGTGGTTTGCTGTTTCAAAAACCGATCACGGCTGATTCAAGATCTTAGGAAGGGAGAGTTTGTCCTATGATCTCTCTGCGACGCGTTAAACACGTATTCACGTGAAAACCCGAAAGGAAGTCTTACATAGTAACGCAGGCCATCGGGCTCTACCGGGTAACGAGCGCGGTATTGACCATTATAAGGTATATTCCGGAGCGGTCCCGTGAAGGAACAACCGTAGCGGAATGCGTGCTTCAAGCTTGGCTAAGCGCTGATTAATCGAAGTCAGTGCCGACATTGTATTGATGATGGTATAGGGGCTGAAACACCTTTGCTCGCTGTCCGATACAGCCCGAACTTCGAAGACGTCCGTTCAGCTCGGAGGCCCGGTATGCGATGGGGGAAGCGAAAGATGGAATCATGTTTGGATGTGCACTCTACCATCCCATGGTCTCTCAGCCTCTGCTACGGTACCGGTACGCAATGTTTTGCAGAGTCAACAGGGCATTTTGAGAAGTCCATGGGAGTGTTCACCAAATCGTTGCACGTCGGCCTCGATGGGCTTGACGGGTATGACAGACTGGAAGGGTCGTCCTGCTCGTAAGTGCACCGAGTTAACCTATGCTACTGGGCTCGGATAGGGGCGAGTCGGCGACGAGGAACCTCGCAGCAGCAAGTCGTGCTCAGCCATTCAGATTGTAGTGGCCCGTGGGGCGATGGCCATGGGATCCGAGACTGGGTGAAACAGAAGAGAAGGTGGCCCACAGAGCTTCAAGCCCGACAGGTTTTCAATTTTTTTGGTTGATGGGGTTTTCTTTGGAGGGGGAGGGTGTAAACCCGCTGACCGTGCGAGGTACGAGTTAAGAAAATATATAGCGTCTAGATCTGTCCAGAGAGACTAGGTATCTTCCGCCGCCGCCCATTGATCCATTTTCCGGAAGCGCCTGGTATCGAGTCTACGACAGACGGGTCGGCCCGTGTTCAACGTTCAACCTACTGCATCAAGTTCCAACTGCAATTTCAATTGCTGGCTATCCGGTTAGTGCATCGTACCTCAATTGCGCTGCGCCCTCTTTCATTTTTCGGAGGGATTCGATTCAAGCCAGTGCCAAATTTCAAGTTGACGCAAATCCAAGTTCAAGTTATCCAACAACGGAAGTGGATCCGCGCGCACACAATTTTTTTCTCTCTTTCGGTGATAACCCCGTTCAACTCTGGCCCAACCTCCAAGTACTCGGTGCACGTATAAGTTGAATCTGTGTCCAAAATGAATCAAACCTGCCATCGTACTAATCCCGCTCATCACAGCGATCCTATTGGGCTCGGCGATGGTCTCATCAAACTAAATGGTGGCGAGGAGGGTGGGTTAAATTATTTAGGGTGGACGGAAGTGGGAAGGGTGATCTACGGGGTGATATTTGCCCGATGAAGGAAAGGAAAGAATCTCAAGGAAGACCAACCGTGCTCGTCCCATAGACCGAATCGTATCCATAAGAAAGCAGAAAGGGATAATTACATATGTACACATAAACTGAATTCATCGCAGAATGGCCATCTCCGCACTCACAACCGCGAGGCCCACGGCACCCATCGCCACAAGAGGGAGTGTATTCCAAAATGCAAACGTCCTCTGCCCGATGAAAATGCCTTTTTGCTTCAGAATCGCACGCCAGAGGAGGCCCGCGAGGCTGGCGCTATAGGTGAAGCTCACCGCGCCGATGTTGCTCGCGACCGCGAGTGCGATCGCCGCGGCGCGCTGGGTGTGCGCAGGCAGGAACGCCGCGCGCACAACTTTTGTTAGTAATCTGAGTTGTCAAGGAAGAAAAGGTCAATGTGAGGATGGGTAGCGAGAAAGCGAGCGTACATGGTGGCACCGATGTTGGTTCCAGAGAGGTTGCATAGGATTATGCCCAGGACGCCGATGATCCATATGGTCGGGTAGGGACTCGCAGGGTTGCGGTGCGTCGCGTGGCGAAGCCAAGACGCGAAAACATCGATCCAACCCTGGTGCGCGAGAGCTTCGATTAATATGAACTGGGAGAAGGCGAACGGAATCAAAGCGAAGGGAAGCCGAGGTAATGCGGTAAAGAACGTCGGGAAATGGGCCGCTAGTCTAGTGCGTTGGTTGGCGTATGCGAATGAAAGAGATTTCATGAGCGGAAACGAGGTCGATGGAGACGGTGATGCCGAGGTCGCAGGGGTTGCAGTACTCGGTGTGGGTTCTGTCTGGCGGGTACTGTCACGGTGCTGCTTTGGCTCTTGGTCAGTTGTAGGGAGTGTCATGCGTCGTTTGAGCGCCTGGAGCACGATATCCTCGCCGTCCCCCGCAGTCTCGCCTACGGGATCACAGCCATCCTGACTGGACGAAGGCTGCCGTGGGGGATGCCCGAGCATAGAAATTTGATGTGTGAATCGATAGTGGTCCCACGCAAAGTCGAAAACGAATTTGGCCACTGCAAAAGGGGAGACTTATCTTCCAGACATCCACATGGAAGAAGCTGACGATAATGATGACGACGAGGCAGCTGCCTAGCAGTGCACCTCCGACCACTGCGCCTTTTGGATCGAGGAGTACGGATCGGACGTCCAAATCAGCCGCGTTATTCAACCGCCGAGGAAGGTATTTCGGCTTCCGAAACTGGAAGCCAAGGGCGGCAAAACACGCCACATTGCATGCAAGGAAGGGTAGGATGGTGTAAGCAGTGAAAGCCGCATTGTTGACTTCGAATCCTTCGCAAATCACGACATTGGTCGGATTTCCGACAAACCTATAGTGAAAGTCGATATTTCGTCTCGTAGAAAATTGAACCTACGCACAAAACCATGCTAGCTGTGTTGGCTGCGGCAAATTCGGAGATTAACCAGCTGGTCGGCTGAATGCATGGCCGCCACGTCAGGTGGAGCCTCGACTGGTAGGGGTAACACTTACGTCTAACTCCGCCACCTTCGTGTAGTACACCAAGAATGCAGTTCCGGACAAGATAACAGGATCATTGCCCAAGAAAACACTCAAGACGGTCAACAAGAGATAGAAATAGAGATACAATTTCCATCCGTTCGAGCCGCCTCGATTGCTGACCCAGAACGCGGCGGCCTGCAGCACTCCAGTTATATCGAGAGTGATCGCCATGTACGCAAGCGAAAAAAATAGAATGAGGATGTTGTAAGGTTTAACACCATCTGTTTAGTGACGTCAGGTGGGATAACCCAGAGGTCATATTCCTCACCAGTGCCAACAATGCCATCGCGGATCTGTCGCTGGTGAGCGGACGACACGACGAAGACTCTGTAGTGGTACCTGTGAAGGGCCCAAACATTGCGCAGCCCACAGGATTGCGATAGCAAGGATGGGTGCGGTGGTTAAGTTGAGAGCGGCACGCTTGGGTCCGATATATGGCAGTCGGATTGGAATAGAGAGAGGCTGGATAACGAATGCTATGGACCATATGAAAATGACCAGCGTCGCGATTGAGAAGCCAGTTGGCATCGAGTCTGCGGTAGGACCAGGGTATTGGGGAAGGTTTATGTATCCCTTCGCACAGCTTTCAATGCGTCAGAGATCTTGTACGGAAGCATAGAGCACGCCACAGTACCAAGAGAACGCCGTCACTCAAGCACGAGCTGGCCAAGTCCAGAGAAGGATTTCGAACAAGGAATAGCCTCAAAATTCCATGTTCTCCGCTAGAGGCCCTCTAGCTTCCCTCGGCGCTCAGGCAGTCGTTGTGGTCGAAGCAATGTGTTTGGAACGCACGTGCGTCACCGCTGTCGATCGTTGTCAATCCCAAATTTTGGAAAGTTCTTAGACTTCCTGCTTTTGCTATCACTGCAGTGTATAGCGCAGGTTTCATCTATCCTCCAGAGCTGCTGGTTGCCAGTTTATCCCGCGATTCTGCGTGCTTCAGCTTCTTGGCATTAACTTCAAGTGCTGTGAACGTCAGTACCCCTTGATCTCCTTGCCGCGGTTTCGCCGTCACTCCACCGTCCCCGCTTCGCGCGGCGCCTAGCTTCTGTTGAGCCAGTCTTGACATGCAACAGCTTTCCTGAGTAGAGGATATTATTACTTGATCTCCTTCTCGGTCGGGTGCCATTGCGGTCGGGTGCCATTGAGGTTCCACAGGCGCCACTATAAGCGCCAGCTAACATGTCGTTTCCCATTGAACTCTATACGACTGCAAATGCCCGAGAGATGCCTCCAAGAATCCCTCAACCGAGCCATAGACATGGGGCGCCTTCTGGACCGTGGCCATTTCTCGATTTGGACAGTGAGGTACGAAGGTCGAAACAGTTTACTTCAATAGCGTCCTGACTGAGAGAAAAGATAGATCTGGACCTGCTCGCTAATCCGCGACAGCAACCCACCGCAGAACAGCGACACTGGTCGAAGGTACATACGATTTGGTGTACGTGTGCATGACTGCTTACTTCCCATTTGCGCAGTATCCACAATCGCTGTATCCAAACTGGACTCCCGCTCAGCAGCAAAAGAGCGGGATAACCAAAATTGTGGCACATGTTCGCGGTCCGCTGCACCATTCATCATGTTCACGTCTGGGATACGGGAATTTTCACCCGGGAAAAAGACCGTGTCGTCAGGGAGGATAACCAAGAGGAATATTGGGAGCAATTACACGAGGAAGTGCCGGTCGATGTCCGACTCAGAGCCCTCTTCGTTGACAATCTCTCCGGACCGGTGCTCCAGATGCTGGGAACCAAGTAAGTACTATGTTTCTCAGCGGGTTTCGAGCGCTCATTCTCTCAGATTCAACGTCGAACCGTTCTTTTTCTCTTCGTCTTTCAATTGGATACCGGCACGATACCAAGAGGCTGTCGGAGAAGGCGACCGTGAGCCTTCCCATTCTCATCTTGCTCGATCCCTGATGACTTGTGTGTAGATATCACACTTACTCTGACATTCATTCGTTGCATGCAAAACCCGACGACAATGCCTCCGAGCCCTACATCGAGCTACTCCCCCACTATCCCAACCCTTCATTCGGAAGAGCAAGTGATCGATACACAAGCTCCTTTGCGCCTCAGTTCCAGTACGCCGCTTACCATGTCACTGTTCATTAATGAAATCTCTACTCAGCCAATCAGTTATTGCTTCCGGATATCCTCGCCATTCACATGGTGCGTCTGCCTGGTCTGAGCACCCTCATCAGCTACCACCCGCCGCACACCCACCGGACTACGGCCGCACACACGCTCCGGACGCGCCTGCTAGCCGCCGGGCAATCGGTGTACTGGAACAAGATCTTCGAGAAGACGATCTCGCACGACCCAACCTTCGTTCTCCTCGCCCTCCTTTGGTATCCTCTCTACGCGTTCGATGAGTCGCTCGATGCGCTGTACCTGCACATCTCCTGGCTGGTGCGTATCTCATATCGCGTTTCACCGTACGGCAGATCTCAATTTAATTTCGGTAATGTAGGAAGGCCGGGTGATAGCCACGACGGACATGACGCTGACGCAGCAGTTGCACGTCGTCCGCGCGCATCTCTTGCACTACGCGTCCCTCCTCGATGATTTCCGGAAATCCGTCCTATTCGTCTCCCGGACACCGAATCCCATGCTGGAGCACCCGTCCGACGAGGCACAGGCGGAAAAAATCGCGTTCGTGAAGCAGCTAATGAAGAACGAGTCCACCAATCTGCTCGACGAGATCGCGCGGCTGGAGCAAAACCGGAGCATGCAAGAGAAACGGCTGAAGAACGTGATGGATCTGGTGCGTCTTCCTGTGCACTCTCTGCCGGCATACGGAGATTGAGTCTCGATTACGTAGGCGTTTAGCAGCGTTAACCTGGAGGACAGTAAGACGATGCAGCGACTGACGGAGGCTGCCGTCAGAGACAGTGCAGGTGCGAGATACCCTTGTCTTGAGTTGCTACGCGAATACTGACGGGCATTATATGGCAGCCATGAAGCAGATCTCTTACTTGACGATGTTCTTCCTCCCCGCGTCTTTTGCTGCTGTGCGTTGCTATCTTGCATATATCAATCATCTGCAGTAATCTAATCCATCCGCAGGCGATCTTCGGAATGAACGTCAACATTCTCGCAGACGACACCCACGGCACACTCGCCCATTATTTCGCCTTCGCCGTGCCCCTGACGGCGATCACGGTGTGGGTGATCATGGCCTTCCAGTACCGTAAAAAGGACCCAAGCCACTTGATCCACGACGAGAATTATGTTTCCGTCTGGGACAAGTTCTCTTGGCCCTGGACCACCCTGCGCAGGAAACTCATGCGGACTCGGAGCGGGACCGTCAAGTCCGGTCGAACGTTGTCGAGGCCAGCATCTAAGGCTTTTGACCCCAATGATGCTCCGTAAAGCCCATCCAGTCCATATTTTGTCTCTCGCTCTGTAGCAAATTATGGAATAGTGTAATCATATTTATTCATGTACTCGCACTAATTTTCACTGTCACAGATATATCCATGTATACTATATCTACCTAATGTAAACATGTTCCGGTGTTCTGTTCTGCTCATTCCAACTTCGGCATTGCGAATGGAATTCGAACCTGGTCGGATTTGTCGGATTTGCGCGGAGATCGGCGTCAGCCACTCGCTTATAGGGGAGCTGTCGCCGCCTCGCCCACGACAGCCACGACGTTTTTCAGCCATCCGCCATGATGCTAGGTTCTCTGTTTGCCCTACTGCTTACACTCTCCGCCGCGTGTGCACAAGATCTATACGGCTCAGACCATAACACGACAAGCATTGTCGGCACTTGGTCTTCTGGAACGCAGAAAGTCGTTACTGGCCCGGTGGGCTCGCTTTGATCTTTGGTTCTGGCTACACCTCATCGGATGCTCCTAGGGATTTGCGGATCCGGAGGAAGAAACTTTTGTGTATCCCAATGCGACCGGTGTCGGCTACTCCTTGTAAGCCCCATGCTCCTGGCTGCACGTCGACTGACCGTCTGTAGTTCTGACGACGGCTGGTACGAGCTTGCGCGGTTCCGTTATATTGCAAACGGTCTGTACCTTTCTTTGAATTATCGTAAGCATTCAGCTCTTATTTCTGAATGCACAGGCTCGCATCCGGAGTGTATAATCGCCACCGTCGTCTGGGCGCACGGAAACTACGAGCTAACCGACAACGGCTCCATCATCCTCACGCCCATCGGCGACGGCTACCAGCAGGTCCAGTCGCCCTGCACAGGCAACTCCAACTTCATGCAGAACTACAACGTAACCGAGGTGTACATGGCCTGGCGGATCTTCACCGACGTCACCTTCGGGCCCAAGCTGCATCTGTTCCAGTTCGACGGCTCCGCCGTCGCGCCGCTGTTCCGCCTCTCCGACCAGCCGAACATGCTCCCCAAGCAGAAGCTGCGCAATAAGGAGGTGACGGTCGTCACCACCACCAGAGACGGGCTCATCACGACGGAGACGCTTCTGTCGAAACGCAAGGAGAAGCGCCGGGACGCGGAGCCGCATGTGCAGCGCCGGGGGTGGAGCAGCTTCTTCTGGTAGCACGCGCCTGAGGTTTACAGAATGGACGATATATTCTTCTAATATGGCTGCGGACTTTATACTACTGGATTCCGACATATTCATGGCCGATCCCGATGTGAGCTGCAACCTATAGAACGGGGTCAGAAACTTCCTCAAGAGGAAGCGTGAAACAATACTCGCCTCCCGTAATGACGAGAAGATCAGCGAACTCGCTCGAACTTAATGAACGTCCCAGTTATCAACACTGAAGCTTCAAAACCTTGAAGAGCAGGCCGGGTTATAGATGCCACCATTTTTGTTTCGCAAAAGCGAAAAGATGTACTTACAATGGCTCTTGAGCAATACATCCCAGGACCATTTGTACAGCCCGTGGAATCGACAAGACGAAGAAGAGAAGCTACGACTTGACCGTGGCTGCTGCCACCACGCGCCGCCTTTCGACCGCTTCCTCCGCATCCACAAACAGATCCGGAACGCGCCACCACGCGTCCCACGTCGCGTCGTTGACGGGGCACAGGCGCATGAAGAATCGCGCGTCAGCAAAGGAGTCGTGGAGGAGGCGCTGGTGCGCCCACCGGTAGTCCGCCTTCGTGGGGGCCATGAGCACGAGGCCGTGGAGGCGCGGGTACGCGGCGAGGAGGCGTACGAGGGCCGCGCTCATGCTGGGGTTATCCGAGTCCGGATTCGGAAGGGCGTGGAAGTCGACCGCGAGGTAAGTCAGCGCGGGGAGAGCGGCGAATAAGGTGCCGGTGTCGGGAGGGAGGCTCTGTGTGAGCCCGAGCTGGGTGAGGGACGCAGCCCAGGGAGACAGATCCGCCGATGCGGATGGGGCACAAACTCGGAGACGCAGAGGCGCTGGAGCGGGAGAGGCGCTGGAGCGGGAGAGGCGCGAGGAGCGGCGCGAGGATGCGGTAGGGGAGATGGCACCCCACGCTCACGGCACCTGTGCAGACGCTGAGCACGCGCTGGACAGCGGGCAGCGGGACAGTCGAGGGGAAGTAGAGATGCTTGACGTGTGCTGCGAAAGAAGCTCGCCGGGCGGGCGTTGATTGTCGCAAGGAGTTGAGGAACAGCGTCCACGCCATTCCACTCCAAAAGTTGTATGCGCTCGTATATGAGAGGCTCAATCCTTACAGTTTGTAAGAGAGCAGTCACAGGCCATAGTCAGTCTACTAACCAGCTTTGTGCACGTCGGCAAACTTGAGGGAGAGTAAGCATTATTTTCCCCACGTATTGGCGCGTCCGGCCCTCCCCGACGTCGCTCGCCGCCGCCAGCTCAAAGATCTCTCGTTCCAGCTCAGGGGGTAAAAAGGGATCGCCTGTGATGACCTCGGCCTGGACAACTGGCCGTGCAGCAGCACCCGGGGCCGGAGGAGCTGGACGCACGCGAGAGAACCGTCGCAAGCTCTTGCCTATCTTCAGAAACGTGAGGAACGCCGGAATCGTAAACAACGACCGCGTACCTTCTCTCTCATCTGCATTGCTGGTTGACAGAGAAAATCAACAAGAGTTATCGGTTGGTGGAGAGGCAGCAGGGTAGCTACCAGGATGGAGAGTAGTTTTCAATTGGTGCAGAGGCCGTCGTGTGCTTGGATGACATGCAGCTTGCGATAGAGGTCTAACACTGACAGGATTCAACCAAGACTCAGAGCGAACAAAAAATTCCGGCGGCCTAGATCCCGGTGAAGGAGGGTTGAGCACAGGCAGGAGACCACGACGAGAGCAAATGATACGCTGAGTTCAAGACTTCGTTTGTGCTTGGTCGACGTCGTTGCTCATCAAGAAGTGAATCCTTCCTTTTTCGGCCACTCTCGCTGCACTGAATGAACCAAAATACCAAGTGAGATATACACCAGCCTAATGAATCACAATTTGAAACGGCCGTAAAGTATACACGCTTCTCGATACATCCAAGTATAACATAAAGAAAGTCCAAGCTACAAAAAGACTCAAAGATAAAGAGGAACCTGGGTATTCAAACAACAGTCGCACCACCCACATCCCCTACACACTCCCCGCCACAATAGAACGAGTCGCAGTCCGGACGACAGCGCCGCGTGAAGCGGACCTTGAGCTCGGGCCCAGATTCGACCGCAGACCGTCATGCCAAGCCCTCACTGGTCTCTGCCCCCGCCCCCGCATCGTTCACGGCAACAGCGGCGTTCGACTGCAGGTCCCCATCCCCGCTCTGCATCTTGCTCCTATTGTTGTTCTTGTTCTTGTTCTCCAGGGCCACGGAGAACGACCGAAACGCCGCCATATCACGCCGCGCACGCGTTCGGCTCACTTGCCGCACCCGTTCTGGACGCATAGCGGGGGGCGAAGCAAGCCGGGGAGAAACGGCCGCGGCGCTATGTTTGGGCGAAGACGGCGGCGACGGTTCCGTCTCCGTCTCCGTTCCACTCGCACTTGAAGTCGACGCAGCCGAGGACACTTCCCAGATCGGGGACAGCGCGCGGTGCAGGTCGGAGGGGAGCTGGATGAGGGATCCCCTGCGCGAGAGGGGGCGTCGGACGAGGCTCCAGTCGGTGTCCGCCTCGTCTGAGTAGTCCGAGTCCGCGTCGGAGGAAGACGACTCGTAGTACGGGGAGCTTGGTGGCGATGAGGGGGAGGGAGAGCTGGAGGCGGCTTGGGGGAGATCCTCGGGGGTTGCGGATTGAGGAGCGGTCGACGTCGCGGGAGATTTGGGACCCTTGACGAGGGCAGAGTTGGCGGGAATCAGCGGAACCTCAGGCTCCGGATTCAAAACGCGGTCGACGGCCGGAGCTGGTTCGAGATTTGCAAGAGCCGGAAAACAATCTTCTGCACAATAAAACAAGAGTACACCCACTAGGGCCCAGCCTGCTGAGTGCGGAATCGCGGAACGGACTTGCGAACAAGAGTCAGCACTACGCCAAGTAGATGTAAGATAGTGGATTTGCTTACGAGGATAGCCGAGGAACACGACATGTATGAACCCATAGGCCACGAAGTAGACAAAGAACAACGCTGGGTAGAACAAGGTCGCTTCGAGCTCATAGGCGGGGCCTAGTGCCTCGTATTTGCGGGTCGCGGCGATTGCAAGGGCTCGAAAATCGGAGACCAAAGACGAGACGGAGGTTGGCAAGAGGGGAGCGAGATGTCGAGACGCCGCCTTGAGCACATACAAAATATCCCTTACGACGCAACCAACGAAGTATCCGCTGCAGAAGCCGAGAGTGGGGATCCACATGAGGACTTGACGATAGAGGCTATGTACCGCGCAGGGGATCTGCCAGAAGACCACATCGACGATCAAGAACAGGGCATTTTTGAGGACGCGGAGGGGCCGGGAGGTCTGACGGGCACGACGTAGAGTCTGGGAGAAGCGGGCTACAGGGACGCGAGAGATGTACGTGAGCGAGAGCTCTGCGGCGATGCACGCGAGGGCCGGGTAAACGATGACTTCCCCCAGTTGCGCGACTGGATTGGGGGGATGTTAAGTTAGGCTGGGCACTGAGGCAACATGGACATACTCAGCGGAGTCGGCGGGGGATCCAGGCGGGACCACCCTTGAGCTGCGCCTGGCGCGATTTTGCTTGAGCAGGGCGCCCCAGAACGCAGTTGCTTCGACATAGATTGGGGGGAGCCGCGCGCCGGAGATGATAATTGGAAGCAGAGCGTGCAGGCGGGGCGCTAGGACCGGCGCGAGGAACACAGAGGTGCCGGCGGTGAAGTACTTGGCGATCTGGGAGCCGACGGTGGGATCGCAAAGCCAGAGGACGACGAGGACAACGGATACGAGGGATTCGAAGACGTATGCTGAGGAGCGATGGGTTAGGGCACGGAAGGAAGAACGCAGATTGGTCTACTTACGGATGCCATCGCCGGCGTCGGGGGCGAGGATGGTTTGAGCAACGGGCGAGAAATCACGGAGAACCTTGAGTATGAAGAGATACGAGACCAAAGCCGAGAAGAGGATGAATGGAAGAGCAGGAGACGCCATTATTGTTGAAGAGAAGGAAACCCAGGCGAGTCCCGATTGTATACCACTGTATAGCTGCCAGCGAGACGATTCCTTGAACTGGATGATTTCTTTCAGCCTCTTCGTGAGTCTGCGACCTTGGGGGGAGAAATTCAGCCAGACACGGTCCTCGCCCAGTGTGAAACCTAGGTCCAAGTTCTTCAAGTGGGTTCGCAGAAAGCCAAAGCGTATTCGCGAATTCAAGGTGGAAGGCAAGTTGAGGAGGCGTTACGGCATCCCACGTTGTCACAGAAGCCAACTAAAACAAAAATTTCGAAAGGCGCGTTGTATTCCTATTCCATTGAAGTATAGACAAGAAGATGGGATGCGTGCTACAGAATAAAAAAACAGCCTATACTATTGTATCTCCGCAACGGCGCGCTGTGGTGCGAATGAGGGGTTGTTTGAATAAGTAGTAGAAGTTGTACATTCGCATCGGCGCGGGGTCGTGAGGACGTGGGTGGGGCGTGGCGGTCATCACAGGTCGTGACAATGACATATAATGTGCGTGTAGGAGTGGGGAGATGGGTAGGGTGGGGGGTAGGGTGTAGGGAGGAAGATGCGAGGAGAGCGGGAGATGCAAGGGAGAATATGCAGGGAAGCAAAACAGGATAAATTATCGAAAGCATTGCAGGGAGATGATAATGTGCGAGGAGGAGGCGGAGGAGGCAGACTCGCGGGGTCACGATTTGGATTTGATTGACCCAGCAGCGCTGGGCGGTCTAGAGTTGTTCGCCGAGTCGCTCTGGCCTCGTGTGCGGCCTTCCTTGGCCCGCGTTTTCGATGGCAGGGCCAAGTCGTCCTGCGATCCCCGCGAGAAAAAGTCGTCGTCGTCCTCGTATGGTGATGAGCCTGCGTTTATCTGCCAAAAAAAGAAATATATTAGTCCCACCACGCAAATCAAAGTGGCGCGCGCGGCGACGCACCCAATCGCGCAGCACATCTGCGACGCGTGCGGCCTCCTCCGCACTGAACGTGACGTCCGTGCCCTTCTCCGCATGCAGCCTCAGCAGCTCACTCAATGAGCGCTTCCCCTTGCCGTTCGCCTTCGCGCCGGGCGTCGCATCGTCGCCCGCGCCCGCCGGAAATAGCACCGAGTTGCGTGGCGTTGTCCGCGGCGCGGCGGCGTCCCCGTCCGTGTCGCCGTCCATCGACAACGAACGGTCCCAGTCCTCCGCGCTCGACTCAGAGTGCAGCGACAGCGTCGAAATCGAGCGCGAGAGGTCTTCGCTCGTAGTGGCCATTGTGATGGGTGTTTGTTCGGTGAGTGTGGTGATTATTTGGATGGATGGGTGGCGCAGTGGCGAGTTCCTCCGGTGCCTTTCGCTGGGTGTCTATCACCGTGCGTGCGTATCGTCCACTCCGTGGGTCGTGTACTTTTCCTGTTCTATCGTCCTCCCAAAAATCCAAGAACTCCTAAGTTGTCCTTTAAATTGGTGGAGCTGTCAGAAGACTTGACAGCCAGGCGGGTTGACGCGATCCAACCGCGATTTTGGAAGTGATTCCAGGAGCACGATACAGTGCCTGAGGGAGGGGAGGAGAGAAAAGAACAACGGAGCTGAGCCACCGCCCCAAAACAAAAGGGATAAGACAGAAATGGCTTGTGTACAAAGTGATGCATCAAACTAAAATGATCATCAGATCGCGGTCCTGATGACTTCAACCACGACCTACAGCTGGACATTACTGCCTGAACCCCTGTGGCTTCGGATTTTAGCGTATGGAATTTATATCTTTCGACTGTCCTGGATATCAAGCTTATGAACTTGACCCCTGGAACCCTCGTCATCTGCAGAGCACTGCCCCTTTGTTGTTATAGGCTCTTCCCAAATTTTTTTAGTTCCCGTTGGACATTCTCTGAGCTTGGATCGAGATGAAAGAAAATACTCGCCTTCGGACTGGCCTGTTATTTGGCTGAATGACTCAGAAGCCAGAATAACATTGCAATCCCAAACGCTTTCAATCCAGTCTTCATGGGGGACTCCATGATACAGCCAGCCCCCACTTGCGCTTCCAATTAAATGTCACTCAGTGGCATGCGATACTGCGCTGTATTTTCACGCACACTGTGTCTGTATAACATAGAAGGTGTGTAATCTTCCAGCTGCATATTCCGGCGGGACCGGTCCTGAATACTCGAGGATAAAGTAGCATGAGAGCGCGGAGCCGGCCGGCATTACTTGCCTTTCCGGTTTTGACAACATAGTGTCTAGCGAATTCCAAGAACTCTATCATTATCGGTATTGCACCGCTCGGGACGGCCAACTCGTAACTGTCTACGACTTCTTTTTCTCGCTGAGTCCATCTTAAGCCGTTGACTAATGTGAAGCAGATAACGCGCGACCACGGGACCTCGTCCTGCGAATACCTTCTCAATTATCTCGGCATCCTGGCGGAGCTCCGCTATTTTTTAAGATTGAGACATCGTTCATGCGGTGCCCAAATTTACAGCGCCCAGCCCGCCGGGGAATAACAAAAGGTAGTTTACTGTGAAATTGCAGCGCAGCCGCCCCCGCATCATGCGCGTTCAAGGGCTACGCACAACCCTCCTTGCGCTTCTCGCACTGCTCACCTCGACTTTCGGCTCGATTTATGAGCACACTGCAGACCTCCCTGGGCTCCAGTACGACTTCGTTATCGTTGGCGGCGCGTCTTATCCCTTCCTCTAATTATGTCTGATGATGGCTGAGAGGGCATGTGCGCAGGCGGCACCGCCGGATTGGTCGTTGCCAATCGGTTGACCGAGAACCCAGCCGTGAATGTGCTCGTTCTCGAGGCCGGTGTCTCGTTAGTCTGCCATTGCTTCAAGAGTGTCGAGCTGACGGATTTTCAGAAACCAAGGCGTTCTGGACTCGAACATTCCTTTCTTCGTGAACAATCTGCTGGCGCCGAATATATACGATTGGAGTACGCCGTGTGGTTTCGCCGTATCATCGTGAGCGGTACTTGATTTGCGATTTGCGACAGACTACACCACGACGCCGCAGTCCGCCTTGAACGGACGAGTGATTCCGTATTACAGAGGTGACCGTCAAGCCTTCGTTTTCTACGTTTAATATTCGAAATCAGGACACATTCTCGGCGGATGCAGCGCACACAGTGAGTGCAAACAACCCTTGAATTGCAGGTATACTACTGAGTGTGCGCACGCCAGACGATATGTTCTACACGCGGGGCTCGATGGACGACTTCAACCGGTACGCGGCCCTCACGGGTGACCCGGGCTGGTCCTGGGATGAAATATTCCCGTATTTCTTGAAGGTAAACTCGGTGTGCACGCCGCGGCTATGAGCTACATTTTCTGAAATGTGACCATCTGTAGAACGAGAAATGGACGCCCCCAGCTGATGGACACGATACCTCCGTGAGGACCATTCTTTTATAATTTTACGCAGAGGAATTTCCCAAGTCGAACTTCTCCGTCTGCCAGGGCCAATTCAACCCCGCCGTACACAGCACGCACGGTCTGACCGAGGTCAGTCTGCCCGGCTTCATGTGGTCGCTGGCCCCGCGCGTCATACAGGCGACGCGGGAGCTCCCCGACGAGTTTCCGTTCAACCTCGACATGAATTCCGGGCGGCCGCTTGGGATCGGTGAGTGTGCATCATGCATTTGTTGGCCTCGATATTCAACTTATTGTTCGCGCGCGGAGGTTGGCTGCAGTCGACCATTGGGCACGGAGTGCGCAGCAGTTCCGCGACGGCGTACCTCGCCCCGGAATTTGTGAGGCGCGGAAATCTGCATGTACTGCTGCATGCGCGGGTTACGCGGCTCGTGGGTGGACGACGGGCTGACAATGGTGAACTGATGTTTGGTGGGGTCGAATTCATGCGGGACGGAGAGCCCGGTAGAGACATTTCCTCTGCGGTTCCGTTCACTCGCTGAGCCTTTTTTTGAAAAATAATTAGACTCGGAAACACTTGTGGCAAAAGCGGGGAAAGAGATCATATTGTCTGCGGGGACAGTCGGCACACCACACCTGCTCATGCACTCCGGAATAGGGGACAGGCGCGCCCTACAGGCGCTCGGGATCACGACACTGCTCGATTTGCCGAGTGTCGGTCAGTCAATTCGAACATCCAAACATTTACGCCGCTCAAATTTCGAACAAAAGGAACCAACGTCTCAGACCATCCTGTGGTCGGCCTTTCTTGGATGGTGAACTCTACTCAGACGCTAGAGTCGATCACCCAAAACGCCACCGCGTTCAATGAAGCATTTGCGCAGTGGAACAGGTCTCATACGGGGCCGTTCGTGGATCTTGGTGTCAGTCAACTTGGGTGGTTCCGCCTGGACCGCAATGCGTCGATCTTCAAAGAGTTCAGGGATCCTGCTGCGGGTCCAGATACGCCGCATTTCGAACTGGGGTTCGGTGTAAGTGTTTTCAACCCTGCTCGGTACTCAAGGATTTAGGCCATTTGTCGTGGTTGAATTTGTGCAGGCCGGCACCCCTAGTATTGCTGCTCCTCCCGAAGAGATGCCAGGCCATTTAATGACCATCGGCGTCGCGGTGGTCTCTCCGGTCAGCCGTGAGTTCGCTTCAACGCCACCGCACAACCGCTGTTTAATTTATGTCAACAAGGGGGGACAATCACGCTCAGCAGCGGCGACCCGCTTGACCCGCCCCTCATCAATCCCGGATACATGACTAGCGACTTCGATCTGTACACATTAACAGAGGGGCTGAAGTGCGCACAGCGATTCCTCACTGCGCCAGTGTGGCGAGACTACGTCCTCGCGCCGACGGTGGACCTGAATGCGTTCACTCCGGATGAGCTCCAGCAGTTTATTCGAAACAGCACCGCGTCGACATCGCACCTCGCCGGCAGCGCAGGCATGTCCGCGCGCGGGGCGCGGTACGGCGTGGTTGATCCCGACCTGCGCGTGAAGGGAGTCAAGGGATTACGCATTATCGATGCGTCGGTGCTGGTAAGCTTACGATAACTTATCTTGAAAGTAATTGTGCATTGATCGCATGCTAGCCCATTGTTCCTAGCGCGCACACGCAGGCAACGACGTACGTTTTTGCCGAAAGAGGGAGCGATCTTTTAAAGGCGAGCTGGACGTAGCTTCACAGTTTGGTCCAATATATCCGGATCCGGATCCAGGCAGAAAAGTGAGGGATGCAGCGATGGAAACAGAGCGCAGAGAGTTACTTTCAATTCCTATCCATCTCTTCGAGCTATTATGATCATATCGGTAGCGCTGAAACCAGGAAAATCAACGCTGGGTTAACGCAGCTACTCACTGATGGTTGAAGCTTTTCAACCATGAGGCTTTTTGAACCAAACCAAACTGTCTCGATTTCTCGATCCGCTTTTGCGGATTTTCGTTCTTTTGAGCTTGAGGGTTCTATGTCTGTCTCATCAAAAAATTCAACTCATTCATATTTTTATTGTAATCAAGAAATCTTATAATACTAATCAATACTTTCTCCCAGTACTGTACTCTACGCGCCCTTGACCTCCGAGTCTTTCCGACCCTTGACACTCTTCCATTCCATGAACAAACCGCCGACAATAGAAACGCACGCCACACCGAGAGAAACGTGAATGGCGGAAACGAGTGCATCGTTATACACGGAGAGGACCGCGGGTAAAAACTGCGGGTCGACAACGGACCGCAGACTTTTCGCTCCAGCACTAAGAACGATCTCTTTTATATCCGGAACTTCACTGGCCAATCCGGCTCGCAGGCGGTTTGTAAACACGTTTTGTCCCACTGAAATGAAGAGTGCGCCGCCTAGAGGCAAAGAAATTAATCACACTCCACCGAGTACACAAGACGGCCGACCAAGAGTATGCAAGAAACTGATGAGCGCTATCCCCACAGGAATGTCATCCTGGCTAAGCACTGTCTGAGCAGCTAGTATTGGCTGTTGTAGTCCGATACCGTATCCGAGGCCGTATAGTGCTTGGAACCCGATCCAGTGGCCAGGGCGTGTGTTCAAGGTCAGTGTAGAGAGTAGTCCGGCGCCAATCCCCAAAAGGATCGAAGACAGAATAACGAAAGGCGTGTAATATCCCAGAACTGTCACTAAGGCTCCGACGATAAGGGCCGCAGGAATGTGGGCCAGAATGAGTGGAAGGCCGTAGATGGCGCTTTTTGTAGCAGGTACACCTTTGATCGCTTGGAAATATATAGGTAGCTGAGCAGATTATAAGTGAAGCAGAAATAATATAATAAGACAGAAAGTTGCCCACGAAGTAAGTGAGAATGTTGCGCGAGGCATCTATACACAACGAATAAGCGCCCCCAGCAAGCATACTGTGGCAATGTTCAACAATAGCAGATTGAAATAAAACACCGGTCATACCTCCGCTGCATGAAGATCCGAGGAGGGACTGTTGCTTGATCTTGCTTCCATATTTGAAGAGCAACAAATATCGAAATAAGAACACCGAAAACGATTATGAGGGCAATGATTCGCCCGCTATTCCAAGAATATTTGGATCCTCCCCATCGGAGTGCCAACAGCAAAGAGACGATCCCAGGAATAAATATGACCTGCTCAAAAATGGTTACATATAATGAGGGTTCCCTAGCATCCGAGTCTCGCACCAGTGGACCGAATAGTCGAATACTGTCTCGCAACGATACCGACTTCGACTTACGGTTGACATTCGGACAATTGAAGGAGATCAGGATCATGAACAGAGCGACTGCACCAACAGGAAGATTGACATAGAACGTCCTGTTTTTTGTTTTTCGGATATCAAATGGGGGGGGGAAGCGAACTCACCATCTCCAGGACACCTTGTCGGTGAATACACCGCCGAGCAAAGGCCCCACCACACTAATAGTCGCAAATATGATTTCGTTCGCTGCTATGTAAATGGGGCGCCTGTGCAATGGCACGATTCGGGAGACGATGACCCAGGTACCTGTGATTAGGCCGGCGTACCCAAGTCCCACGATTGCACGACCAGTTATGAGCGCATTTGAGGTTGGGGCAGTACCACATATCAAGCAACCCAGTTCGAACGTGCTAATTGCACCTGCATAAATCTATGAACAGGGATGAGAGGCGCCGAAAATGTGCCTCGGACATATATACCCATTTTGCAGGGAAGATGCAGTAAAGCCTTCCGTACACCAGCTGAAATGCAGCTGTCGTGAGGAGATATCTGTTGACATTATAGGCGCCAGAAAACGCTGTTAAATAGAGTACCCACGCGCTGCCATACCTGAAGACGGTTGTTGAGTTACAGCAAAATAATTAATGGAAAGAAATCGTACCAGCCAACGTCGTTTATGCTTCCAAACTCGTCGGTGATCCGGGGAATTGCGATTGGCGTCATTGAGTTGTCCTGAAATATTATGCTTCATTCCCTGATCTGAATGTGCCAGTGATGCTCACCAGACCACCGATAATTGTGGAAAAGCACAGAGCCATGCTGATAAGGACCAACGTCAGTCCTTTTGGATATTCGGCGCCGGCATAAATGTCGCATGGTTTCTCGGTCTTGTCGGTGCAAGATGTTGCGTCGAGTGACCGAAGAGTGGGAGATGCTCGGGACGATGAATCCGGGACGCTCATGGGGAGCTCGAATATTTGACTGTTGGTAATGGATGCAGGCGAACATAAATACGGCCCAGAATCTAATAATATTGCGTCAGCGTGTTGGCATCGCTGTTCAAACACGCTCACCAACGGCTGAAGATCATACCGCAAACGGCCGTGGCGCGAAATTAAAAGCATTAAACGGAAGTTTGATACTTCAGGCTTGCAAGCCAATGGAATTTAGAACTGCGCGGTCGGCAACAACCTTTGTAATGACAATGTACTTTAGGATATCTCGAAAGATCCTCCACGTTTGAATGTTGCCTGACAGGAACTTTTGGGGTTGAAATTGAAGATCATCGCCAGAATTGTGTAGTTTGAGGCTCCAAAGCTCGTGGGTTCAATCCTCGTACGTCGAGGTACCTAGTCGCCGCGAGAGTCCTGCGATGAAGCCAGTCCAGTGTTGCATGTAGTCTCCGTTGACAGATTCTCGAGTTCATCCAAAGTGAAGTGTTAGCCAAGAGAAACTAACCTTCCTGTCCTGCATGCCATCCAGTGCGAGGTACGATCCACAGCGCCGGTGGGTAACGAGTTCTCTGGATTGAGAGGTGATCTTCCAAAAATGAAGCCTCCCTAACATCAGAATAGCTTCAAAACTTGAGCTCAACCTCCCAGGTCACAGCAGAGTCGAAGGAAAGACGTTATTTGATTGGATCATTCTCGGTCGGAGACCGAATCTTCGGTAATGTCCGCGCTAGTTCCCTTCTTGAAATCATAGCTGCATGGGAAACATACCAAAGCCATTTACATCAATGCTACACGGTTCCGATACAAAGTTTGGGCGACTTGTAACATACACGCCTTGAACGGGTTGCACCAAGCCTGAAATTGTGCCTTGTTTCAATTTGGTTGAGAATAACTCCGGAGCGCCCTCATTCCCGGGGAGCAGAAAAGCCTCCTTCACTTACGCATTACCCCGAGACTGTGGATCGTGAACATGGCTTGACACGATCACGTGGTCACGCGTCCACGATTTAAATTATCGACAATCTAATCAAGCATCTCCGTGCTCCATTCAAGCACATTTTTATAGGCCAGCGAGTTGGGATACAATATATGAAAAAAATTGGATATAATTCCGGGAAGCGCGTCCCCTGAGCTATGTCTTGGATCAAGTTTCAGTGCAGGTTGGTCCGTGTTCCGATAATACAATCCGTGTTCTGAGGAAGAAATGAATCTGCGGAAGCCTCTACCCGCGCAGATATTTTCCGCGAAACTTCTGTGTCTCTTCTAACTTTATGGCTTTTAAGCCAGGCAATAGGCAGTTCTCTAACCCCAGTCCTCTTCACTGCGCCGCAACCCCAATACGAAAATGAGCAACGACACCGAGACCACAAGCTGTAAGCTTTCCATGCTGTGGAATTGGTGAAGAGTTCCTCGTTCAAGTCCATGATCGCCAGCTAAATGCACATTCCAGGGACACTGTCGACGCGTGTTTCATATCCGAGCAATGGCACATCCACAACATCCGTGAGCTGCTGGTCTGGTTGCAATACCGTTCGAGCCTTGTCTTGATCCCCGCATAGAGGAATACGCAGGCTCATTACTCGCGCTCTTCCTCGTCGTCATTCTGCTCGAGGGGCTGCGCAAAGTATCTCGCGTGTACGACAGATTCATTCTGCGCCGATACCAAAACCGTCTCGCCAGTGCAAGCCTTGGAAAAATATCCGACAGTTTCAGAAACAGCAGGTCCTTCAGGTACGTATGCGCATGGACCCGAGGAATGCGGAGATGAATTCATTCCCAACAGACCCACCATCGTCCAGCAATTCATCCGGAGCATTTTCTACTTCTTCCAATTCAGCACCGCCTATCTCCTTATGCTGGCTGCGATGACTCACAACGGCGGGGTTATCCTTGCGGTCTTTGTGCGTCCTTCGCTGCCAAACCCACTGAACAAATTTCTAATGCTTGACTGGATTTCAGGCTGGCGCTTTGGTTGGCTTTCTATTTTTTGGGGTACGTCCCATTTGCCTTTGTGTTTGAGAACCTCAGTGTCTGACTCGCTCACTCGCAGAGGGATACGGTTTCCGGGGCCACCGTCATCGAATCGTCGGATTATGGAATTTATCTCGAACAAATAGGCGCTTCGAAGTCGCAAGCCTGACAACGAAATATAAGCTGTGGGTTGTAGACTTGATTTCGTTTGTTCTTTATCGGGAAATGTAAAACACCATGGAACCAGTAGCTTGCATTGGGAGTATGGAATATTCTTTGCAACTCCTTTCCGCCCGAAGGTTACGACACGCCAACGTATATATTGGGAGATGGCTTCCAGAATCGCAGTACGGTTAAGTGGGGTGTGTGTGATCGTATGTCCTGAGCCAAAGATGCAAATAATCAGGAAGGAGCACCGGAATCTCTAGAGGCCTTCACAGCACTCGCCGCCCCACCAGGCCGCGACGGTTCTTGGGAGCCGAAGACATTGCCCAGACTCGCACGGAGAGAGTCGTATACAGCTTGGTGCGGCGCTGGATGTATCGAGTTGACCGTGTGTATGTGTATGAGACCCGTCAGCGGCGAGAACGTATATGTCGAGTTGCTATTACTCGCATAAGAGCAATGAAAAATAGGGAACGTAATTTCACTCACACCTCCCATTCGCCTGCGGCACCACTGACACGTGCGACACCCGTCGCGGTAAGCCCCACAAACAAGCTTTTTTCGCGGCTCTTTCGGCGTGTCTTTGGTTGCAGCTCTGGGTCGCCGCCGGGTCGTGGGGTTTCAACGGAAACTTTGTTCAGCACAACTTTGAGGTCCGAGTACAACGCGTTGAGGGTATGTCGCACAAACACGGAAGAAGTGATGTACATCGACATTCCTGTGCAAGATGAGTATAATTTAGATTTGCTTTGGATTCAGTAGCGTACCCTCAATGTGCAGCGTCTTGGGAAATGGCGCTGGAAGCGCTACGGGAGGAGTATACGACAACCGAACATTCGGACTGTATATTGAGTCGACGTCTTCTTCTGACGCGTCATGGTAATCGAGTGGATTCGCGTTAGCGAGCGGGAGATAGCCGCCATTCGCCCGACGAGGGCTTCCGGTCGACTTGTTAATAGAGGTGATAAGCCCTGTGGTAAAGAATTCCGGGAGTGTTTGTTGGATCACGTAGATTGCACGACCTGCGGACACGCTCAGCCACGACAACACATTACTATCTGGACTGTGCTCACCGGTGCGGAGCTCCCATTCTTGGTCCGAGATTTCGGGTGGTTTCTTGGGGTCGGGTGGGGTGTCAGGAGGGAGATGAGAACGAACGCCAAGCGCTGCTTCCGTGGACTGTGCGCGGTAAAGCTGCAGCAGCACTAACGATCGCGACTCGCATTGTCGACGTGAGGCGCCGCGTAAAGCAGGCAGACAAGACTGGGAGAGCCGTTTACTTGGAGTAGAGCAGTGCCAAAACATTCGAAACAGACATAACCGCGCGTCCAACACGACCCTGGGGAAGAAAAGCAGGGACGCGTTTGCGCGGCCGGCGCTTTGTTGTGCGGCACGGAATGTTCCGAGATCATCCAGCCTCACAGTTCACCCACCACTGCAGTGCCAACATACCTCTCAAGTTCTCAATGGTACAAACGGCCAGACTAAAATATTTTCCCCGGATTCGCCTGGTCGTGTTTTTCGGTCGTTCAAGTTGCGATTGCATCGCAAATTATCCCTTTCAAGTTGAGTTCGCAGCTTCGGCTCAACTTGAAGGTTTGCTCAGTCGTTTGGAAGTCCCGAAGAGATAAGATGCAGCGTCTCGAAGAGATAGGATGCAGCTGGACTTAGGTCCACTGTCTTAGGCGCAATTTTACATCTGTGTCGATCCACTGCATTTTGACAGGTTCTGGACCCAACTTAGCCGAGGTATGGCGAGCCGAGGCACCTCGCCATACCTCGGCCTGTCAAAATGCAGTGATCGTCGAGTTCCTCCGACTCGGGTCGCCACACTCGTTGCCCATTGAACACTCAACCACTGCTTTAAACTTCGCTCTCTTAATCCGCCAAAACCTCTCTGGTTGACTCTAATGCTGGCTCAACAGCACTCGGATTTTGTTCCTCTAATTGCTACTGATCTTGACAGGTCTGGCTCTCGTCTACTCGCCGTCATTTACAATATTTTGCCGAATGCTCTGGAATAGTGCCATCTTAGCTTCTCTTTCCAATTATGCCTGCCAGCGGTCCACATGCGTAATCTGATTCAAGTTACAAATCTCCTCGGTTCGCGCAAATTTCTGGAAATTCTTTTAGTTCATTTCAAGCATTCGTCGCGGGGCTTGCTCCATTTACGGAATCGTGTTCCGCCTTATTAATGGGAGAAGCTCCTCCTTCACTTCATCACTTTACGGCGCACGATCATGCGGCGATGACACATTTCTCACCGCTAAAGAGATGAATATAAACACGGCTCCCTGCTGGTCGGACCTCAGTAGCGCAGGCCAAAATATCCACCATGCTCTTATCTGTTCTTGCCGCATTTGCTTTCGTTGCCGGATGCCAGTCCAAAATATATGACTCTGTCTCCGACCTTCCGGGACTCAAGTATGACTTCATAGTGGTAGGCGGTCAGTCAACGATTGTCCCGTTTCTTTTAGTTGTGCTCAGTCTCCTAGGTGGGACCGCCGGAAGCGTTGTTGCCGCTCGCTTGACCGAAAATCCAAACTGGTCCGTTCTGGTTCTCGAGGCGGGCGTCACGTATCGAATTTCTATTCATCCTATTTGTGAGCGCTATTTACATCCGTATCAGGAATGAAGGCGTCGTCCTGTCCGAGGCACCGCTTCTCGTCAATGAGATGTTGACCCATCCAATCTGGAGCTGGAACTACTCGACGGTCGTCCAACCCGGCTTGAACGGCCGCGTCATTCCATATCAGCGCGCGCACATTCTCGGCGGATGCAGTGCCCATAGTAAGTATTTCTTGTGTTAAATCAACGGCTCAACGTTCACGCGTGCACAGATGGCATGTTCTACACCCGCGGGAGTGCCGATGATTTCGACAGGTATGCGGAGGTGACGGGTGATCCGGGGTGGTCTTGGGATCGGCTCTTGCCCTACTTCTTCAAGGTCGCGATTTTGATTCGATCTATGGAAGATGGCTAACCAGCCGCTAGAACGAGCGATGGACGGAACCGGCTGACCATCACGATACACGAGGACAGTTCAACCCGCTGGTACACAGTACGACTGGGAAGACCGCGGTGAGCCTTGCAGGGTACCGTTGGCCAGCCAGCAGCCGTGTCCTGCAAACCACCAAGGAGCTTCCCGACGAATTCCCATTCAACCTGGATACCAATTCGGGGAGTCCACTCGGTGTCGGTATGAACGCACATCCGGGCAGGTCTTCAGTTTATATAAATTGCAATAGGGTGGCTCCAAGAGACCATCGGCGGTGGCGAAAGAAGTACCGCGGCTACGTCCTACCTGTCTCCGGAAGTCCAGCAACGGCCAAATCTTCATATTTTGTTGAATGCACGAGTGTTCAAACTGCTTGCAAACAAATCAATCGATCCAGTCACCTTTCATGGCGTGCAATTCTCGCACAACCAGTCACGTATGGGTTTCTGCATTTTTAGTCTTGCCTGACCCTTGCTTTCAGCATCTTTATCGACAATAATGGCGAGCAAGGAGATCGTTCTTTCTGGGGGAACGATCGGTTCTGCACAAATTTTGATGAACTCTGGGGTAGGGAACAAAACCGACCTGCACGGCTTTGGTATTCCTGTACTTCTGGATCTGCCGAGCGTCGGACAAAATGTCAGCGACCACTGCGCTGCAGTCATAACGTGGGCGGTAAACTCCACCGAGACGACAGATGAAATCAAGCAAAATGCAACCAGAATGAACGAGGCTTTTGCGGAATGGTACGTCTCTGAAGAATATTAGATGTGGCAGATACGATGGCGTTTCAAGGAATTCTACGAGAACGGGGCCATTAACCACGATTGGCATCACACATGTCGGGTGGAAGCGATTGGATATGAGCTCCGATGTATTTCGTCAGTTCAAGGATCCATCGGCTGGCCCTCGGACTCCCCACGTCGAACTGAAGTTTGCCGTATGTTTCTGATCTGTTAAAGAGTGTTTTATGACCATATTTTTTTACCAGGCTGGTGCGTTTGGTGGGACGCAGCCCGGCCATTTCTTCGCCATTAACGTTGCTGCAGTGTCGCCGATGAGTCGTGAGTTGCGTGTAGTATTGCTTCAAGTAAACTCAACACCTAATCGTGCAGGGGGATCCATCAAGCTCAACACCAGCGACCCACTGGACCCCCCCTTGATTGACCCTGGACTGCTTCGAAGCCGCTTTGATGTTTTGGCTCTCCGGGAAGGAATCAAAATGGCACAGAAATTCGTTACCGCTCCAGTATGGAAAGGGTACATCATCGAGCAGACGACTCCAGACCTTGAAAACACGACCACGGACTCCGCATTGGAACAGTATATTCGCAACACGGGTAGTACCTCCTCTCATTTGGTTGGAAGCGCTGGAATGTCTGCGCGGAACGCGGGGCATGGTGTCGTCAACCCGGATTTGCTGTTGAAAGGTGCGGCTGGGCTACGCGTTATCGACGCGTCGGTTCTGGTAAGCAAATAAATTCCGGTGAATGCCGTCGATTCTAAGAGTTTGCTAGCCCTTCGTCCCTTCCGCACACACTCAGGCCGCAGTGTATGCTGTGGCTGAAAGAGGCTCTCAGCTCATCAAGGAGGCTTGGTCGTAAATTTCCGAGATTTATAAGGAAACTCTATTTTCAACGTGACAATCCGGTTGCTTCACGATTTATACGAACGCTTTACCTAGTCTAGAGGCTGGTTCAATTTAGGTTTAATCAGCTTTCGAAATCTGAATTACGCTCTTACCTCCTTGTAGTGTGCGGGTGGCAGTGTCATGTACACGTGTAATCTTCATCATCTAGTCTTCGGTGCCTGAACTTCTGGTTAGAAAATCGTGGCTCTGATGTCCTAAAGATTCTCCATATACCCATCACAGAAGGCCGAAACCCCCGAATGCCGCAGAGATAATAAAAATAGGTGAAAATTATCACACGACTTCGCAGCCGACCGACGCAAAGCTTTCGGGAGCGCCGTCGCGCGAGTCTAGCGTCTAGCGCACGACTGCTTGACGCGCAAATATTCGAATATCGGTCCCCAATCCTTTTATTCCAAAAAACAAAGATCAAAAACATCGCTTCCATCGGATGTCCCGGCTAAAGTGGCCGCCGTTATCGGTGTTTCCGTTTTGGTCTCGTGCCCCGCCTCTTCTGTTTCTCGACATTCTACAGCCTCAGGCTGTTGGTCCATACCACCGACTGGTGATCCCTGCACCCCCACATCTCTACCTACAAACATTGTAGAGGCCCGACTGGTGGGCACTCTCAGCGCCCGCGACTGCTGCCCTCAATCATACTGGACGGTCGCGACAACCGGAGCCCCTCCCGACGCGGACGCCATCCATGAAATAAGCGGCACCGTGATCGAGGAGGAGGGGCAGTATGAATTCTCGCAGCATGACGTTGGTGGAAAGAGCGAAAAGACCACAGGTAATCAAGGGCTTTGTCTTGTCCCTGTACGTTTTTTGAGACCTTTTAGACAGCCCACGCGTATCGCAACACGACTTTCCTTCGTCTTTCGACCTCCATACATTAGACCGCGCACAGGTTTATGCTGTTTTCGACCCTAACATGGTTGAAAACACGGGAGAGATCGGTTTGGCCTCCCAAATATTACTCTTCGATCCCTCATTTTTTTTACCACAGATGAAGAGGACTCACCTTACCCGGAGGTGCGGTCTGGTAAGTGATCCCCGCAAGAATTATGCACGGTCTTGCTGAGGACCACTCATTTCAGCCGTTGCGAACTTTGATGACCCTGAAATGCCTGCCTCGACGATACGATCATGGATTCTAGGTATCCTGTTTTCCATCCTAATTCCCGGGATGAATCAATTTTTCCACTTTCGATATCCCTGTATGTGCTTTCTCCGTTCTTGTCTCCTGGAATTCACCTCTTCCAGCCGTCAACGTTGGACCTGTGGGCATTTTACCGCTGTGCCATCCAGTTATAGAGCTAAAATCGTGATTCCTCAAGGTTGTCGCGCAACTCATAGCCTTCCCTATTGGTAGCACATGGGCACGTTGGATGCCTGATATCTCACTCTTCGGCATCAAGCTTAATCCAGGCCCTTTCACGTGAGTCGGTCGTCTTATCCCGCCCCCGGACCCTCAATTGAATGTCATGCAGTATCAAGGAGCACGTGCGCCGGTGCCCCGTTCCGCCAGCACATACCCTTACCTCTGTCTAGGTTTTGATCATAGTAATGGCAGCCGTGGGCTCGGGAAGTGCCTATGCCACAGATGTTCGTCCTCGTGTCCGCGTCGTGCCGCTGCGCGACTCTAATTATCGCGTATCATAGGTTGTTGCCGTTCAGAAAACGTTCTACGACCAATCATTCAGCTTTCCCTGTTCGTTTGCTCTCGGCTCTTAATGAATCATACTTACATTGTTTCCTGTAGTCCAATGGATGGTTCGCTGACCCCTCCCTGTTTTCATTAGTTGTTAACGCGTCTTTCTTAGCTGGTAATATCGACCCAGTGCATCGGGTTTTCGATAGGTGGCATTACGCGCCGCTTTCTCGTTGCCCCACCATCCATGAGTACGCATTCTCCGTGCCTGTGTTTATTGAACTAACTCACGATGGTATTCTAGTTTGGCCCAATACCTTGGTATCATGCGCGCTATTCAACACTCTGCACTCGCAGAACTACGCAGGAATCGGGAAGCACCCGGGAATGTCTCGAGAGCGATTCTTTCTCTTTGCTTTCTTAGCGACAGCCACCTGGTGTATGTCTCTCTGCCCATATTATCTGCCACTAACCTGACATCCTCTTCACGTAGACTTTGTCCCAGGATATCTGTTCCAAGCTTTGAGGTGGGTCCACACTTATTTCAGCACGATCTTGTTTGACAATTCGTGTTATAGCTATTTTAGCTGGGTACGTATTTGTGGGCCTTTCACTGCCTTCGATTTCAATGTTCGCAGGCATGCTGGATCGCACCTGACAACATCTTAAGTTTTCATTAACTCCTCACGTCATTATTCTCATTCTTCATTAGATTGTGAATCAACTCTTTGGGTGAGTTTTCTGCTTCAGGTTTTGCTCTCTTCCTATTTTCTCCCTTATTCAGGTACAAAAGCGGATTAGGGTTTTCAATAATTACCCTAGACTGGAACCAGATCGCTTATATTGGGGTACGAGTATATTTTCCTCCTTCCGCTAAAGCTTATTTCGATCCTCTATCATAGTCACCGTGCGTTTTCCTACGTGTTTTTCTTCTTTCGACTTACGTTGTTTGGTTCCGGGCGCTAGCCTTGCCACTCCTTGTGCGTTTGTCTTTATGGTGGAAACGACAATAGCTGAGTTTTACCACGATAGGGTGGGCTGAAGCGAACGTCATGATCTCATTTACCATCTTCTATTGTGCGTTCCGGTACACTCTTCTCTTGCAACGCACTGAACATAATGTCCAGGGCTTCTGGTACCTGTGCTATACGTATGCGTGTACCTTTCTCCATTTAAGCTAGTCCTGACCTTCTTAGTACTCGAATGTTTGGTGCGCGCATTATCTGCCGTACGTGCTGGCTGGGTCCAATTCTCCCTCTCGCCTTTCCATTGACGAACTGGGCAATAGAATATCCTCCATGAGTGCTTTCGACAACACGGGCAATTACTATGACCATTCCCGTATCATTAAGGGCGGGAAGCTCGACCTTGATGCGTACAAGGCCTATAGTCCTGTATACTTATCGTCTGTTTTCCCCCTTTTTTCTTTCTTGTGGTTCGCTCAATCCACACCCAGCACGACCTTCGCAGTGTCCTACGGCCTCTCCTTCATGAGCATCACGGCCACGATCGTTCACGCCATTATACATTTTTGGGCCCCCATAAAGCTGCACTTCAAGCGCTCGCTTCGGGAGCAGCCCGACGTGCACGCAAAGCTCATGATGGCGTACCCGCAAGGTTGGTCTCGACCTATGATCTGCCGTAGGTCGCGGCCCTTATCTTGCTTATAGTCCCCGATTGGTATTACGCGTGTATCTTCAGTGCGTGGCTTCGCGCACTACTCTCTGCCGAAGGTTAACTATCGCATACCACAGTTATAACCTTCGTCTTTGCCTGCGTCTGTATCGAATGCTGGGATACGGGGATGACCATCTGGGCGCTGATTCTCGCTCTGTGTGTAGGTGCGTACATCTTTACTGAGTTGGGCCCGACGGCTCATCTTCCTCACAGCGTTGCTATACGTTATCCCTGTCGGTGCGTTATCCACTGCACTTGCCTGATCATTTATAATTCATCCGTTATCAGGCATGATCCAAGCCATAACAAATTGTGAGGATAAGAGTGTCTATATGCGTACAAGGGCCACACTGAACCACTTCTCAAATCAGGGCAAATTGGCCTCAAGTCGGTCCTCCCTCTGAATAATTAACCGTCGCTTACAAATACTGTCAGTGTGATTACCGAACTGCTCGTAGGCTTCATACTTCCTGGTAAAGAGCTTCAATCGTGCCTTGCCGTATATCCTGACTCTCCGAAGGACGGCCCCTGGCTATGATGATGTGCGTTATTCCTTCGTTGCTCCTGCCGCCTAGCGATTCTGATTGTTTTCCAGGTTCAAGGTACTACTCTCTCGTCAGTTTATTCGGAAGCTGACGGTGTTCAGACCTATGGATACATCGCGATGAGTCGAGGCATGTTTGTTGCAAGCGCTCCGACTTTATATGGCTGACGACGCCTCTAGCAATGCAATTTACCGCGGACTTCAAGCTTGGGCATTATATGAAGATTCCGCCCAGGTACGCAAGGTGCCCGGCGCTTTAGATCGCTGACGAATGCTGCTGTGTTAGACCCATGTTTTGGTGCCAGGTGCGTTCCCAGGATACGGTTATTTCCTTCTTCCACCGACTCTCCGATTTCCAGGTCGTGGCGACTCTGATAGCAGGGGTGAGCCACCTTAGAGGTCCCACTTATCTGTTTAACATGATCGCCTGGTCCAGACCGTACAGCTAGGGGTTCAGAGCTGGTATGCCGCATTCCTCTACTCTTCGGACATCACTCATGCTCAAGGGCAGGATGTTTTCGCATATTCCGTACGCCTTCATTTACTGACTGCGAAGGTGTCTCTGAGACCGCATCAGCGACCTCTGTTCGCCAACGCAACCCAATAATTTCAATTGCGCTTTCAATATGGTGTTTGGTACGGCGTCGGTTATTGTGCGTTTCCTAACCACGTATGCGTGAGGGTTTCTCACCATTTTTTTTAGTGGGGCCTTGTCGGTCCGGCCCTGTTCTTTTCCAAGGGAGAAGTGTATTTGTTAGTGTTCCTGTTCATCCGTGCATACTAAGCTAATCTTCCTTATAGTGGTAGTTTCTGTTTTGTAGTGTATCTCCTCTCGGCTGACACACTCGAAGCGCTCGCTTTCTTCTTTATTATTGGGGCTGCTTGTCCGGTCATCCAGTGGCTTATTACCCGACGGAGACCTAACACACTTCTAAATTATCTGAGGCAAGCATTCCTTCCTTTCTGCCACAATCTTGCTCTAAGCCCTTTTCCAGTTTCCCGCTCATATTCTCTGCTCTTGGCCAAATACCGCCGGCCACGGCAATCAATTTTGTACCCTGGGGTGTCTTTGGATTCATTTTTCAATATGTGATTCGACGGAAACATTTTGCTTATTGGACCAAATATAATTGTCGGCTCTTCTCCCTCTTGTCCCCTTCGTTTGATTGATTCCCCGCCTAGATGTTTTGTCTGCTGCTATGGATGCTGGCACTGCTGTTGGGCTGATTCTCGTATTTTTCTGGTTCGTGGCAGCTCTAGGGTACAACTATTGACTTAGTTCGACTCCACAGCTTGCAATAACCCTCTCAACGGCTCGATCGGACGCAAGTCCGTCCTAAAATGGTGGGGGAATACAGTGCATACGAACACATTGGATTGGAAAAACACAACCGTTTCGTTCTTTATCAAAGGGGGAAACATTTGGGTGAGGCTGAACGTTGTCTGTGTGATTTCCGCCAATATTCTCTCAGAGCGAAGTCATGGTAGATGTAGTTATGAACCTGTATTTCTAGAATATATTGCTTTCGCCTATCAACCCGATTGAGATAAATAGAATACGTGTAACAGCTTGTGTAACGCTACCCGCGCAACCGATACTTGACCCGTATAAAGCCGAACACGGTTAACGTTCGACTTCGTGTCACCCTCAATGTCTTCCACCTCTGTGCGGGAGACTAGCCTCGCCTCCATCAAGAATGCCCCCGTCGTCGGGCTCGCTGAGGGCAACGCACAGTTCTCCAATTACCACCTCGCCGCCCTCGTCCTCGTCGTTCCGTACATTGTTAAATCGTTCTTGCCCCTCATTAACCGGGGCGGATGGTACACGTACTGGTTCATATTCCTTCTGACTGGGCTTCCTACCACCATTGGCTACTGGACGCTCATGTCCACCTATGGCGCGCGCAAGAACGAAAAGGTCACTCTGCCAGGCAAAGACATCGAGGAGTATATCACCATCAAGGACCCTGAGCTTAAAAAACTCTACAACGGCAAGAACAAGATTCCCATGCAAATCTTCCACGACGCGTACTTCGAGGGCAAAATCGACTTCAACGGTGAGATTTTTTTTTCTATTGCGGAACGGCGTTATTGAAGAAGTGACGTGTCAAAGGCGATGTTCTGGAGATTTTGGAGCAGCGTCACGACTGGGCGAAGTTCACGTTCACCCAGGAGCTGTTCAGATATGTCTTCATGGACTTCATCCCTGAGCTCATCGTGCACTCGAAGAACCAGGATGAAGAACAAGTCCGCGATCACTACGACAGAGGAGACGACTTCTACTCATGGTATGTCGTTTTGTTATGGGTAAGAATCGAGGACTGAACGTGCACAGGTTCCTCGGACCCCGTATGATCTACACTTCCGGCGTCGTGCTTTCCCCCGATACATTCGAATCTCTGGAGACTCTTCAGGACAACAAGCTTGCCATCGTATGCAATAAGCTCGACCTGAAGCCCACGGACCGGTAAGCCTCGCTATCTGTCGTTTTTGTCTGAATTATAACACATTCCCCAGTCTTCTGGACGTTGGCTGCGGTTGGGGCACCCTCGTGGCTTACGCCGCCAAAAACTTTGGTTGCGATGCGACCGGTGTTACCCTCGGCAAGAACCAGGCGAAATTTGGCACGGAGAGGATAGCTCAGAACGGGGTGCGAAACAAACACCAGACCCTGCTCTTTCGCGCCTCGGCTCACCTAATGATTTAGATTCCCGCCGACAAGGCCCGTATCTTGTGCTGCGATTACCGTGAAATCCCTCACGGCCAGGGTATCTATGACAAAATCGTCAGCTTGGAAATGGCCGAGGTATGTTTTCTCTCTAATATTTCTCCGAAATCGTTATTTTGAAACCAAAAAAATTGCAGCACGTCGGCGTTCGTCGCTACTCGGCATTCCTCGCACAGATGTACGAGCTGCTGGCCGACGACGGTCTGTTTGTCTTCCAGGTTGCTGGGCTGAGGCAAGGGTGGCAGTTCGAGGACCTCGTCTGGTATATCCTTTTCCTTCATACGTCACACAAATACCTGACCGCCACGCAGGGGACTCTTCATGAGCAAGTATGTCTTCCCTGGTGCCGATGCTTCCGCCTCCCTCGCCTGGGTTGTCAACAAAGTCTGCTGTTTCCCATATTTAATGAAACCACCTTTCTGACTTCGTCTCTAGCTCGAGCAGGCTAACTTCGAGATCAAATCCATCGATGTCTTGGGGGTCCACTACTCGGCTACGCTCTGGCGGTGGTACCTTAACTGGCTGTCTAACAAGGACGCGGTCACCGCAAAATACGGCGACAAGTGGTTCAGGACTTGGGCGTTCTTCTTGGCCTGGTCCACGATCGCCAGTCGGTGCGTGCCCCCATGCTCCAGTCGAAGCCCAGCTATTTAGCTTTTTTACAGCCAAGGTACTGCGTCTGTGTTCCAGATCACGATGCACAAAAACCTCAACGCGTACCACCGGATCAATGGCGCCGCTAACCATGGTGGAATCCATGTCAAGCTGGCCAAGGAGCCCGAGTGCGTAGACCACTCGCGTTTCAGTCCTGCGAAGCTCATACCATTTTCAGGCTCATCCTTTGATTGGGCAAAAACCAATGCAGGACAGGACGTAGAAAAGTACTTAGAGATCTCTTGTAGACACTCTCCGCCAATTGAATGGCGGCCCCAAAACCGGGCAGCTGAATTTCATTATCAGGAGCTTGTCAACCCTCAACGACCGCCCAGATCGCAAGCATATGTACATGTCCAATCTACAATATGTTTCGCTTAAGTATGTAGTACGGTGGGAGCGCTGCACGGTGGCCCTCGCTGCCTACCACCATCTTGTTTGCAGCACTCCCGAAGCCGTGAGCAAGGGCAATGCGTCGCCCAGAAATTTGTGTTTATGAAAGTCGACGTCGTTGGGATTGTCGTGGTCAAAGTGTTGGCTGCATAGGAACGTAACGGCCCTCAGGCGCGGAAATTGGGCTGGGGACAAAAAAGCGTCCAGCGCTGCCCAATCGAGTCTCTGGTACACAGACAGCCCTAGATCGAGCGCCACCGAAAGACGCTCCAATGTCGGTGCCACAAACTTTGTTATCAACGGGATCATCTCTGTCTCTCCAGAGTTGCTGCGGATGTGCAACGTTTTGAGGTTTCGGTGCAGCGATAAATTGAATACATCAATGGCGTTCACTGCACAGAATAAGAGGAGGAAGAAAAATGCAGTTGTGTGACGCACCATAATCCTCGGCTACGTCGTACGCAGTATCAATGGTGAGATGGTGGAGCGCGTCGCCGAGATGCTGTAGGGCCGTAGTCACTATGAGCATGTCGGAACGCCTCACGGGAGATAGCGTGAGCGAGCGAACATTGGGAAGATGGCCAACCGCATCCAACCAAGGTAGAAGCTGGCCCATTGCGCCCTCGGAAAGGGTCAGGCTGCGCAATTCTGGGGGCGGTATTGGAATTGGATGGGCAGCAGGAATATCGTTCGAGGTCTCTATTTCGAGCCTCCTGCAAAGCAGGGAAAAGACATATCGTATGGACAAGTGGAACATGGCCTATGACACGAAGGCGCGTAATTTGGGAAAGGCGGTCTGGAGGAAAAAATCCAGTTTCGCGGGATGAGAGATCGTCATGAGAGTCTGATATTCAGCTCGCGGAGCTTTGTGAGGCGACCTAGATCCGCCGCAATTTCGTCAAAGCAGCCGTAATCTTGGCGGTCAAAATGTATCAGGTATATGGCGCAAACATGTGGCAGGAAGGTGCAGTATGGCGACCGCAGGAGGTCGCAGAAGTGAATGAGTCTGGATTTGAATGGCGATGGGGGGACCGGGTGCTTTAAGGAACATTTTTTAAACAGGTGGGATCTACAGCGGGAGACCCATTCTCGGGACACAAGAGAACAGGTCGTGAGAGAGGGACGATTGCCTGCATAATAGTCGAGGATTTCATCCACCAGCTCCTGGGAAACCTTGGCTGCCGGATGGTCATGGGTGCAAGTTCAATCGATGAACATTGCAACAATCCGACTTGATCCGAGGACGGTCTCCCTGAGGCAGACGGAGAAACTGGCAGACGGATCCGGATTGTTGCAATGTTCATCCGGAGAACTGGCGTCAACCTTCGCAGGCTCAGAATCCTGTCAGAACAAGGAACACCTGAGACACGAAGGTCTCAAGGGAATTGTTCTACTCTGCCTCGGGGAGACTATCCGAGACCGAAAAAGCATGAAAGTAGTACCCAATCCACATTATTATAAACTGTCTATATCTTGGGTATATCCCCTCATTACATCTGTACAAATCACCGCGGGAACGCCCCCGGAACGACCTGTCTCCTCCGCTCCGGATGGTGGAAGTAGGTCCCATATCTCGACAGCCGCGAGGGCGTCGTGGGGCTCCGCTGACCGGCACATCGAGCATCGTGTGCTCGCCGGCACCCCCACCACCACCGCTCGAAGCGGGATGCGGGAGGTCGCTCAGCGACCCCACGGAGTTCTCAAGCCCGCCCGTCTGCGTCCCGAAGTCCTGGTCGCTGTCGTCGTCGTCCTCCTCGTCCAGCCAGTCGTCGGTGTCGGGGAGGTTGATCACGCCCGACGCGGGGTCGAAGCTGAGGCGGTGGCTCAGGTGCGCCGCGCGCCGCGAGCCCTCCCAGGTCTGGCTCCGCCCGGGCTCCGGCGGCTCGCTTTGGGCGGCGGGGGAGGCGGACGCGTCGCCCAGGATGAACTCGCTCTGCGCGCGCCGGCGGACGCTGGGGCGTTTGCGCAGCGTGAGGACCACGGCCTGGCCGTTCGAGTCCTTGGGCGCGCCGTTGCGCGGCGACCCTCGGTGGTCGTTGTTCGAGAGGGTTTGGCCCTTCTTGAGCGGAAGCCATGGCTGCGGGAGCACACCGTTGAGCGCGGGGTGCATGTATCGTCTCTTGCCGGTGCTACGCAAGGGCGGTGAGTACACTGCAGCTGGGCCGCGAATACTAGCTTACTTGAGCACACCGCTGTACCAGTTGGCCATCGGCGGTTGCGACTAGCGGTCCGTCAGCCGGAAAAAAAAAAACGCAGGGAAAGACGCACATAATCCGTCCGCTCATCCTCCGGCGCGACATACAACGTATCGTCGTTCTGCGCATATCTCCTGCGGTTCAGATTGCTCTGCGACCACGTAACCGGGTGCCCCGCCCTTAGCCTCGTCACGTCCGCGGTCTCCTCCCCGCGCTCGACCTCGAACACCGAGCTGAGGCTCACAAAGTCGCTCAGCGGCTTCAGCGCGCGCTCGACGTACCACGACCACAGCACCGTGCCGACGATGAGCGGCGCGAGGAGGACGGTGATGGCGTACGAGAGCTTCGAGGTGGCGTACGTGTTTTGCAGGAGGAAGAAGCCCGTCATGAAGGTGAGGAAGATGAGGACGCCCCAGATGAGCCGGACGAAGGTGATGGGCCAGGCTTGGCCCTGGGATTCGTAGGGTTTGTAGAATACTGGGTGGTGGATTAGATTACAAAGAGGGAAGCCGGCGAAACTTACCGAAAAGCAACTTGTACTTGTACACCACATACGAGTTGCCAAAGTAGATTGCGCCAAAGATGAGGATGAGGGGCTGCGTGACGCTGTACAGCATCGTGATGACGAACATAAGGATCGCCTGCGGGTACACGATACCGTAGTTGATCATCGGCGGGGCGTTGAGTTCTGCAAAGTCTAAAGAGCATTGCCTCAACACGAGGAACGGCACGAAGGGGAACGGACACGTACCACGCGGAGTCCGAGTGACGAAGAGGCGGAAGAACCGTGGGATGGTCACGCCGAGGTTGAGCAGTTGCAGAGGCACGATGCCGAGCGCTGTGTAACGTCAAAGTTAAAGTCAGCTTCACTAGAAGAGATGACAAAACAGACTCACCCTGCAGAATCACATACGACAAGAAAAAGTTCCTAGCCTTGCCCGCCTGGAGGGCCTTTGCGATCTTCTCGGGGATCTTGGCAGGGAAGTTGGCGAGGGTCGTACAGCAGCTGGAGGTACGTCGACGCCAGGAGGAAAATAAAGACGACGTTGACGAGGAGGAAGAGGAAGTATCTGGTACGCGACGTCAGATGTGACCAAAGCAAAGGGATAGGCACACGCACTTCTTGAGCAAAGAGTACTCGACCCAGCTGCGCGCACGATAGCCTTGTTGGTACGTCAAGACTTTTGCAGCAGATTAGACGGTGCGGGACTGTAGAGAGGGAACAACACACTTTCAAGCAGGAACGGCAAACACGCATTCAGCGTAATCATCGCCACCGACGGCAGCGAATTCTGCACAATCGCGCGCACCTGCTCGTTCTGGTCGATCAGGCGCCCCAGCCACGGCATCGTCTTTTTGATCTCGTCGTAGCTCAGCAGCCCCGCGAGCGCCGTGATTGGGAACAGCCAGAACAAAAAGAGCAGCGCGATCATGCCCAGCACGAAGATGTCGCGCGTCTGGATCGCCAGCGCGGACGGCGTCATGTTGCTCCACACGATGTCGCGCGGCTCGGGCGCGGGGTGCGTGCGGCACTGCAGCGGGGACGGCGCGTGCACGGCCTGGATGGCGACCTGCGCGGAGGACATCTTCTCGAAGGTGACGAACGCGACGGGCGTGGCTTTGAACTTTGCGAGGCGCCGCTTGCGCACCTTCTCGTCGATCTCGAGGAAGCGCGCTTCGAGGAACTCGAGCGCGTCGACCTTGGGGCCGAACCAGCGCGGGCGGAGGGTGGGGCGCGCGCGGTGCGGGACGACGAGGCGCTGTTGTTGGGGGATGCCCGCGGCGGATTCGACGTCGACGAGGGGGAGGACGCCCGAGGCTTCGGGGTCGTACTCCTCGACGGTGCTGGGGTTGCCGACGTAGCTGACCCACGCGTCTTCGAGCTTGAGCAGCGCCTCGGTGCGCTTGTCGATGAGGCTCGTCAGCGAACCGACGTCGCGGCACACCGTCACGCTTTCCACGGCGAGGTTCATGTTCTCGAAGTACTCGGCCAGGGGCCGCTCGCCTTGGAGCTTGCGCGGGAGGTTGGTGACCATGACGGTGCGCGCGGGGATGGAGTGCACGAGCTCGAGGGAGAAGAGCTGGCGCGAGCGGATGAAGCGGCGGTAGTTTTTGTAAATAAAGTAGAGGGCGAGGAGGGTGAAGAGGTACGTGAAGATGAGGTACAGGGAGAGGTACGAGTTGGCTTCGCTGATGAGGTCGAGCCAGTCCGGATCGGGCACGGTGGAGTTTGTGCTGTTCATGGCGGACGGGTTGGCGCGGAACATGGAAGGTCTGCTGCCGAGGAAATCAGGCCAGTCAGAGTCGCCAGAGCCAGGCCAGTCGGAATCGTCGCCGACTTCTTTATTGTGCTGTGGGATGTTGAGGGTCAGAAAAAGGAGTAAGATTCCGACGCACATTCCAATTGATTGGCATGAGAATGGTTATGGCGAAGAAACGAGCAGACGGAGAAGAGCTTGAAGGCCATTTTGTAAAAGTTGAGGAGAACTGCGGCGTCGAGTCCAACGATCTGCAGCACTGTAAACTCTGATGTCCTAATCGTGGGGAGTATCCAGCCGAATAACGCCTGGTGCGCGTGCGCTTCATGGGGGGAGAAGCCTGGCCGCAAACTATTAGCAGTTGTTGCGACACCCGCGCTCCCAACACACCTTTTAGCTTGGTGCGGGGCGCAAACAGCAGCGGCCAGCGTGTGCGGCAGTACGAGAAGAGAAAGAACGAGAACAGGCCGATAGTGGTTGACATGACCAGCTGGGTGGTGAACCATGGCCCCTCGAACTTCACTGTTGTGCGTCCCAGTCAGCACTGATACTCCCTTGGACCTCAAGGCACGCACTCGTGGGAGGGGTGCCTGGGGGCAGGCCACCGTCGTCGCCATCGTCTGGGTCGTCGAACAAGAGCTTCACGAACGCCGACGCCCCGAATGTCCATCGTCGTACAATTTCGGGGCTATTCAAGTTTGGCAGCACAACACCCCTAAATAGACCCCTATGAAACCAATAATTTCTCATTTACTCAGCTACTCAGATTGTTACTACACTATGCATTTACCTCGACCAAGATACAATATTCTACAAATGTATGCGCGAGAATGGGAAGAGTCACACGAGCACTGGTGCGGCAGCATATGGCAGGGAGGTTCCGAGCGGCCACAGATAATGGGGAGAGGTAGATAGAATAGACATACGGATATGCACCGTTGCAGACAAAAGATGTGCACTACATGGATGCGCTCGTCGTGCATAGACAAGCAGGAATGTGTGCGCGGGTAGATATCCGGCTGAGCAGACGAGAAGTTGACCGTTGGAGTACGGTTGGACACAGAAAGACAAGAAGATGCAAGAATTATGGTACAGGGTTAGCTAGCGTAGTAGTAGCAGGGGAGGGCAGAGGCCGCATACAGTGCAAGTGCAGATTAGATCTCCATCTAATCTACAGTGATACGATCATTGATCTAATCATCCGGTCCGCTCCCTTCAAATTTTCCTTTGCCTGTCCATGACTGCCTGAATACTTTTCTAAATGTCTCTGGTAACCCGTTGTGCTCGTGTCGGCCCTAGGAATGACGTGTCGACCGCCCTTTTTCACTCGTCTGCCCCGGTCCTGTGGAAGGGGAAGAGAAAAGGCGGTATGTAGCCAGCTTTCCGCGCAAACTATCATGTAACTCTACTGAAACAGCCTTCGGTCTCGCAAAAGACCTCTCACCGACTCACCCTCTGGTTCCATCCATGTCGCCGAACGTATGCGCTTTACATCTCGAACTTTTCTCCAACTCATCTGCATCTCAGCAAGCAGCAAAGCGCGCGGCAAACGCCCCGCCTTTGAGCGCGACGCCCTCCCGCACACCGACCCCGGCGTCGCGGAGGCTCCAGCCGTGCCGCAAGAACGCAAACCGTCCTTCCGCCGCCGCTCCCTCGCCCGCAGCGAGCAGGACTGGAAACCACCGCAGGGGCAAATGGGGCGCCGCCAGTGCCGGTCCCAGTGCGAGTCCAAGTAGATTCGCCCCGAGGGAAAGCACCAGTCGATTCGCCCCAGGCGCGGCAGGTACAAGTCGATTCGGTGGAAGCGGAAGCGGTGGCCAGGGCCCACGGATTGAGGGTGTGCGCGAAAATGGCCCGGCGCAGGGTGGAGGGTTCCGCCCGCCGGCGTGGGCGCCGACGCCGGACCAGCGTTATCCTCCGCGCAGATCCTCGTTTGGGCTGCGAGAGGACGGAGATGGGCATGAGCCTTTATGGAGTTCGTCTTCGAGGCAGTCCGAACACCGGCAAGACGCGCGGACCTCGTTCAGTAGAGAAGACCGCCCCAACTCGCACCGGACCCCGCCGCGACGGACCTGGGGCCTGCGCTCCTCCGACTCAGACGACGCCGGCGGTGGGTCCTCATATTCGCGCCACTCGGCCTCGAACTGGGAAAGGCATTCTGAGCGCCGCCCGCAGGACACCCGCGCTGACCGCGACAACATAACACTAAAAGTACCAGACGACGACCCCGAACTGAACGAACTAATAACCCCGCAATCCCTCAAAAAGCGCAACCAGCATCAGCCTTCCTCCTCCTCCTCTGTTTCCCTAAATAGCAGTAGCGACTCTAAAGCCAAACTCAAACCCGAGCCCCCAAAAGAACGCGTAAAATCAGCCCCGATAACCCTCTTCGACACCCCGAACGTGCTCCTCACGCGCGCGGGGCTCCCCATCGTCACCAAGGCGGACCCCGCCACCGCGCGCACGACGCGCGAGTACAGCCCCGCCATGGGGCAGAATGTCAAACAAAGCGGCAGCGACGAGCGCGGGCTGCCCACGCGCTTCACCTCGCCACCGCTCCTCCCGGGGCTCCTCAGCTGCGTCACGGAGCTGCTGGGCCCGATGACGCCGCCGACGCCGATCCAGGCGCTGAGTCTCAAGTGGGTCGTCGAGGGCTGGGAGGCGGGCAGCGAGAACGCGCCTGATACCACCTCGGTAAGCACGGTGGAGACGAAGCGGTACAAAGAGTACCTCCTTGCGTCCGAGACCGGCTCGGGGAAGAGCATCGCGTACCTCCTCCCGATGCTGCAGGCGCTCAAGCTCAGCGAGGCGCGGCGCCTCGCGGCCGGCGACACGGAAGCGCCGGCGGCCTCGAGGCGCGGGCTGAACCCGCGCGCGCTGGTCCTCGCGCCGACGCACGAGCTCGCGCGGCAGCTCACGGCCGCCGCGAAGGCGCTCCTGCACACCGTGAAGCTGCGCGTCCTCTGCGCGTCGCGCGCGAACACCCCCACGCGGCCCGCGAAGGCCGCGGACGGCGCCGAGCTGCGGCCGGCGGGGCGGCGGAGCACGAGCGCGCGCCGCATGAGGGAGCTGGTCGGGTTCGCGGCGGACGAGGGCGGGGACGGCGCGGGCGAGTTCCTGGTGACGGAGGCGCAGGCGCGCGCGGCGTTCCCCGTGGACGTGGTGGTGGGGACGCCCATGAAGCTGATGGAGATGGTGCGGGGGCGTGGGTGGGAGAGAGGGGTGCAGTTTGGGGGTGGGCCCGCGGCGGAGTTTGAGCGCAAGCGCGCACTTGAGGCTGACGAAGGAGGAGAGAAGGAGAAGGAGCGGGGCCCGAAGCGCCGGAGGGGGCGGGACTCGGTGCCGGGGGTTGGGACGTGGAAGGCGTCCGCCGAGATGGGGCTCGCGGAGGTCGAGTGGGTCATCGTGGATGAGGCCGACGTGCTTTTCGGTAGGGGTTCATGGAACGAGGAATATCGTCGGCTAATGATGTTTTGCAGACTCAGACTTCCAGGAGACGACGCGGATGCTATTGGCGGATATCGCCAAGGCTCGGGGTCGCGAGGTGCCTTTCATCTCCTTGCCTGTTGGACTGCTCGCCCCGACGCCCAAGCCCGAGCCGGTCCCTACCACTTCCCGCCAAAAGGAGAAGGAAAAGCAGGCCGAGGAAAACGCAAAGGCGCAGGGCAAGAGCCTCGTCAAACACACCCAGTCGGCCATAACCCCGCTCAACTACCCCTTCAACTTCCTCGTCACCTCCGCCACGATCCCGCACTCGCTCTCCGCATACCTCAACGCGTACCACCCCGCGCTCCAGCGTCTCGTCTCGCCGAACCTGCACCGCCTGCCCAAGTCACTCAAGACCGAGTACGTGAGCTGGACCGGCGGGAGCAAGAACGCGGACATCGAGCGCCGCCTGCGCAAGGTGTGGGCCGCCGACGCGGCGGACGGGCTGGGGCCCCTCCCGGGGAGCCTCGGCGACATGAGCAAGGTGCTGATCTTCTGCAACAAGAACAACAAGGTCGACGAGCTGGGGACGTTCTTGGACGACAAAGGGATCAAGAACGTGCAGCTCTCTGGCGCGAGCCCGAACCGGAAGCGCGGGAGCAACGCGCATCTGGAGGGGTTCATCAAGCCTCGGAAGGGCGAGGCGAAGGAGAAGCGCGTGGACGACTGGAGCGCGTCGTGGGTGGCGGATGAGGACGCGGACGCGGCCAAGGAGGCGCAGCCCGCGACGGCTGTCGTCGCGACCAAGCCCAAGGGCGCGCCGCGGGCGCTTGTGCCGCTCCTGAAGCAGGGCATGCCGCCGCCGCCCGTGATCAACGACCCGATGAACGTCCCGCACGTCATGATCACGACGTCGCTCCTCTCGCGCGGACTCGACTTCTCGCCGAACATCAAGTATGTGTTCATCATTGACGAGCCGCGGAATATGATTGATTTCCTGCATCGCGCGGGACGCACCGCGCGGGCGGGTGCGAATGGGCGGGTCGTGATATTTGGGAAGACGGCTGGGAGAGGAAGCCAGAGGAGCAAGGAGGTCAAGCAAAGGATTAGGGCTTTGGTTGCTTAAATTATTAACCCACACTACTCACTACATATCTACGTTCATCTAATCTGCGGGCCGTAGATTATCCTCCATCTTGTTGCGTCACAATGCCAGACGCCTTCGAAAGAGGACCCTCATCATCATGTATATCTGTCGCAACAAAAGCTGCCCAAAAACCTAACGAAAAGCAATGGCAAAACAAAAACTGCAGAATTCTACATAAGACGCATCTGGTAAGAAACAAACATTCTGAGGTGAGGCTTGAGGTGCGGCTTGGATCTTGAAGCGCGGTTGGACAGTCTTGAGGTGCATTGAGGCTTAAGGGCCCTAGGGGAAGTTTGAGCTTGAAATCCTGAGGCGATCCTCCCCGTCCTGCTGGAATTATTTCGCTCTACGTATCCTCATTATTTGTTTCCATCTGCTCTGATTTGATCAGCCATAGCGGGACATGTTTGTTTGTGGCGATTCATTGCAGTGCAGACACACATTTATGCAGTAAGTATGGACGGATTGAGTGCGGCTACCAAGCACAACGGGGGTACATAGTAGTTATTTACTAAACGTCGTCACAATACAGTGCACACATCATGTTTGACGCTTTGGGAAGGAAGTGATCTAAAAAAAAACGCCAGCACATATTTCCCCATACGGACGTCCCCTAGATCTCAGTCAGATGTATTCCCATATGAACGAACAGCACCTTACCGCGTATCTGAGTGAGCAGCTGCTGCCAGAGAAACCTTGTAAATCGGTGTTAAAAACACAACTTATGTGTGACCCACCAAGCGCTCAGATACGCTCGTCTGCGAGACGGCCAGCACAGCGGCGTGCCTCTTCTCGTCGGCGGCAGCGGACTCCATATGTAGGCGATGGATGCTCAATTCGAGATTGACCTTGATATCAAATTTTAGCACGCTTGGTGGATTCAAGACGAATAAGGAGAGACGCACACTGAACTGCATCATGGCCTCGTCCAATAATCTTCCGTACTCCGCAACTTGGTTCTTGTGCAAATCTTGGCGAACGAATCGTTCCCAAGTTTTCTCAGTTTCGAGCTCGCGGAAGAAACTTCCAATCTCCTTGAATAGGCTGCACGCCACGTCAATATTTAACGAAGAAAAGCTCAAGATAAGCCAAGAAAGCACATACTTCTCGATGTCAACAACGCTCCTCTCTACCTCCTCCGGAAGCACGACACCGAAATCCTTAGTCTGCCTCCATATATCCTGGACGAGCTGTGCGGAACGCCTTGCGATATGCTCGCATCCCTTCTTATTTGACTTGGCTCTCTGGAGGCGATAGTAAACAAAGTTGAAGCAGCTCGTACAACATGCCGCAGTTGAAGGCGCACCTGACTCAGCTCCATGATGACGAGGACGACAGATACAGACGATTTGAGAGGCGGAAAGGCGTCTGTCGATGCTTGGATTGTGTTGAGGGTGAGCCTTGTCGCAGCGAGGGCATCCGAAGTGATTCTAGCGGAGCCAATGCGACGCATCCTCGATAACACTGGCATGTCCAACGGTATGGGCGCGCGAGCGCCTAGTGGAAGGAACTGGGAGGTGGGAGGAAACGTGTTGTGCTGTGCTACACTCCCCACACGTCCAGAAAGCTGTTGAAATTGCAGTGCACTTGTTCGAGATACACAGAAATAAAAATAAACGCTCACAGATGCATACCAACTACCTACCTACCTACCTACCAACTGCCTCGCAAGCGGATTGGTTAGATGGACAACGCCTCATGCCTGCCTAGGCCGCACGTCTCGACAATGGATAACCACCTCAGCATCGTCCAACCCCGATTGACAGCAGCAAAATATGCGCTTATTCACGCAGGCTGTATGATGGACTGACGGTGTCTACGTCTGCGTTCTCATTTCCGGCTGAGAACTCCGGGGAGACTGGGAAGACGACGGTGGAGAGCGCCCAATATAGCCAATTTGAGAATGCGCCGCCAGCAAGATTGGAGAGAGCAGGGCGGATTGAGCATGTAGCGAAGATATGAAATAATGACAGCGCCGCGTTTGATAGGCAAGAAGGCAGGGTGGATTATAACGATAACTTGTGCCAGTATGAGGCGCTGAATGAAAAGAGAAAAGATCAAGAGGAGTGCAATTTGGACACTGTGTCCTTCCCATAATTAAAGGCGTTTAACTTTCACTTCCGCCTGCAAATGGGTGCAAAGCCAAATGCGCCAGTGATCCCGGGGTCCGCGACAAGGGAGCAAGCACGAGGATGGAGCGAGGCTCGCACCCATCCCCGGGGAAGAAAAAGACGCATCTGGTAAGAAACAAACATTCCGAGGTGAGGTTTGAGGTGCGACTTGGATCTTGAAGCGCGGTTGACAGTCTTGAGGTGCATTGAGGAGGCTTGAGGGGAAGCTTGAGCTCGAAATCTTGAGGTGAGGCTTGAGCTTAAAGCTTGAAGTCGTATGCGCCTCGAGTCGAGTGGCTTGACATCTTGAGGTCTTGAAGCGACTTGAATATTGAAGCTCGAGGTCTTGGAGCGCGTTGAGGGCTAAAAGCGTCTTGAGGCTTGAAGCGCGGTCCGAGGTCTTGTGTATGGTATCAATTGCGTTCACTAGTTTCGAACTTTGGAGATGGGCGTTTCTGAACAGTGAACAATCATTGAATCACATTTGCGGGCCGGTCACATCGATCAACCGAACTTGTCTCCATCCGCATTCCTGTTTATATAAGTACCTGACGGTGCGAAAAGAATTTTGAGAGACTTTTTCCTTCCTGGGCTTCAGGCGAAGAGCTTACAAGGCTTGAAGGCGCATGAGGAAGACTTCAAACTCAATAGCCACATCATGGCTTCCCGGCGCCTTATGGCGCAATATGCAAACCATTGGTCGCGGGTACAGGTTGGACGGATCAAGGCTACGGTGTCAAACCCCGCGAATACCGTGGGTCAGTCCCACGTACAAGGTGCGAAACGGGTCTGGGAAGATGATTTGATTCTGGCGGGCTCAATTTTGCCCGGAATTCTTTCGGTACGCAGGATTGAACCACGATGAATTGAACGTTCAAATATTTTCAGGATTTTAAGCCGCTCTGTACAGTAGTTAAAGCGATCAAAGTTTGAGTTGAACGATGTGAATGGTATTGGTTGAGCCGTATTCCCGCCGTGTTCGGATTTCTGGGCTTGATTCAAACCGGAGCGAAGCGGCGGCTTTTCTTGTCAAATAATACCCCGCCCTAGCGTCGAGGTCGCTGGACGGGATCAATGACGGAATCAGGAAGTTTGGGTGCCGTGAGACCAGCCCGGTTTGCTGCTTTTCACGTCGCGGCCAGGCACAGCCTGAATGCCGTACGCCCGTACCAGCACAGCATTGGTTCGCAGACCACTTCTTTAAATGTCGCCTGTCATCCTTCTTTTTCCCCCACCTAACTTCCATCTGCACGAGCCTAATAATGCTCCTTTTCCTCTTCCTGGTCCATCTATTCACCAAGAATGGAAGCGCCGCCCCAGTTGCGCTCCCTCTTGCCCCTCGATCCTCCGCCGACTCCTGCGATGATATCAACAACTGCCGAAAGCTCTTTGACATCGTGTGGGGCTGTCTCGTGACAATTTTCGCTTGCACTTGGGTATCAGTGCATCCGAATGTGCCTCCCCCGAATCAGAGCCGGCTCGCCTTATTTTGGCGAAGGCTGAAGATGATGTTGATCGGGATCATCGCCCCAGAGATTATGGTGGGGTTTGCTGCTAGGCAGTATTTTTCTGCACAGAAGTTAGCAAAGAGTGAGTGGGCAGATGGATCTCTGCGCTTCATCTTCTAAGGCTGATTGTGTCTAGAATTCGAATTTTCTATGACCCACGGATTTTTCTTTTGCATGGGCGGATTCATTTCATCGACAGGGTATCCTGTTACAAGCAAGGAACAACTTGAGAATCCAGTTCTCGGCCCCGAATTTCGGGAAACCATTCGAAATGTTGATGTGGAGGATATCAAGGACAAGAGTAAGGGTGATGCACTCTCCAAAGCTGTGGCACTTGCACAGGGCATGTGGTTCACCACGCAATGCCTTGCACGCATGCACCAACACCTTGTGGTGACCGAGCTGGAGATGGCTACGCTGGCGTTCGCTGTGGTGAACATATTCATCTGGCTGCTCTGGTGGGATAAGCCGCTTGATGTTCAGCGGCCAATGGTTGTTGGGCCTGCCGAACCATTGGACACACAGTTTACAACTGACATAACCATCATTGGGATCCCGCGATGGGATATCTCGCCGCTGGAGCGATTCGTATATGCCATCGTTGGCTTCGAAGAAAATGACAATCAGGATCCGCGCGCGGCCACCTCAGTACCCTCGTTCTGGTCCTCACCAATGGTCGACGGCCTTCAAGTCGGTGCCATAGTAATTACTGCTCTGGCAGGTTCCTTGTTTGGCGCCATTCACTGTGCCGCATGGAACATTGCTTTCCCTACCACTGCCGAGATGTGGATATGGCGGTCCTGCTCCGTGCCGTTTGCCACAATTCCTGTCGTCCTCCTTCTCCTTGTCTGGCTCGGCATCAATATCGAGGACACTGCCTTTGGAAATACAATGCTTGGAAAGATCATTTTGACTATCTTAACATGGATAGCGGGTGTGTCTGGTCCCATATACATGGTTTCCCGCCTCGTTCTAATCGCCCTCCCACTTGTGGCGTTGCGATCCCTACCGTCATTGGTGTTTGTAGACATCAATTGGAGCACGTACATTCCTCACATCTAGGGCTCTCCGATTTTTGCGAATATTTCTTTTCTTCTGTTTCCATCTCTCAATACCCTGGACATAGACCTGGCTTCTGTATGAATAATTAAATTAAATTGCCCTCGAGATCACGGCAGGAGTGCATTAAATTCAGAACAATCCATTGAACTCTGACTATGGCTGAGAGTGCTAGCTCGATGACCCGGACGTAGAGGCAAGATGGTGGTGTGAAGACTTGACGACCAAGCTGCTGGCACGAGAAGCAAATTCTTCCTGTGCAACATTTTTGAACATTTGTTTTCGAATGTGGAACGGGGAGCAACTTGAAAGAGTTTCAACTACTAGTAAAATGAACTCATGCCCCATCTTTGTCACAAATATCTTTCCTCTCACAGATAATGCTCTGAGATGCGGGGACGTTCACACTCACAGTAAGACTTGGTGTGGGCTCGGATCCCTCAATACTCACTCCGGAAATTGTGTTGTTTCAGAGCCACCGGAAATGTTTCTGAGATCTGAGATTTAAGTAACAGAATATGCTCTCCATAAACTAATCATTTCAGAGTTGGTTTTCTGGCTCGCTGAGATGATGAGTATCAAACCTGGTATTTCCATGGCTGATACCAAAGGTATCAGCGAGCGTATCAGTTGGCGGTCCGGGGCGGCCCGCACCGGCCCGGGTGATCCGGCAGTATCAGCAGCCGTATCAGTCGCTCCGATATGGAAGGTATCAGGAGAGCGACTGATACTTCCAGTCTCAGTTGGCATAAAATTGCAATCAAGATCCCCAGTCCCCAGTAGCAGTTATACTGTGGCTGGAACAGAGGATATCAGCAACATTTTTGGCCTTGCCAGGAGTGACTTGGGATTGCTCCTAAGCAAAAATGTGGGAAACCGCCATTTAGTGCACTATAGCAAAGTTCGGCATGCAGGAATCAGACCAATATGTTCGCCGAGCCCACTACCCGAATATGTAGCAGTGAATCTGATGTTGAAATGCGGGAACAGAGCCCACCTCAGAGCCTCTGGCACATCCCCTCAGAACTTGCTCCTGACTCATGGCTTTCGAAAGCCACACCTATTCGCTAATGATTCTCTTGATCATAACGGATTCCACTCGGACTGTGACTCAACGGGCTCGAAATTGAACTCCAAGAAATCATTACAACACCTGATCTGCCTGCCAGTGCGACCCTTCCCCAACTGCTTTTTCTCGTTGTCAAACCCCGCGAATACCGTGGATCAGTCCCACGTAAGTACAAGGTGCGAGACGGGTCTGGGAAGATGATTTGATTCTGGCGGGCTCAATTTTGCCCGGAATTCTTTCGGTACGCAGGATTGAACCACGATGAATTGAACGTTCAAATATTTTCAGGATTTTAAGCCACTCTGTACAGTAGTGAAAGAGATCAAAGTTTGAGTACAGCCAAGTTACAAACCTCGCTTTGTTAGATTTTTTTAACCACTGGAGCTTCGTCCGCATTCGGGGAACACCATAATACTTCTATTTTATTTGTCGTGGAGCATGCCCGCGGATTTGAGTGCGCGATATAGACCCGTACCTTCGGGGGTGGGTTGCGGGTACGGTACCACTCGAGGTGGACCCGGGGGTGTCCTTGAGTTCAACTTCAATTGATCAAAAATGGTTGGAACGTGGAAGCAATTTGAGGCAATTTGAGCTGAGTCCGAAAGGTACATGGGTGGTATGAATCAGTAACACCTTCACGCCATAGATCCTGTATGTTTACTATCGGACCGGGAAGCGTCGTGCGACTCCTCCACTGTGACTTTTACAGCGACCGTGCCATGGTCGAACGTCTACAGACACAAATGAGAAGGCTAGAACGACTGGCATACGGAACGGTACTTGCCGGAGGTCTGAATCTTCCGATGTGGTCGATATTCAGGGATTCCTCGAGCCCGTAAGTGCCTTGCAGGTCGTGGCGCAGGGCCTCGCGGCCGTTGAGCGTCTGTGAATGATGAATGCACATTCGTTAGAGACCGGAAAGACATACTGATAATAATGTGCTCCTACAACATGATGAGCGAACGCAATTGAGCAGAGCAAATCTGACTGACGTATATATCCGGCCCATTGGTTGGGAAAACATGAGATGGAAGCCGGTGGTGGGCAGTTTTGTCTGCCGAGGAGAGTAAATACAAGAGGTGGACACCATGAATGGGTACTTACAAACATGAAAATCAAGGGAGGAAACACGAACTGCTGAAGCCAGTCCGGCTCCGGTTCAGATAATATATGACAGAAAGCCTGAATTTCAGAGTTCGTTGAATAGCTTAAACAACTTGGGATTGGATCGTACGTTAGAGCCACATCATTCACGGTGGCCAATGCCAGCCAGCTGTCGGCCACGGGGGTCAAGCGGGATCCATCATCGAAACTGGGGTCGAATAAGTCGTGTATATGCGATGGATCGAGGTGCGTACGCTAATCCGAACGCAAGAATGCTCGTCGCGAGAGATATCCCCCCCTGCAGATCGCGTAAGCAAGGCGGGTCAATCTCATAAAAACGGTGCCGACGTGAACAATGGTCAGGAAGACCAACAAACTGAATAAGAACCGAGACTTGGACAATTGCAGGACTCGAAATGCCATGAATATCTGAACAGGGCAGGCCGACCTAAACACATCTGTGAAATGGGATCGGCGGAGTGAAAATATCCTTACAATCCGGAAAGCATGGGGACAGCGGTCAAGGGCCATGGCGCGGAAGCCAAAAATGCAGGATTAACATAATTGTCCACCAAGTAGAGCCATACAAAATAAACCGAAGTCGCGGCGCAAAATATCGAAAGAACGAATTCCCAGAGGACGAGAGCGCTTCAAGCACGGTTTAACAATATAAAAGATGTACGGGCGCTGGTGACTAACCGTACAGTAAATGAGTCTTGGAGTCGGCGCTTTGAAAGATAGTAGGCCATGAATTGGACGGCGCATACACCGAATAAACAGGTACTGAGCTGGTTGACGAGAGTTCAGACACGAAAGAACATCAGCGAGAATACTCACGATGGTTCCGATGTATATAGGCCCAAGTAAAAGCTTGACAGACTCCGGAGTTGCAGACATGGACGGCAGAGATTCGAATTACAAGTGGGATTTGTGGAAATCACGACTAACCAGAGGTTTTATACAGTCAGTGTTAGCGACTATTCCTCCCGAATTTTTGACATGGGTCCGATCGAGCAGGAGCACAAAAGGAATGGCGAGCACCGCGGAGGTGAGACTGAGACATAAGAGGCTGTGGAGTGAAGCATGGAAGTACACGACAAGATGTCTCAGATCAATATTGACGCTTAAGGTTGCTCGGTCAGATGAACCGTCCAGCCTACTTCAACACTGTGCCGACGTTCGTATCGCGTCGTTGAGCAATAAACGCTCCCAGGTATCAGACTCCCTACTAGTAATGTTGCTGCTGGTCGTTTGAAAGTATTTGAGGATGGTTTCGTCCTGTTCCATTCCATCCCTGACTTCGGGGCGGAAGAATGCGCGTATCCAGTGCTAGTCCGTCGGAGAGTCTGGATGGTCATACATAGTAGTTGAGTGACAAGGTGTTGTCAAATGTTCACGCGGACTCTGGCGGTTTCGGCCGACAAACCCGGCAGGGCCGAAATTAGACCAGTGACTGGTCTGTCTATGAAGGCAAGCCTGTCGATAGACTATCGACAAGCTTGCTTTCATAGACAGGCTGGATTCGAGCCTAGGCCGAAATTCGACGACAGCGCAGTCACCCCGGGTGCAGCGATTGGCTAGCAGGCACGAACGTCGCAGTATTTATGGCTGGTCGATGGTAATTAATAGCAAAGTAAGTGTCCAGCGAGATGGTAAGTATCATGAAACAATTTGATAGTGAAAAAGGCAGGGTGAATCTGGAGAACTTGGAAAGTCAATTTCTTGGTCATGTCAGAGATGGTTATGTAGCTTTAGGCGATGGAGAAGCTTCTTTAGATACAAAACATGGAGAAGCAAAATCATCAGATAGCAGTAGCCAAAATGTAGTACACAAATTCCACTTTGAAAACTTGCCCGAGGAGCTAGATATACATCCCAAGTTCAGCATCAGGGCGTTTCCTTGCCTGTCCAGCGGAACGGCTTTTCTGGCGCGGGTTCCTTCCAAGCCGGAGTGTCCTTCTCTCCAAGCACGGCAAAAAGTAGCGCATGGGCGGTGCGGACGGATGTGGGTGCCCACGGTGCGGGGTCGTTCCAGTAGGAAAAGTCGCTTGGGGCAAGGTCTCGCGGGACGGGAGGCGAGACGTGCGGGGCGGGGACGAGCAATAGTGTTGCGGAGGCGGAGTGCTCGGCGCGGAGCGCGACGAAGGCTGCGGAGGTGGACTGGACGAGATTGGGCGCCGTAAAAGGTTCTACGGAAGAGGTCTACCGAGAATCAGGATCAGCGTCGAAAATATTTTATTTAAGGCTTACGAGGGTAGCTGACGGCGCGTCTGTGGCGAGGAACCGTAATGGCGCATCGAGGTAGGGAATTCTTGCGTCGGAGATGTACGCGGAGACAGCGTACGTGTCGAGCAAGGTGACACTACGCCGATGAGTACCTCTGTATCCCAAACATTATTCATTCTTCCGGCCCACCTTTTGGCTTCAACGCATCCGCTACGGTGCGAGCGTATAGGTGCATCCCCCACAGCGGCAGACGCGTGGTCACCTCAGACACCAGTACTACTGCTTGCGTCCAGGACGGCCGGAACAGCAGACCCACCTATAAATTATTTCAATATAAGTTTCAATGGACGCGCGTCGCATTCACCTGGATCTTGTTCACCATTACCGCCGCGACCTGTTCGCCTAGCTCTGCACCGCGCGCCCAATACTTCCCTATACTGCCTGTGGCGACAACCAGCCCGAGCACAGGGACTGGAGTGACGGTACCCACGACCTGGACATCGATCGCTAGTGGGAGATTCGGCTGCGGCCGGAGGGGATTGTACTCGTCCTCCTCTTCGTCAGACTCAATGGCATGGCGCGGGGGAACGCTGTCGGCGAGAGGGTCGGTGTCCTGCAGTACAGTTAGCAGCGAACGACGAGCATGACGATTCTTGCCATCGGAGTCGGCTGTAAGGCGTAGCACGGTCACGGGGCCATTGTTGATGGACGCGTCTGTAACCCCTGTCTCTTTATTAGTGTATTACGCATTGCTCTTCACTCCATCTAGGTGCATAAGATATCCAACTTAGCGCTCTCTGCGGCGACGAATGGCGGAATTTGCAGGGAATTTGTGTGTAATCCAATACGGATACATCTTGATCGTTATGCATATAATGGTCAGCAGCAGAAACTAGCATGCAATCAAGGGCACGGACGTCGTCCATCGCCAGCATGTTAATATGAGGCGCGAAACATATCTTAGTTCGGCTGCCGATGACCAACGCCGCATGCGTAAACCGCGACGATTCACAACCATTCGCGCACCGGCTGCCGCGAGATCAGAATGGAGATGGCACAGAATAACCGTTCATTCAATTTCAGGGACTGAACGTCTTGAAACACCATGGAGAGTCTGCGATTTACTGGAGAGGGGCGGCCGCCATAAATTTCGCGCGCAAACATTTCACTTTCAAAACAAAACCTGTTTACTCGTGGCCTCCTCCAACTCTGATATCACACGAGCGGAATCTCGCGCGACATCGACGCGCCAGGTGCTCACTGCAAGCCTAACCGCAGGCGCCCCGTCCCAGCGACTCCCAGAAACATACATCACCCTCGAGGCGTTCAGCTGTGAGACCAGTCTGTCGTTCAACGCCGCTGAGCGCGCCCGGAAGAGCACAATCATGTATACGTCCTTGAGGTCGGTGTTTCTGGGGAGCAATTCGTACGCCTCCGATCCCAGGATGAAGGTCGCGATGGTCCGCGCGAGTTCGATTTGGCGCTCCAAGAGGGTGCGATGCCAAACGCGTCCGTAGGTGAGAAGGGATGCGTAGACGGGAAGTGCGCGCAGTCGGCGGCTGTTCTCCATCCCGAGATTATGTGGGGAAGGGATTTCCGCAGTGTCTGGTGTCACCGAGGCACCATTCTGGAAAACGGCTTGTTGAAGTGCGAGATTTTTGCAGAAGAAGAAGCCGCAATCGTAAGGAACGTTGAGGAGTTTGTGTGCGTCTCCCGTCAGGGAGTCGGCCAAGTGAATAGAATGAATTCCGTCCACAATGGAGCTATGCGATTCACTTGGAAGAAGGACGCGAGCTTGTAGTCCAAAAGCTAAGAAGGATGAATTATTAGTTGGTTCAAACTACTATACGATATTTGAATACCTCCGTCAACATGGATCCATGCGCCATACTTATCTGCCAGTGTGCGTATCTTGATCATCTCCTCGCGTGACGCGGCGAATCGCCCTGTATTCACCTCGCCAGCGCTGATGGCTATTATGTGGGCGACCCCGGCTGAATCAGACAATCTGCGTTCAAGTGCATCGAGGTCAAAACGCCACGGCTCCTCCGCCCTGAGAGGAAGGGAGACAACGGCATTTTTTCCCAGCCCCACCACAGAGGCGGCCTTGTATAGAGACGAATGTGGGAGCGTCGTGAGGACCTGAAACTTTCGGACCCCAGCCTGCAGGCAGGCTGACACAACTCCGAGTTGCGCAACACTCGATATCGATGGAGGAGATCTTCTCCGTCCAGCTTCCGCTACTGAAAATTCGCGGCCGAGGCATAGTCCAAGAATGTTGGATGCGGTGGCTCCGGTGGTGAATATTCGACCGGGAAAGCTGGCTTCGTCAATACATAAAAGCTGTTGAAGGAGTCTATCTGAATATGAGAATATCCGAGAAGTAGAGCCACTCAGAATTCCCACCTGAGAGCAGCGTCTTCTACGGCGCCTCCAATTGTTTCTTTCGGCGCATGCACCTGGGCGTTTTGGTCGAATCCGCTTACAATGTAGTCGGCGAACAGAGACGCTTCTGTGTTTCCACCTGTAATGAATCCATAGTAGTTCGAACTCTGGTTGGGTCTATTAAAGCCAGGAACGAGATCGTCGAGGAGGTGCTGCTTTAAACATTCCAATCCCATGCCTGTATCTGGAAGAGAAACGGGGAGGGAAGCCTCGGCATGGGCGATAGCTTGAATGGGTGGGAGAGCTTCTTGCGAGTCACCCTTCCTCCTCGCGTCGATGGTGGATATAAACTCGTTCAGACTGAGCGGCATGGAAGTTTGAGGGAAGTGTCGGCTAATCCGGTAATGATCACCGGCTGCACTTACCGTCTCCCACCATGAATGCCACCGCCATTGACTTTACAAGCGCTGCAGTATCGCGAGCGGTCCCAACTGAGGCGTGTATTGAACATGCTGCGGCATCCCTCGTCACTTCTCTGCCAGAGGATGGCTTGGGCTTCGAACATATGAAAAAAGCACATCCTAAATGACGTTGCCCCCCGCGTTTTACAGGTTTGGTCTGGGCTGGTACTCTTCACAAATATTGATTTGAATCATAAGGATCAAGTCGCTGCCCGAATTATTATGCATATACCACTGGAGGTGTTACTGACGCCGCGCTTTTCGCTGATTGGGTCGCCTCAACATGGGATCAGAACGTGCAGTTCATTTACCTCGAGATACAGTGGCTACAAGCCTGGAGGCCACTACTTTGCGGTCAGTTTCTACTTATCACTAGTGCGTGTCACTCAGTTGTTTGCAAGATTACTCCAACAACTTCTCTCGTTGAACGAAGTCGATTTTCCGGGTCGCATATTCACCACGGGCGCCACTGCGTCCAACGTTTTAGGCATGGCACTAGGCAGAGAATTCATTGTCGCAGAGGCCGGCCGCCGAAAATCTCCCCCGATTCGCACAAGTGTTGCTGAACTCGGCATTTTGGAAGCATGCTTCCAAGCCGGAGTAACAAACATGCAGGTTCTCGCAACTTTGCCTCATTCCTCGCTTTATAAAGCGACCTCCGCGGTTGGAATTGGTCGCGATTCTGTTATCGTCATTCCTCGGAGCGACTCAGAACCTTGGAAATTCGACCTGGATTCACTCGCCAAGCATCTGTCCGCCGAGGCTGTTAGTATCATTTCGATCAGCGCTGGAGAAGTCAGCTCCGGGCGGTTCGCGACAAATGGGGAGGAAATGTCCCAGATTCGCGCCCTTGCCGATCAGTATGGTGCTTGGATTCACATTGACGGAGGTAGTCGGCGTGTCCGTTTTTTTCCCTGGTACTTACTTCTTACTTCCGTCCAGCGTTTGGCCTCCAAGCTTTGGTCCTTCCGCATACCGATACTTATAAGGCGCTCAACGAGGGTGTTTCGTCCTTTCATCTCGCGGATTCGATTGCCGGGGACCGCCCACAAATTACTGAACGTCTCTTACGACTGCGGATTCTTTTTCTCCCGGTGGCTGAATTTGCAGCAAACGGTGTTTGAGAACCCCAATGCCACCTATCTCTCAACCAGCGCCCTGCCGATCCCGTCACCTCTCAATCTTGGTCTCGAAAATAGCCGCCGGTTCCGTGCTCTTCCTGTATACGCGTCCCTAGTCGCGTATGGCCGCATTGGCACCGCGATTTGCTCGAACGCCAGATTGCGCTTGCGCGTCGCATCGGATCGTATATCCGCAAGTCGGCCATCTACGAGCTTCTCCCTAACGACGACCTCGAGCAGATCTATATGGTGGTGCTGTTTCGCGCGCGTTCAGAAACTCTGAATGCGCAGCTCGTTTCCCTTCTCAACGCACCCAAGGAAATTCGCGTCTCGGGCCTGCCGTGGAAAGGTCAGCTGGCCGCGAGAATTGCTGTGGGCACCTGGCGTGTGGAAGTGGACCGGGATTTCAGGATGGTAGTGAAAGCTTTAGAGGGGGCAGCCGCAGCCGCGTCCTTGTCACTGTAGCGATGAGTATTGCTTTCCGCTCTGGATCAACCCGAAGAGTTTCGCAGGTTCATTCTGTCCAAAAATGTGTTCCGCTAATTGCCAAATGGTGAAATAGTGGCGTTGATCGGGTTAACCCTGTCGTGAATCATTGAATGCCGCCCGGAAACGCACCCAACGGCGAAAAACGCACCGACGGACAGTACCCCAATTTATGTAACCGAATAGCTGCGAGGCCGCTACCCGTGGTAGGTTTTACATACTCGAAAAGGTGATCATGAGGCCAGCGGCTATAGAACGAACGTGGTCTAGGGTCCGCTGTCCACCGTAAATTTCTCCCAGCAAAAATGAACGGCCATACCGCATCCTCGCACTTCACTTTCAGCTCGACAGCCCAGGGCCAGCATCGCGCACTGACTCTTCAACAAGCAAATAATCTTCAATCCGTCTTCAAATCCGGGAAGATCGTCATTGGCACAAGTCTGAGCTATCCGAGTCGGCATGTTGCGAAAACTGTGGCCGTGACGGGGGCAGATTGGTGTTGGATTGTGAGTTTATCAAGTGCAGTTGAACCCTCCATTGATCATGACGGCTGGACACTAGGATGCAGAGCACGTTGCGTGGTCTCAAGACACGCTGATAGAATGTATTCAAATCATTATACATGAGAGCGCCGGCAAGATGATCCCCGTGGTTCGTGTTCCTAGCAAGACGGCGTTCGACTGCATGGTGGGTCCGGCAGGTTCTTTAGATTGCGTGCCTCATGATTCCAGGCATGGTGCTTGGATGCGGGTGCTGGCGGGATTATCATACCACACCTAGAGACCGTGCAGGAGATGAAGGAAGTAATAAATGCATGCCGTTTTCCGTGAGTGCTCAAGCTAACGGGTTGGCGCTTCTCACCTGGCGTTGTGAATAGTCCCATCGGTCACCGATCCTTCCCGCCATTCAGCTTTGTAAGTCGGCCACAAATTTGTGCGGATATAGACTTACTTACCTCCACTCCAGATACCTGGGGTAACCGACACTACACCCGAGGGCGAGACTGTTTTCAGTCTCGCTAACAAGCACGTCGCGATCATTCCCCAAATTGAGTCCCGCGTCGGGATCAAGAACCTTGAGGAAATCATGAACATGAAAGAAATTTCCGCATTCATGGTCGGAGGTAAACTCTGAATAGCGTCGTTTGCGCAAAGATTCTAACGCTGAAAATTAGCCGGCGATCTTCGTATGGATATGGGTTTGTCTCTCGGGATGACAGGAGATGAGCCCGAATTTGTTGCAGCCATGGAGAAAGCGAAAAAGGTGTCCGAGCAGACGAACATCCCTCTTCTTGGCGCAGCAATAGGGCCCGAGATGATCAAGCAGCGCATCGACCAAGGTTACAAAATTCTTGTGTGCTGCCTGGATCTGCATACGCTTGCCCATGGGATGATTCAAGCACTTGGAGAAGCTAGAGCTACCGCCGAGGAGCACATGGAGGCCCGCCACGGCGCGTCGAAGTAGCCAAGGAAGAATAGATATCCGTATCATGCATGGTCCAAACACTTTTAAACATATAACTAGAGCTCCTCCAATTTCAATGGGTCCAAACCATGTTCTCAAACAAAGTGTTCAGAAAAGACGCGTTTTCACTTTAGCAACGTTAGATACCATGTGACCGCGTCGCACTGACGTGCCTCTCGGTTTCTCGGTTTCTTTTCGTTCTCTCGTCAATCTCAAGCTCGCCGCCTCGCGGCACAGATTCTTTGAATCCTCTCCTTCGTGCTTACCTCGAGTCCACTCTGAATCAACCTTAAGGGAAACCGATCACTGCGAAAAGAGATCTGAACCAACATGAAAGGAGTTGCGTCCGAACCGCCATTAAACACCTTCCATTTTGGGAAGAGCACAGCCATCCTGCCGACGGCTCACTCGGCGGAGTTTCAAACGAAAACCGAGAAACACCAAGTCAAGCCGCTCAAGCGATACCACAAATGAGCTGTATTACACTTGTAAGAAGTACAAAACGACTTGTATTGTTACACTTGAATTTACATAACTAATTGTATGTTGGCGGCACGCTCTGGAAGGTAGAATGTGCTGATGGCGCTGCCTGCGGTGTTGTTTAGGAAGGCTGGGTAGCGTGCACCGGCAAGTGTGCAGGGCGCGATGTTGCGGGTGCCGTAGAAGGCGGCACCACAATACGGGGAGGGGACGGCGGGCTAATACTAAAGTCAGTTAGACATAGATAGACATGACAGCAAACACGTACCTGAGTTTTGTACGGCGAGCGCCTCATCGCGTTCTTCCTGCGACAGCGCCGGCGACAGGGGCAGCGGTGTCAGCATTGTCAGCGCGGCGAGACGCGCGGCTGCTTCTTGCTGTCGAGCGAGATGGTGATGCGGCAGTTCGCGCTGGTGATACGGCAGCTCGCGCTGGTAGCGGCGCGGGGCTGGGAAGGCGGCGACAACACCGACACCTTGCGCGACTGCGGTGCAAGGACCGGTCGGCGCGTCCTCGTTCGCCGTCGACGTACGACTGCCCATCGAAGCGCGCGTAGCCCGAGCCCGTCGAACGGAGGGAGATGTTCGACACCTGGCGCGTGAGGCCGTGGCCGGACTCCACGGTCACTCTATCCTCTATCCTGCCGGACCGCCCCAACTTGCGGCTCAGCGCCCACGCGGCTGAGGGGGCCACCCTGCTCCTCCCCATTTAAGGCCGAGACGCCTCCACCTCCGGGGAACGGGACCGACTGGATGGGCGACGAGATGGTCTTACCCTCGAAGCTGACTGGCACCGTGATCTGCGCGGGATCTGAGACGAGGACTGAGACTGTAAAAATATGATAAATATCGGGACACTGCTGTGGAAGATAGCTGACGCATACCGGAGGCTCAATAGTGATGGAACCAAAATACGGGGTGCCCACGTCGGACGGCGACACGGGTGCCTCGGCGCCACCCGACGTAGACTTGGGCCTCGCCCCAAATCCACAGGAAGTGGCTGCGTCCTGCCCAACACCGGCGGGGGACACGAGCGACTCTGCCGACGGCACGCGCATGCTCCTCGCGCGCTGCGACTGCCCACTTGGACTCGCATCCACCTCCCGAATCGCCCGCAGATCCAGCGCGTACTCCCCGCTCCCACGAGCTTCCTAGCGGCCAAGTGCGAATCCAACGACGCCGGGCGCGCGTGCCGCCCCGCCGTCGACCCCGCGTTCGAGCGCCCCGTCACCGAGCCGCTTCCGCCTCTGCCGCCCCCTACAGACCGCCCCCGACCGAGCCCCCGGCCGAGCACGAGCCGCGCTTTGCCTGGTACCATGACTGTGTCTGGCCTGGGCCTTGCCCTTGTGTCTGCCCATGCCATGCGTCTGGCCTTGCTGCTGGGCGATGTTCTGCTGGGCAGGAGGTAGAGCGTGAAGGATGACACTTGTTTGGCATGCGGCTCACCACGGCTTCAAGTTCAAGCTCCGCCTGTTGAGCCGCCGGCAGGATGGCTGTGCTCTTCCCGGAAAGGAAGGCCCCTAATGGCGGTTTGGACAGAGTGGATAGTTCTTGGTTCAGGGGTTCACTCTTCCAATGTAGCGCCCGATTTATGTATCAGGATCGCTGTCCAGTGCTTCAGGTACAACTCGATGGCTAACACGACCTGGCCAAAGCAGGGAGTCATGCGCGTGACAGGCGGCGACTTGATCGCCCGTCGAGCAGAAAACGACGTCGACGTGGTCCACGTCAGTACATAAACAACACTTACTTGACGACTCCCCCTTCGAAGAGCCAACATGAACAACATAATCTCTCGACTGGTTGAGCGTTTCTACTCTGGCGGTACTGGCTATAGCGCCTTGTTCCTTGGCTTGGACACCTCCGGGAAGACGACATTGCTGTACCGCATGAAACTAGGTGAGCGAAAGACGATCGGACCGTTAGATGCTTCAGTAGCTTAACTACATCAGGCGAGGTCGTTCAGACAATTCCCACTATCGCATTCAATATCGAATCTGTGCGGTTGAAAGCGCGTGGAGGAACAGATCGCGTGCTGAATCTGACCTGCTGGGATGTCGGCGGATGCGGCCGCGGAATCCTCTCACCTCTTATCGCGCAGTATGCAATCCATATGGATGCAATTATCTGGTTCGTTGACCTAATCAACGCTTTACATTCGGAAATTCAAACCAAAAATTCCAGGCTCATTGATAGCAACGATCGCCAGCGTCTCGAGGACAGTATAACAGAATTCTCCACAATCACAGGGCTCGTCGCTGCCGATACAACCATCCCGCCGAAGGAGCGTCCCGTCCTAATGTGAACTTGTTCGTTCATTATTCAATGTTCCTGCTGCTGAACCAAATTCAGACTTGCGACGAAACAAGACCTGCCAAAAGCAATGTCACTAGACGAAATACGCAAGAAGGTTGCACCAGCAACAGCGGGGATGAGTGCGTTCAGTGTTGGGGTCACGCTTACCCAGAGCCTCACCGACGGCGTCCTCCCGGATGCCTTTGGCTGGCTACTTATGGCTCTTGAGAGCGTTCGGAAGGGAAATGCACCGCCGTCCCAAATTTCCAAGCTCGTCCCTGCCCGAACTACGAGCGTTTTAGAGGAACGACTTCCTTCGTGGCTCCTTCGTGCAGAAGGTGACTCGTCAGCCGCGGAGTTCCTGCGCCAATTTGAAACGATAAACCTTCCCGCATGGGATCACTACACTCACATTCGCATTGCGTATCTCATGCTCACACAATATGGTCGCCAGAAAGGTGAGAACGGTTTTCTGTCCGGACGTTGAACCTGACTGATTCCTTGACCAGGCAAGGACAAAATATTCCAAGGTATCGAGCGATACATCGAGGAGAGCGCGCAAACAGGGGGCCGGACATTCCATGTCACCATGACCTACTTCTGGGTTCAAATTGTACATTTCGGCATTCGCAGCACCCCACAGTTGGTGCGCTCTGAATTTGATGCGGGGTCGGATCTGGGATCCAGAAGTTTAGACGACCCAGACGACAGCCCAGAACTGGACGACTTCCCGCGGTTTCTTCTGCTCAATCCTTATGTCGCTGATGGTAGGCCCTAGCAAATTTCTTCAGTTCTGGTGCTCAGTATTTTGCCAACGGCAGGTAATCTCTGGGCAGACTATTATTCGAAGGACGTGATGATGAGTGTCGAGGCCAAGCAGGGGCCTGTGCTTCCGGATATCAAACCGCTGCCCAATCTTGTTGTCCGGGACGCTATATCTATAGCACAGTTGGGCTAATGGGTTGTAAATTTACCGATGAGGTAGACTTGAATTGCTAGGACAAAGTCTGGTTTATAATAATGAATCAGGAAATCCAACCTGAATTCACTGATCGAGTGAGAACTGTGGGAGTTTTCAGCTTGGATCCCAGTCATCCCTTGAACCATTTTTCAAGAATGAAAAAGAGAAATCAAGGAAACATTTGATTCATCAAGGTACAGCGTAGTTTCTGATTATGAAAAACGACTACCAACTTGCCCAAGTGTCACCGTCAACATCGTCGAATCCCGGCATACCACTACGTTCACATGGCCGCGCCTGCTTCAAGGTTAACCGACGCAGCACCTCCGCCCAAGCACAGCACATCCCCGCCATTCCCTCGTACAGACTCCACGGATGGTCCGGCACTCCCATCTCCCCACGCGCCGTCAGAGTCTCGTGCGATGCCGCCAGCTGCGCCAAATGCACCGCCCGCACGAGGTAGTTGTCTTCGCTAGGCTGTGTGGCGTTCGACTTGGATGGTTTGCTTTCTTTTTGTGCGCCGGGTCGAGTACATCTGAGACGGAGAGGAGGGCGAATACGGAGCCTGCGACTCCGTGGCAGAGCCCGACTCCTTTCGATAATAGTCTGTGCCGGTAGACGAGTGCCGCACCCGCCTGCACGGACGCGATGACCTTCCCGAGAAGAGGTGCAGCAGAGGGGGGGGGTCGCGCAGCGAAGCACGGTACACAACATCAGCAAGATCCCAGTTGCGCCGTGGCACCATCTGCGGTTGAAATTTAAGATTGTGACGCGAATGGCCGTTGGTTCAACATACTGTACGATTTCGACCAAGTATTCATCAATTTTCGACCGAGATGGCCGATAAATTTTGTTTTGAATTAAGGCGATTTTTGCACACATCAAAAAAAAAATTGTGACCTGTGACCGAATACTTGGTCGAAATCGTACAGTACTGAACAAGATCATTATCTCTGCCAGTGGGGTAGCCGGTGGGGGCTGCCGTGGGCCAGTTTCCATGGACGTCCTGGCATCCAATTAGCCACTCAATGGTGAGAAAAATTCCTGCTACCGTTAGGTACAGGTCTTAGGGAGCCCGATTTAAACTTTTTGCAGTAAACTCCCGTTTTCGTCAGCAGTTTCTGCGTAAGCGCCTTTTCTGGCTCTTTGATTGGTTGAAACGATATCTGAACCTCCCATGCGTCAGCATTGATTTGCCAAAAAGTTCTGTGATGTCAGGCACGTTTTGTCATCTAGTTTTTGCATTTGCCTTTGGGCCTGGCTCTTCAATATCAATGTCGTCGTTCTCTCTCCATATTGTTTCCTTCTTTCTCAAGAGCTACAGGTGGCTGTTTTCTCCAGCCAGAGTTTGCCGACACCTACAACGTGAACAACATCCGGCGACTTAACAACCCTGCTCTCGGCTCTGAGCCTCTGACTTGCCTCTCCGACAATGCGCAGAAACATCAGGCGCAGTCTAAGCTCTATGATCTTGGGTTTATTTTCTGCAACGGTTCAACCGTGTTCTGTGTTTCCTTTTCGGAGTCTTACTCCTGCTACATGGTCAAATTTAAATCTGATGTGTTGTGTCAGCCCAATGCGAGCTGGTTGACGCGTCAGCGTCGACCAAGCGAGCTTTGGGCTGCCCACTCCGCATAATAGTTTTTAATAGTTTTCTACTTGTTTTTTGTTCTTGCAATATAACCAACGTTAACCATGAGCAGAACAACACATGTGTGCCGGGGCCCGGAATCAACACTACTTTTTGCAATTATTTCCATGATTGAAATCAATTGATAGCAGGCCGTGCCACTTGTCGGCCTTACTTGCTTTATTGACTCCATGTAGGGGTGAATGACATCTTCCGGATAAAGGAGAAGGATATGGAGAATACCCACTGTCAAGAAACGGTGAATGTTGTAGAGGAAGGGCAAGTTGAAATTAGGAACGGGTGAACTTGCCTACTCCGTGAGCTGCACCGAGGTAACACTTTCCGTGTCAGGTCCACATGAGTGGTGGTGCAACAAGTCTTCCCGCCAGCTCCTCCGCATAAACAACTGCACCATATTGTCTGCGGCGAATTATAGACTGTACAAGCAGCTAGAGTTGAGGCTTGGAAGATAATGCTCGAACTTCCGTCATGAGATCGGCTGAGGTTGAATCGGCTGTTTTTATATCCTCGCACTTGGAGACACCTCGCAAGCGGATGAGAGCGTAGAGCAAGCCCGCACGCCCGTAGAGGACCTCACATTCACCATCATTCAAATCACCCCGGCGATCTTCAGAGGTGGTTCAATATATCGAGGTACGAGATCAAGTAATATTGAAGTGTCTGTCTGCGAGAGACTACATAGAGGCCCGCCACGGCGCGTCAAAGTAGCCAAGGAAGAATAGATATCTGTATCACGCATGGTCCAAACACCTATAACACATAACTAGAGCTACTCCAATTTCAATGGGTCCAAACTGTATCCTCAAACAAAGTGTTCAGAAAAGACGCGTCTTCACTTCAGCAACGTTAGCTACCATGTGACCGCGTCGGACTCACGTGCCTCTCGGTTTCTTTTCGTTCCGAACGTTCGTCAATCTCAAGCTCGCCGTCTCGCGGCACAGATTCTTTAAATCCTCTCCTTCGTGCTTACCTCGAGTCCACTCTGAATCAACCTTAAGGGAAACCGATCACTGCGAAAAGAGATCTGAACCAACGTGAAAGGTTCTTGGTTCAGGGGTTCACTCTTCCAATGTAGCGCCCGATTTATGTATCAGGATCGCTGTCCAGTGCTTCAGGTACAACTGAATGGCTAACACGACCTGGCCGAAGCAGGGAGTGATGCGCGTGACAGGCGGCGACTTGATCGCCCGTCGAGCAGAAAACGACGTCGACGTGGTCCACGTCAGTACATAAACAACACTTACTTGACGACTCCCCCTTCGAAGAGCCAACATGAACAACATAATCTCTCGACTGGTTGAGCGTTTCTACTCTGGCGGTACTGGCTATAGCGCCTTGTTCCTTGGCTTGGACGCCTCTGGGAAGACGACATTGCTGTACCGCATGAAGCTTGGTGAGCGAAAGACGATCGGACCGTTAGATGCTTCAGTAGCTTAACTACATCAGGCGAGGTCGTTCAGACAATTCCCACTATCGGATTCAATGTCGAATCTGTGCGGTTGAAAGCGCGTGGAAGAACAGATCGCGTGCTGAATCTGACCTGCTGGGATGTCGGCGGGTGCGGCCGCGGAATCTTCTCATCTTTTATCGCGCAGTATGCAAGCCATGTGGATGCAATTATCTGGTTCGTTGGCCTAATCAACGCTTTACATTCAGAAATTCAAACCAAAAATTCCAGGCTCGTTGATAGCAACGATCGCCAGCGTCTCGAGGACAGTATAACAGAATTTTCCACAATCACAGGGCTCGTCGCTGCCGATACAACTATCCCGCCGAAGGAGCGTCCCGTCCTAATGTAAATTTGTTCGTTCATTATTCAATGTTCCTGCTGCTGAACCAAATTCAGACTTGCGACGAAACAAGACCTGCCAAAAGCAATGTCACTAGACGAAATACGTAAGAAGGTTGCACCAGCAACAGCGGGGATGAGTGCGTTCAGTGTTGGGGTCACGCTTACCCAGAGCCTCACCGACGGCGTCCTCCCGGATGCCTTTGGCTGGCTACTTATGGCTCTTGAGAGCGTTCGGAAGGGAGATGCACCGCCGTCCCAAATTTCCAAGCTCTTCCCTGCCCGAACTACGAATGTTTTAGAGGAACGACTTCCTTCGTGGCTCCTTCGTGCAGAAGGTGACTCGTCAGCCGCGGAGTTCCTGCGCCAATTTGAAACGATAAACCTTCCCGCATGGGACCACTACACTCACATTCGCATTGCGTATCTCATGCTCACACAATATGGTCGCCAGAAAGGTGAGAACGGTTTTCTGTCCGGACGTTGAACCTGACTGATTCCTTGACCAGGCAAGGACAAAATATTCCAAGGTATCGAGCGATACATCGAGGAGAGCGCGCAAACAGGGGGCCGGACATTCCATGTCACCATGACCTACTTCTGGGTTCAAATTGTACATTTCGGCATTCGCAGCACCCACAGTTGGTGCGCTCTGAATCTGATGCGGGGTCGGATCTGGGATCCAGAAGTTTAGACCAAGACGACAACCCAGAACTGGACGACTTCCCGCGGTTTCTTCTGCTCAATCCTTATGTCGCTGATGGTAGGCCCTAGTAATTCTCTTCAGTTCTGGTGCTCAGTATTTTGCCAACGGCAGGTAATCTCTGGGCAGACTATTATTCGAAGAACGTGATGATGAGTGTCGAGGCCAAGCAGGGGCCTGTGCTTCCGGATATCAAACCGCTGCCCAATCTTGTTGTCCGGGACGCTATATCTATAGCACAGTCGGGCTAATAGGTTGTAAATCTACCGGTGAGGTAGACTTGAATTGCTAGGACAAAGTCTGGTCTATAATAATGAATCCGGAAATCCAACCTGAATTTACTGAACCGTGGAGTTTTCAGCTTGGATCCCAGTCGTCCCTTGAACCATTTTTCAAGAATGAAAAAGAAAAATCAAGGAAACATTTGATTCATCAAAGTACAGCGTAGTTTCTGATCATTTAAAACGACTACCAACTTGCCCAAGTGTCACCGTCAACGTCATCGAATCCCGGCATACCACTGCGTTCACATGGCCGCGCCTGCTTCAAGGTTAAGCGACGCAGCACCTCCGTCCAAGCACAGCACATCCCCGCCATTCCCTCGTACAGACTCCACGGATGGTCCGGCACTCCCATCTCCCCGCGCGCCGTCAGAGTCTCGTGCGATGCCGCCAGCCGCGCCAAATGCACCGCCCGCACGAGGTAATAGTTGTCTTCGCTAGGCTGTGTGGCGCTCGACTTGGATGGTTTGCTTTTCTTTTTGTGCGCCGGGTCGAGTACATCGGAGACGGCGAGGAGGGCGAATACGGAGCCTGCGACTCCGTGGCAGAGCCTGCGACTCCGTGGCAGAGCCCGACTCCTTTCGATAATAGTCCGTCCCGGTAGACGAGTGCCGCACCCGCCTGCACGGACGCGATGACCTTCTCGAGAAGAGGTGCAGCCGAGGCAGAGGTCGCGCAGCGAAGCACGGTACACAACATCAGCAAGATCCCAGTTGCGCCGTGGCACCATCTGCGGTTGAAATTTAAGATTGTGGCGCGAATGGCCGTTGGTTCAACATACTGAACAAGATCATTATCTCTGCCAGTGGGGTAGCCGGTGGGGGCTGCCGTGGGCCAGTTTCCATGCACGTCCTGGCATCCAATTAGCCACTCAATGGTGAGAAGAATTGACTCCATGTAGGGGTGAATGACATCTTCCGGACAAAGGAGAAGGATATGGAGTATACCCGCTGTTAAGAAACGGTGAATGTTGTAGAGGAAGGGCAAGTTAAAATTAGGGACGGTGAACTTGCCTACTCCGTGAGCCGCACCGAGGTAACGCTTTCCGTACCAGGTCCACATGAGTGGTGGTGCAGCAAGTCTTCCCGCCAGCTCCTCCGCATAAACAGCTGCACCATATTGTCCGCGGCGAATTATAGACTGTACAAGCAGCTGGAGCTGAGGCTTGGAAGATAACGCTCGAACTTCCGTCATGAGATCGGCTGAGGTTGAATCGGCGGTTTTTATATCCTCGCACTTGGAGACACCTCGCAAACGGATGAGAGCGTAGAGCAAGCCCGCACGCCCGTAGAGGACCTCACATCCACCATCATCCACATCGCCCCGGCGATCTTCAGAGGCAGCCATGGATGCGGCGCTTGTGATGAGCTGGGTACAAGCGGTCCAAGCGTCGCGGAAGGGGCTCGTGCTCACTGTCGCAGTGGTAGTCACCATCTCAACTGCACGAATAAGAACGAGGGTGGCCATCCCCACTGCAGTCTCAAGAAAGGAGCTGTGAGAGCCGGAACTAGGGCTGCTGAGCGACGTCGGAGGGAGACTGAGGGCCTGCACCAGTCGGGTGTCCGTGAATGCGAGCAATTCAGCTGGAGACAGCCCGTCAAGTTGAGCGGTCGAGAGGTGGTGGGTCATCAAAGAAGATCCTTGAAGGTGATTATCGTATCCCGCACCTCCAACTTGCAATTGGAAGCCAGGCGCACCTGTTATTCCTACATAAACACTACCTGTTTTTCGAGTTTTGGGGACATGATCACTTTGAATTCGTTTAACCTCGGCGCTGAGGACAGACTGAATAACTCGGCAAGCGGATACGAGGTCAGAGGGAGGCTGGTTAGCATGATGTATATACCGAAGAGATCGAGGAGGCATGGAGGTAGATCGAGGAGGCATGGAGGTCGAGGACACTGGACAGACGAGATAATATTAATGACGTCATGATCATATCATTCGCTAAATATAAGGAAAAGTACAGACAAGTACAGACGTAACGATACAAGACAGACACAGTACATAGTTGATTATGCGGGAGGGAGCGGTGGGTTGATATAGATATTCACGAACCCTGTGCAATACGAGGGCAGTAAGAACACCGGGCAACGCGATATGAAGAGGAATCCTCACCAACGAACAAGATTGAAGATCCTCTGACGCACAAAAGAAATCGTCAGCAGTCCAGTTACTAGAGAACGAGACGACAGACATACCCAGCAAGCGCGACGCCGCCAATCCAGGCGGCCTTCATCGTCGAGATGTCCGCATCCACGAGCTGGATGACGTCGTACGCGAGGCGGCCGAGGCCGAGCACGCTGCTGTTGCAGTAGCAGCGGTCGAAGAACGACGAAAACTGGAAGATGCAGGCAAGCACGATCCAGAGGGCGTTGCACGTCGCGACAACCTTGCCAAGACGGCGGAGCACGATGGAGAGGGCGCCGGCGATGCGGGTGGCGCGGGTGTAGACGGCCTGGCCGTCGGCCTTGTGGGTGACCTGCGTTGAGTAGTGCGCGAGCGCACTCGAGGTGACGAGGAGCATCCAGACGAGGGTGGAGAGCACACCGTAAAGTAGATACGCGCCCGAGCGGCAGCCAAGGCCTCTGGTCGGCGTGAACCAGACCACGATGACGGCTGCACCAGTCGTCGCCCAGGTGAGCCCGAGCGCCAGAAGGGACGACACGAAGAACCGAGAAAACACCCCCGGACCCCAATGGCTGCGAGATACGGGGCGCGCGCGGTGTACATACGCCTCCACCTGCGCAAGCGTCCCCCGGCGGTTCTCCGGCCGGACCTTGCCGGGGCCCTTCTCCTCCAGCACCCAAGGGACCTGCGGGTCCACGGACACATGCCGCTCCGCACGCTCCGACGCCTCGTCGAAGACGCGATACACCTCCTCCGCGGCCTGCACCCACGGGAGGAAGCGGGCGTAGTTGTACACGGGCGGGCTGGCCTGCTCATCGCGGTGTACGCGCCCGGTGTTCTTCGAGAGTGAGATGGCGCGGTCAGTTGACACTTCGTCGGCCGGGACGGGTCCGCGGTCGGACGCGACGTATGCTTCAGCGTTGGCACGGTCGATTGCGCGATGTAGGCGCCCTGAGTCGCACTTGGGGCCGAGTTGTAGCCAGCCTGCGGCAAGAATGAGACAATACGGAGGCAAGGGCAAAAATGGATTGACCTATGACGATGGGAAGGAGCCACAGATAAACTGAACCAACGCCCTGGCCGTTGGCGTTCAACGTTTCTTCAACGATGGTGCCTGAAGCCGCGGTCAGTTTCAGCAACCAGGGAGAATAAGAGGCTTACCCGTGAAGGAGTTGATGACAGTGAACAGAAACGCGATTGTGACCCATAGGATAGACGCGATTGAAGAAATGGTGAATGTATGCGTGTAGTCTAGCCAGTCGACGAGTTCCGTCCACCATTGGTTATTCTCAGGGAGCACAACCAGCGACGCGAGGAGGGAACCTCGAGTCGTGATCCTCACTGGAGCCTGCTGGAGCCTGTTCAGCACTTGTACTGCACTCCGGACGTTGGGGTACGTGAAACGCGAGAAGCGACGCGCGAGCCAGTGCCCGTTCAAGACCGTAAGTGCGAGAGAGTACGCCGCGAGGGTCGGAGACCCGACGGAAAGCAATACTGCCACGACGTTGTCCAGTTTGTCGGTCGCGCCGAATGGAAGTTGCGCGACGAGGGCCAGATAGGGCAGCAGCCATGCACTGCGAATCCGTTTTGTTACCGTGGTCAGGCAGAGGCGCGCGGGGCTACTCACCTAAACTGCTGCGAGAATATGTTCCACACGAAGGGCTCGGCACCGGGTCCACACGCGCGAGTGCACAGTTCGTATGTGATTGAGGTCGCATTTGAGATGTCCGACACCGGGTTGCCGTAGTTGTCCGTGCCTCCGTCCGGTCCCCACTTCCCAGACTGCACCTCAGCTATACATTGGTCGAAATTGACGGCTGTAACCGCGCCGAGAACGGAAAGCAGCACGAGAAGGGTACAAAGATGTGTGATCGCTGGACATTAGATCAACTTCGAGAAGAAGAAGATCAGGTGGGAGTTTAAACGTACCCATGGCGCTTCAAGGTGGGAAGAGGAACGCGACCGCGGCTGAAGTAGGCATTTATTTAACAGCTTTCATGAATCAGTGCTCACGTCAAGCTGCGTAGTGGAGTGAACAGCCTTCGGCTCCGGCCAAGCGTCTTGCTCTGACTTGAAGAAGTCAGTGTGGAGGAGATCTGGCCTTGGCCATTTATTACTAGCAGAAATACAGTTGATTACAATATGATACAGTGGACTGCGCGTCGTTCACGAGACCTCCTCCATGTCGTCGTCGTCGTCGTCTTCATCGTCCCCGACACCCTCCATCTTGACGTCAGAGTCGCCAAAGCTGATGAGCTCGCCGGCGCCTGACATGCCTGCGATATTGCCACGAGACTGTGGACGTGTAAATTTGGGAACATATGAAGAGTTCCGGCAAACTGACCGACTCGTCCTTGAACGTGTCTTTGAGCTCCCAGAGCGACGCATACTCGCCGGTCTTGTTGAGGAACGCGACCTCGGACAGCACCTCCTTGAGGTACACCTCGGGCTGCTGCGTGCGCTCGCGAAGTGGCTTGATGCCCCACCGCGGGGTGTCGCGGAAGAGCTGGAAGATGAGGTCGAGGAGCTGGTTGCGTGGGATACGAGCCATGCGCTCGAACTGGCCCTTCGCCGCTTTGGGTTTGGTTTTCTGGGCGATCGTGAGTCGGATTGCATTTTCTTCGAGTCAATGGAAGCCAACGTACCACCAGACTGGAGAAGGCGCCGTCCGCGCCGACGCTCACGCCGCTGGTGAGACGGTTGACGGCGCCACGACCGCCGGCGATGCCCGAGTCCTCTATGCGCTTTATCTGGCGCGTGGGGGTGTTGTATTTGATGTGGCGCTCGCGCATCTGGCGGCGGTAGCTGGCTGTGAGTGCGGGCCGCAGATTGCAATCGTGCTTGATGCGTCCGGTGAGAATGGTGGTGCGCGCACGAGTATTTGGCGTCGCGGCGGCGGCAGAGGTGGAAATGCTAAGACTGGGATCTTTTGGCCGCTCGGCGATGACCACCTGGTTCTCGACGTTGTCGTTGACCATGTCGAGCTCGTAGCAGTCGGGTTCGGCGCCTCCGTCGACTGCATAGGAGGTTGTATGGGCGAAATGCGGCCGGTTGGGGTTCTGGGGCGGGGGAGTCTGATTTTTGGTCGGATCGGTGTTTGGAGGCAAGAAAAGGAACATCCGGGTCCGTCCGCCAGGCTTAGAGCTGGGGTATACGCGAACGGTAGCGAGATGAACGTCCTCCTTGTTTATGGCCGTCCAGCGCTCAAGCAGAAATTTAGGAATCTGGGGGAGATTAGTGGCACGCCAGGGAGGCTACAGGCAGCAAGACCTTGACGAGCCAGACTTTGCCGTGCCCCTGGTCGAGCATAAGGATCTCGTCGGGGTCGGGCTGAGCATCGTCGTCGTCGTTGGGGACCTCGAACGGCTTCTTGTCGTCCACAACCTCCATGGACGGAGACAAGAGGTGTGTTTGGCGAAGCTTGTAGCACCGCCACATATGCTCGGGCGCCTTGCCCGTCGTTTCGCACGACGCCCACCCACCATGAAGGTCGCCGTCGAGGGCTGCTGCCACGGCGAGCTCGAGACAATTTACAGGGAGATCAAATCCCTCGAGAACAGACACAAGTACAACGTCGACCTGCTGCTCATCTGCGGCGACTTCCAGGCAATCCGCAACCACCAAGATATGCAATGCATGGCTGTTCCTGACAAGTACAAGCAGCTCGGCGGGTTCCATGAATACTATACTGGCAAAAAGAAGGCTCCTGTGCTCACCATCGTCATTGGCGGCAACCATGAGGCCTCGAATTAACATGTGGGAACTCTACCACGGCGGCTGGCTCGCTCCCAACATATACTATCTTGGCGAGGCGGGCTGCGTGCGCGTCAATGGCCTCCGCATCGCCGGCGCGTCTGGCATATTCAAGTCGCACGACTTTACACTCGGTGCGTCGCGTCAACGCGTCGCGGAACGCGCGTCTTAAACTTTGTAGGTCACTTTGAAAAGATGCCATACGATCGCAGCATGGTTCGCAGCATCTACCACATCCGCGAGTATGCGGTTCGCAAGCTTTCTCTCGTATGTGCATTCTCTTCTCGTTTGTTTTCCTCGCTGACTATCCCAGCTGTCGTCCCCCCTCCAAGTATTTCTCTCGCATGACTGGCCTCAGTCCATTACCGACTATGGAGACCTCCCTAAGCTTCTTCGGCACAAGACCTTTCTGCGGAGCGATATCATGTCCGGCCAACTGGGATCACCGCCACTCTTCAATCTGCTGAGGAACCTCCAGCCCGAGTGGTGGTTCTCTGCACACTTGCATACACGTTTTGAGGCCTGTGTCGTTCACGGCGAACCAGTTGCCGGCGACGCTATCGCCGTCGAGCAAGTAGAACGCGACCCGAACGAGATAGTTATCGACGACGATGAAGCCGAGGTTTCGACTGCACTTGAACCCCCTCGGGATCCAAACGAGATAGCTATTGATGATGAAGAAGTTGAGGTCCCCCCTGTACCTGAACCTGCTGCTGCTGCGTCTCGGGCTCCTCTCAACCCAGACGAGATTACGCTCTCCGATCTGGAAGACGAGGTTGCTCCACCACCACCTCCACCGCCTGTCAGCGTACCACCACCCCCGCGCCATCAGCCCTCTCATGCATGGACACGTCCGGTCGCTGGCCCTGGTCAACGCACCACCAACTTCCTCGCACTAGACAAGTGCGGGAACAAGCGCCAGTATCTCGAGGTGCGTGCATTTTCCCTCTACTCTTCACTCACTCATCTGCGCTCCAGGTCGTGGACATCCCTATCCCACTAACCCCCGAGTCCTCCTCCGAGCTTGAGCCATCCAGCGCAACCAGCGATAAGGGCAAGGGCAAAGCAAAATCCCCACCGCCGAGCGGGCAGCCGCGGCTCACCTACGACGCAGAGTGGCTCGCCATCTCGCGCGCATTCCACCCCTTCCTCTCGCTGACGCGCCTCCAGCGCGCGTTCCCCCTCGAGGACGCCGCGCGCGCCCTCGTCGCCGAGGCACGCACCCACATCGCCGACGACCTCCGCGCGCGCGAGCCGGGGCTCGATATCGAGGATCTTGAGGTCACGCAGATACAAGAGTTTCAGATGACCGCGCCCGGGCCCGGGCGCGAGGAGCAGATGGGTGGACGAAGGGCGCAGCGTGCGTGTCTCTTGTTTGGTTTCCTCCGCCTCCCGTACTCAGACCTGCGCAGCGCCTTGGTATACGAACCCACAGACGGTCAAGTTCTGTGAGCTGATCGGGGTCACAAACGTCATCAATCCGCCACCCACAGGGCCCGCTGCTGCGCAGCCGAAGCCCACGACTCTGCCAGGAGATGACCCAGCTTTGCGTGATGCGCTGTTCCGCGAGGTGTAGAGCAAAAAGTACTGTACCAGATATCAATTCCATCACGATCTTGGGCTTTCGCCACGAATTAGCGAGTTTATATTTCATCGTTTTAACATTCCCCCAGGTCTAACTTACACGGCAGAGAAAACGAATCCGAAGAGCATTCCCGGCTTTACCTCTTCGAGTTTCCACCCAGTGGCCTCCCCGAGCGCCCTGAATTGGTCAACCGTCCGCTCCTTGCCATTGAAGACCGTCATCATCTATTCCAAAAAATCAGCGGGGAGTAAGCTAAAACGAAATATGCGCGCACCTCAATGTCGAGGCTCGTGACGAAGCCCGCGCCCGCAACACCCAAGTTCGGAAGGAGGGGCGAGGGCACTGGGGGCGCGCCGGGCGTCTCGCACGCATACGGCATGACGCAGTCGAACAACACGAGCTTCGAGTCCTTCCCCGCCGCTTTGCGCGTGTTCGCCAGGATCTCCTTGGCGGTGACGTCCGGCCAGTCGTGGATGACCACGCGCATGAAGTACACCGCGGCGTCCTTGACCGGCTGCGGCTCAAAGAAGTTGTGCACTTGCAGCTTCACACGTCCGCTGCTGACGAGCTCTGGCGCGGACTCTGCCCAGAACTGCAGTGCGGTAAGAATCTGGGGGGACGCAATGTGGCGTGGCGCACCTTCTCGCCCTCGGTGATCTCTTTTTGGAGGTCCTGGACGATGTACCGCAGATTGGGGGAAAGCTTTTGCGAGTTTCAGGGTCACAGAGCCGACACTTCCGCCCACATCCACCACGAGCGCATCGGCCGGCAGTTTGTCACCCGCCAATACCTAGATAGCTTGTCAGCGAATCTAAAATAAATAAAAAAGCAAGAGATCCGACAGACCCTCGGTGAAGATGCTGGCGGGGAAGATGTCGCCTCCGCCCTTCATTCCAACAGCGAAGCGCCGCGCGCGCCAAACGTTGTGCGGCTCCTCACGCCATTCCCACATGGTCTTCGGTGTCTTGAACGCGGTGTTGAATGCGGAAACGTCGTTGCCAGGATTGCGCAGGAACTCGGAAAGATGCCCGCTCGCCTTGAGGGACTCGTCGCCGCTGTCAGAGCGTCAGCGTTCATATCTGACCTGGAGGCGAATAACTTGCGTGCTGGCGGCAATGGCAGCAACGGGGGCGCCGTCATACTTGGCCTCCGGGCTAAATCGTTCCCATAAGATCGCGGTTCGGGAATTGGCTAAACACGCACTCTGCCTTGATTTCGTCCAGGGTTTTGGCTTTAATGAGGAGCGAGGAGATACGGTTGTTGGCAAAGGTGTTTGGCGCGACCTCGGTGAATACGTGGCGCGTTGCAAGGAAGCGCAGGACTCGGGCTAAGATAATATGAGCCGACGATTGGGGAGTTCGAGTCTCAATTCGCGCCTTGGTTATCGGCGTCAATCCCGTTCACAGCGGCAATGTCCTTGACATTCAGGCCCTGAACAGAATTCTTGGTTAGTGGAGCGGCGCGTGGACAAAATACGTACCTGAGATCCCGCATCTTTCAAAACGTCGGCAATATCGGCGTCGACGACAAACCCAAGGTGGATGTGACATGCATACTGGCGGCATAAGCCTGTATCGTCTCCATCGGTGAGCGCACGGTCGCGATGAGCTGGGAGGCGGCCGCGACGATCAAATGCGCCGTCTGGAAGAGCGCAGGGTCAAAGTCGAGGGGTGTGGGTTGGAATGGTGCATCGAGGGAGGGGTAAGGGATACCCTGTTTGGCATACGCGGCTTCAGTGTCTCTACACCGGTGGTAATCAATTGAGCGAGAGCAGCTAGCGGGCTGGCCATGTTGAGATACAGAACGATAATTCCGAGTGGAGCATTTATACCGCGATCAAGGCATCAACGAATTGCCAATTGTCAGACTGCTGGTGATTGTAACTGCAGATCCCTAGAGATCCCTGCTGATGAAGGTTTGGATGAGGTTGGAGAACTGGAGCAAAGTCAATGCTGAGCGGGGACGTGTTGCAGTTGGGAGGCGTCCAGCGAAAATTTCGACGGAAAACCTTGACAAGTTGAAATTACTCGACAGATGATAGCACATGATTACCAACGAGTGCCTTGATCAAGTTGATGATGTGATTCAGAAATGATGGCGGCCTCCCGAGCTACTCCAGAGTCTCAAAAAGGCAGTTTGTGGCTGTGTCAACGCTACAACTTTATTTTTTGGATTATCATTCCCGTGCTTTTATTATTTTTCTGGGCAAGCTGATATTCCAATTTAAATCATGCTACTCTCTTCTTAAACGTAGTTGCAATGTGGTTAACCGCGTACTCTGCACAAAGTTCGAGGGTCAACACCGCCAATGAAGCGAAAAATGGACTGACCATATCCCTTTACGCCGAGGCCGGCGATAACAGCTACCGCTTTGTCCGACAAGTATGAGTGATGCCGAAAGCTTCCCGTGCATGTATATTTGAGATGTGCACCTCAATGAAAGGTATTCCAACGCCGAGGAAACGCGTCGCGGATTGCGATGGATGTGTGTGTGTATGCGCCTGTCAGGCTCAGAACGCAATAAAATTCAACAAATGAAAGGCAACACACCCGGATTTATAACGATCCCATCCACCTGTTCGTCCCGCGCTTGGTGAATCCTGTCCACTATCGCACCCTAACGCTGCCTAGTCAGTGGATACACCGAGACATTGGTTGGATCATCGGGCCACCTCGTGGTTGCTTTGGAATGCCATGAAAGTGGCGCCGGTGCTCGTCGCTGTTGCGCCACAGCTGGCAACCACATCGGCTAAAGTGGAAGAGCCGTACGTGCCAGGCTCGCGCGACCCGAGAAGGTTCAGGTTTGGGCCGTTGATAAGGAGAATCGAGAGCGGTGCGGAAGACGCAGACATGGTAGGAAACAAGATGGGTTTATGGGCAAAAAGGGATCTGTGGGGAAAAGTTAGGGGTACGAGGAAAAACTCCATTCCGCCGGCCCGGGCCCGATATTTTTGAACCGTGTCAGCCATTACGCAGTTATTGGGCCGTTTGTGGTTGGACGAATTGAGAATTTCCTGCGCTAGTTAGTTTGACGGAGAATTCATGGTTTAAAATGCGTGTTTGTGGGGACTGGACAGGCTCTAGCCCTGAGCTAGGGTTGGCCCGGGAGTCAACGTTAGACACGGGTGACTGCAGGTCCCAAACAGCCAACCCCGTTCCCGTGGCCTGCAGTTGCGTACCCGCATGCGGCTCGGGTATAAGACCCGATGGCATTGGCCGCGGGTGGCGACCTGCGGGTTTTCAAACCCGTGTACTCGGGTCGCCTATTTATTTGAGCATTAAATCGTCTTACATAGAAACAAGTTGAAGGCAAACAAAAAAGGATCTGAACAGGACAAACATCTTCAATGAAGGTCCATATCCACCTCTACAAAGACGTAGACGAAGGATATTCGCAAATCAGTCAGCTAGTTGAAAAAATGCGAAGTCAACGTGTCGACAAGTTTTCGTCAGATGTGCCACCATACCGGAGTGATTCAAGCCTCCAAACCCCAAAAGGTGGTACGCGGAAATGGCGCAGGTTGAGAAATGCCGACCGTCAGCCAAATCCACGGTAGACCGCTCGAGACCAACCCTATCGATGCAGCGTGTTTTTGAAATGTTTGTGGGGACTCGCAACTTGCGCTAGCTTGAGGAGGGGGCCAAGGTGGATAAATCAGCATGAAATGCACTTGTAAAGGCCGAGATAGGATCATCGAGCTAAAGTTGCATTGAGAGGGTATTGTTGGCAACAAGTATTACAATACTATGTAAACAAAGGTCTCGGCAAGGACGGAGCACCGAGTGTGGGAAAAACTACTCATTGCGAGAGTCTTCGGGAGTGCGCGTTCAAGCGCGTTCCTGACTCATGATGTACAGCTAATAAAGCAAGTAAGGCCGACAAGCGGCACGGCCTGCTACCGATTGATTTCAATCATGGAAATAATGCACAAAGTAGTGTTGATTCCGGGCCCCGGCACACATGCATTGTGCCGCACAAAAATTAGCATGGTTGGTATATTGCGAGAACGAAAAACAAGTAGAAAACTATTAAAAGCTATTATCCGGAATGGGCAGCCCGAAGCTCGCTCGGTCGACGCCGACGCGTCGACCAACTCGCATTGGGCTGACACAACACATCAGATTTAAATTTGACTATGTAGAAGGAGTAAGACTCCGAAAAAGAAACACAGACCAGAGTTGAACTGTTGCAGAAAATAAACCCAAGATCATAGAGGCTAGACTGGCCAAAGGCGGTAAATGCAAAAACCAGATGACGAGACGTGCTTGACATCACGGAACTTTTTGGCAAATCAATGCTGACGTGTGGGAGGTACAAATATTGTTTCAACCAATCAGAGAGCCAGAAAAGGTGCTTACGCAAAAACTGCTGACGAAAACGGGAGTTTACTGCAAAAAGTTAAAATCGGGCTCCCTAAGACCTGTACCTAACGGTAGCAGGAATACCTAACGGTAGCAGGATTTTTATTTTATTTTATTTTATCGAGGAAGCGTTGAATGGTGGGAAACATTTGGGACATGAGCCCAAACCAAGTCTTGGTAGGTACAATAAGTAAAGTCCGTGGAACGGCACAATCCCCCACCAATATCGCGGGTCCTCATTCGCCCAGGATACGATCGTGGCCTCACGGCCCATTCTTCCGTCGGCGACTATGAAACGCCATTTAGTACAACAAGCCTTGATTTGCGGATAGCTTGGATACGTCAGGCAATTGTACGAATACCATCGGCGGGACCGTTGTCTGCGGTTTAGAACGCTGCTCGGTACTCCGATTGGACCCGGAAGTGCTTTGTTGCTCCAAGCGGAAACGATACCAGCGGCGAGACACGCCAGTGGTCCCATTAATGAGTCGAAGTTACGTCACCCACCGAAGCAGGAGGGTCTATAAAACGGGCCTGTTCGAACCATCATTGACAAAAAGTCTCCCCTCTCGATCGACTGGCAAAAAATGAACAGCCATATCCCTTCCTCGCGTTTCATTTTCAGCTCGACAGACCAGGGCCAGTATCGCTGCACCTACACTTCAGCAAGCGGGCAATCTCCAAGGCGTCTTCAAGTCTGGGAAGATCGTCGTCGGCACTAGTCTGAGCTATCCAAGTCGGCATGTTGCAAAAACCGTGGCCGTGACGGGAGCAGCTTGGTGTTGGATTGTGAGTTTTGCAGTACAGAGTTGTTGAAGTCCCATTGAAAGCTCGACACTAGGATGCGGAGCACGTTGCGTGGTCTCAAGATATGCTGATAGAATGCATTCAAATCATCATCCACGAGAGCGGCGGCAAGATGATCCCCGTTATTCGTGTGCCCAGTAAAACCGCGTTTGATTATATGGTGAGTTTGCACTTTTCCTTGGATCCCATATCTCATAGGCCCAGGCATGGTGCTTGGATGCCGGTGCTGGCGGAATTATCGTACCACACCTCGACACCGTGGAGGAGATGAAGGAAGTAATAGCTGCATGCCGGTTCCCGTGAGTGCTCCAAGATAATAGGTTGGCGCTCCTCACCTAGCTTTTGTATAGTCCAATCGGCCACCGATCATTCCCTCCCTTCACATTTGTAAGTTGTCCACGAAATTCGCGCAGATGTGAGCTGACCTGTGCCCAGATACCTGGGGTCACTGATATCACACCGGAGGGCGACAATATCTTTAGTCTCGCTAACAAGCACGTTGCCATCATTCCGCAAATCGAGTCCCGCGTCGGGGTCAAGAACCTCGAGGAAATCATGAAGTTGAAAGAAATTTCTGCGTTTATGATCGGAGGTAGATTCTGAATAGTGTCGTTTTATCAAATGATTCTGACAGCCGGTGATCTTCGCCTGGAAATGGGTTTATCTCCCGGGATGACGGGAGATGAACCTGAATTTGTTGCGGCTTTGGAGAAGGCGAAACGAGTATCCGAGCAGACCAACATCCCTCTTCTCGGTCTCGCATTAGGACCCGAGATGATCAAGCAGCGGATCGACCAAGGTTTCAAAATTCTTTGTTGCAGCGTGGACCTGCACGCGCTTGCGTTTGGGATGATGCAAACACTCGGAGAAGCTAGAGCTGTTGCTGAGGAGCATCTGCAGGAGCGCCACGGTGCGACGAAGTAGCACAAGCCCTTCGTGCAGATGATCATGACACCGTGTTGGTTTTCGGTACAACGGGCACATAGAAGAGAGCAAATGAATGATCGGTTTGCTCACCTTATAACGACTTATAACGATTCGAAGTCTGGCGACTGGCATTGTAGAAGCGAGTGCTGTTCTCTCGACCTTGTCATCTTCCGCGAATCATCTGCTGGTAGGATCCTCAACTTGACGCTCAACGACTGTCCCTCCATACGTTAAGAAGGGAAGTAGAGGCGACTAGCGGTAAATTGAGCCTGCACGCATCTTATCGCTTCTCGGCATCAATATTGCGAGAGAGAAAACTTGAGCCGGAGGCATCGTTGATCTCGAGAAAGGATTGTCGTGGGAGGACATTTGGGGCGATCAAAACGCGGACTAAACCGCGCGGGTATGGGTGAGTTTTATCCAAGATACTTACACACAAAGACTGAGATAGAAACAAAACACGATCTGGCCCCTTTATTAGCCCCAAGCCGCTGTTGTACTGAAGGAGTTCAGTCGGAGGAGAACTAAAGACAGGTCAGGCTCACCTGTAGTTAACTATTAAGTGTCCGTCCGTACAGAAGGACTGGACAGCTCAGTTAAGTAACGGAGACAAGATACGCGTAACTAGCACACCTTGAACAGATTCGAAACCGTGTCATCAGGAGCAGGCGAGAACGCCAGGTTGATATACGTGAACTTCAACATTTTCAGTCAGTCATTCGGTCCTCGCATCCAGACGTAGCAAACGCACAAGCGGGTCTCCAGCTTTCCATCCCAGCTCTTTACGCAGAAACTGTATCACGGCCTGGAACCGATTGGATGCGGTGATTTTATAGAAGTTCTGCTTCATTATCGGTGCATTTCCCACTGCTTTGAACCGCACGACCACTGGCGCGATCATTTGAGCATGGGACGGCTGCAGTTTTATTTAGGCAACTGTGGGCCGACCTTTGGAAGGATCGCGTTTCTTGTATGTTTCTAGGGCTGCGAGTGCCTCAGGATTGATTTCGGACGAGTCTGGGGCCGCCCAGGAGGGCAGCGGACGAGCAGTGGCCTCCGACATCGCAGCTTCGGACATGAGGCGAACGATCACGTGGATCAATCACGTAGCGATTTAATTTAATTTCATCGCTCTTGGATTCTGAAGAGGTAGGATGAAGCGGCGAGATACAGATTGAAAGGGAGAGTAATATACAAGTACATAAGCGACTGGAAAGAATCTATGAATACGCGAGTGTCCGGCATCTACTTCTCCTCAAACCGATGCGTCTGCCATGGAATCCGCTTCGCCTTCCGGTCCTCGCTATTCGGGCGCACCACGTCGTCCCGCTGGTACAGCATCCGTGCAAGCCTGCTCTGCGCCGTTTCCTTCTTTTTGTCCCCTTCCTTCGCCTCCAGTGCAGGGGGGCCACTTGATTTCCCCTGCTGCAAAGAGGCGCGACTCGCGTCCCAGCGCATTGGGCCCTGCGAAGGTCAGCTTAACAACGCCCAGGAGCTGAGGACACGACCCACCTCCTCGCCCTGTCCAAGCACGATTGCGGCCTCGATCTTGCGCCCAATAGCCGCCCACTCGTCCTACAAGAGATGAGATTAATTGAGGTGCTCAGGAAGGAAGAAGGGGGTACGGACGGGATCGGGGCGGGTGGATTTGGGCCTTTGGCTCGGACGATTCGAGATCGGGAGAGGGGCAGCACTGGCGGCGGCTGTAGGCGTGGAGGCGCGGGCGGGCATGGCTAACTGCACAGAGTCCCCGTCGTCAGGAATGTTTGGAATCTGGGCGAAAAGCCCAAACGTATTGAAATCGTCGCGCGCCGATGGATCGTCCACAGAAGCGATAGCGGCGGCCGCTTTCGCCTTTGAGGTAATGCTCTCACTTGCAGTAGCCGCGGAAGGAGGGGTACTGCAAATGCGCACAGGCAGAGTGGGAAAGGGATCAAAGTCTGGCGCGTCGGGAAGCGAGCTCACGTCCAGGTCAGACACACCGAGGTCGGGCACTAACGACGCGTTGGCCACCAAAGTCTGCGAGACGTCAGGCTTTTTCTGCGGGCGTCCGAAGTCCGCTTGTTCTGCGACTCGTGCAAAAAACGGGTCAAAGTCTGGCGCGTCGGGAAGCAGGGCCAGCGAGGGGTCATCGAAGTTGAACACGTTGCGCTTGTCGAGAAGCATAGCCCGCGAGGTGTCGCCTTTCTGCTGCCTCTGTCCGCGCAGCGAATCCGCCTCCACATGTTTCACCTTGGCGGTGGCCGCTCGCGCGCCGTCCGTATTCGCAGCCCTCGCACGCTCATGGTCGCGGTTCTTGGGTACCCCGTCATATTCAGAAAACGGGCCGTTCTGCCGGTTAGACTTGGAGCGTGTAGATTCCGTCGTGGTGGGCGGGGACGCGGTTTGGTGAGTTCTTCCCGGCGGTGGTCTAGACGACGATGCGTGTCGCGACTCGGGCGACGCGTACGATGGTGCCTCAGTTTTAGAGCGGTGCCTGGAGGTGTTATTGGAGTTCGAGCTGCGCGTCCCTCCTCCTCCCAGCGACGCAGCCGTCCATTGAGCCTCCACTGCCGTACCGCGGGTCCACAGGTCAGCGAGAGCCGGGCGGAGGACCCCGACGAGCTCAGGGTACGGCATCTTGACGAGCTCAAGGCTGGGCCGGAGGTAGTATGTCCATCCTGTGTACAGGCGACATAAGAGAAGTGAGGGAAAGAAAGGAACATCACATACCGGCTAAAATCCACCCCCGCTCCGCATCCTTTTCGTCAAACACCAGCTTAAGTCGTTTGCCACCGCCCACCTCCTTCGCTGCGGCTCCCCGGATTGCGACGAGGCAGACCGCAGTCTTGAACCGCCGCAGCATCGCGACGCGGTGGTGCGTGCGCACGTCGCGGCTCGAGTGCATCTGGAGCGACATCGCGTGGCGCGTGTGATGCGGCTCGTTCAACAGCATCGGCGCCACCGCCCCCCTCCCTCTTGCTATACGCGCGTTCCACGAATCAAATGAGTCCGGGCCGCCGACCACGCGCTGTTGGGAGTCGAGGAGCACGGAACTGCGGTTATACCCCGCGCGCCGCGCCATATCGTCGGGGTTGAGAAGGAGGCCCATGGGGATGGCGCCGAGGGTGAAGGCATTGCATGGGGGCGCCCAGAGGACCGCGCGTTTTTTGCCGGGGAGGAGGTCGCTGGGATGGTTGCGGTCCAGGCGGGTGTTCGAGGTCGACGCCTGCCAGAGCCCCCCAATCGAGCCAGGTGTTTGGCGTCGGAACTAATGAATGGAATGGATGGATACATGAATGAGAAAGCGAGCGAAGAGAAGTGCAAGAACCCACATTAACGGAAGATATGTGAAGGGCTTTGGGCAATTTGCTGAGCTCAGGACATTTGCGCATAAATCAGGCACAGAATCAGCCGTGTGCACTGGTGAAGATCTTTTGGCCGAAACGATAGCAAGACTATAGAGCCAGTAGCGCGTTCCAAAGAAATCTTTGTAAAACGAGATCTAGTTTCAGAGTTGCCGGAGAGAATTCTAAGACATTCAAATGCAACAAGTTTCCCGTTTTCCGGAGACGCAGGCACCCAAGGACGACGCAGGAGAACGCGACTGGTGAGGGAAGAAGAAAAGCCGTTTCACCCTCACGTGAGCTTCGCGAGCAGAAAATATTCAATAATTTTGAGTACAGGAGCAGGCTAGGCGACTAGGCGAACAACGATAAGCTAAACCAAGGGAAATTTACCCCGTCCTCGTGCGCGTTTTCGGTGGCCCTACTCGAGCGACTTTATGTATCTTCATTTTCTTCTCCCTGCACAGCAAAACCGAAAGTGACCGAAAGCAAACCAACGAGACAAAAGATGACTTCGTGGTCCCTCAAAGAGTAACTTGTCGTCGAGCGCAAAGAAATTACTATTTTAAACCGTCCCCGGCGCCTCGACAGGTAATCTAACGCCAAGGTTATCCGGAACGGCCAGCGTATCGTCCACCTCACTCGAGAGTCTGCCCCCAAACGCCACGTTCCCGTGCTTGAGGCGGAACGCGTCGATGCGCGCCTCGACCTACAGTGCCCATCAACGAAACTAATTCACTGCGGGAGATGGATGGACGAGCTTACCTCGGGCCTGAAGTGGCGCATAAGGCCCTGGATGGGCCACGCGGCGGCGTCGCCGAGGGCGCAGATCGTGCGGCCTTCGACTTGTTTACTGCGGGGGGGGGGGGGGGGGGGGAAGTATTTAGAAACATTGTTTTAGGGGAGGAATGTGAATGAACGCTAACGCACGTCAGCTCAAGAAGCATGTCGATCTCGCGTCGGTGCCCCCGCCCTCCACCATGCGGTTCATCATGTTCATCATCCAGGTCGTGCCCTCACGGCACGGCGTGCACTGGCCGCAGGATTCGTGTTTGTAGAACTACGAGCGGTTGGGAAGGGGAAATGGGCAGGAAAGAAATACGTACCGAGGAGAACCGCGCAATGGCGGCGATGATATCGGTGGACTTGTTCATGACGATGACGGCACCCGTCCCGAGACCAGACTGCGCGTCTTTGAGAGAGTCGTAGTCCATCCTGACACCAAAAATTGTGAGATGAGAAAGAACATGAAGAAACACACACTTACAGGACCTCCTCGCACTTCTTAATCGGCAGCACGGGCACGGAGCAGCCGCCAGGGATGATACCAAGCAGGTTGTCCCACCCACCAATGACACCACCGCAGTGCTTCTCGACGAGCTCGCGGAGCGGGATGCTCATCTCCTCCTCCACGACACACGGATTGTTCACATGCCCGCTGATGCAAAACAGCTTCGTGCCCTGGTTACGCTCACGTCCGAAGCCCGCAACCACGGCGCGCCGCGGCGGCAGATCGTCGGCGCCACAGCAACGGTCTCGACGTTCGCGACGGTGGTGGGGCACCCGAACAGCCCGACGTCGGCGGGGAACGGCGGCTTGAGACGCGGCTTGCCCTGCTTACCCTCGATACTCTCGATGAGCGCGGTCTCCTCACCGCAGATGTATGCACCCGCGCCGCGGTGGACGTACACGTCGAACGCGTACCCACTACCGCATGCATTGGGGCCGAGGAGTCCGTCCTTGTATGCCTCGGCGATGGCTTGGCTAAGGTGGTTGGCCTCCTGGACGAACTCGCCGCGGATGTAGATGTAGGCGGCGTTGGCGTTCATGCCGCGGCCCGCGACAAGGCAGCCCTCGACGAGCTTGTGCGGGTCGCCGCGGAGGATCTCGCGGTCCTTGCATGTGCCGGGCTCGCCCTCGTCGGCGTTAACTACGAGGTACCGGGGTCTACAATAGCGTTAGTGCCAAGACATGTGAAGAATTGTCGGGGTAAAAAGCCGACGTTCGACGGCTCATTGGAGGAGGACACAAGCTTCCACTTCGAACTTGACTCTTCAAACTGGAAGCCCTTGCGACCAGCAATGACCATGAGCTGCACCGGCGCGTGTCCCGACCGTGCGGAGTGAAACCATCACGGCGTCGCCGCGTGGCTGCCATTCGCGTCATACACAAATAGCCCGTCGTTCGTAGTCCTCGACCTGCACTCTGGCACTCTGGCGGGCATAGCAGGACTCGAGCTGTACGGTCCTCCCAAACAACACCCGCCCCTCGAAATCCCAATCTCCACCTGACCCTCCAACCAAAACACACCACTAACCGTTTATTCCGCCTGCCAATTCGGCTTGTTCATGAAACTCCACTTGAGCCCGCTGGGGAAGCCCGCGCCGCCGCGCCCGCGCAAACCCGAGGCCTTAATCTGGTCGATGATCCACGAGTCGCCCTTGAGCAGGATCTCTTTCGTTTTGTGCCAGTCGCCGCGGGACTGCGGTGCCAGGTCGAATAAATGAATCGGCGAGAGGAAGGGAAGGAAAGGGACGTTACCTTCGCACCCTTGAGGCCAAAATCGTGGCGGCAGTATGCGTTGGTGAATATGCGGTCCTGGTCTTTGAGGCCGCCGTAGCGGCGCACGGGGGGGTCGGCGACGGTGGCGAAACCGCGTTTCACGGTGCGGTTTCGCAGGACCGCCGCCGCGCGGGACGACGAGCTCGACGCCTTGAGCATCGGAAGAGGAAGGGTTGTATGGACGGGCCAATCAGAGGCGTCCGTTTGTTGACGGGATCAATGTTGGCGTACCAAAAAAAACCCTACTCGAGGACAATATACATACGGTAAATGGTTGACTTTCCATAAGCTTAGAATATTCCAGAGGCATATTTGACGGTGCCAGTGATGCCATCTATCTGTAGGTATTCAAATCATCTGAGGACAGCCTGAATTCCCGTAAGAATGAGTATTTAAACCAAGGTAGTTGCCATCCTTGAAGAAGGGCCGGGATGAACTCCGGCAGGCAATGGGAGGCCACTCCATTTTTCTCGAACAAAATAAGTCGCTTGAGAACTCGAGACGGGGGTAGAGTGTAATGGTCCACTGCCAAACTAGTTTATTCAATGTAAGAAATTCTATAGGGGGGGTCGCTACCCCCCCTCTAGACTTTCTTAAATTTCGATAAACTTTGTCCCCTTTCGTGTCTCCGAAGTGATGGGGTCCCGACAGCTGTCTCGGCAAAGCTCTGAAATATTCCCCAGTATTTATCTGAGCTTATGGAAAGTCACCCAATATGCAGCTTCAATATGTACGGGGGAATAAAATCAAGAGCCCAATTTTTTTTTTTCAGCTGAAGCGTCAAGATATGCAACCCGTGGATATACGTGGAGTCCGTTGGCTGGAACGCTAGAGGTCTCTGCCTGGAGGGCTCCGCGAGCGGTGCCGTGGTCAAGTTTCAACCCAACCCCACGTCTCACATTCGTCTAAACGCAGCCACTGCATCTGCAGTATCCCCGCCGCCTCTGCCCTCGGCAACACCTCGCGCAGAAACGCGTCCTTGGAGGGTTCAGTGTAATCGATAGTCCCGAGGAACACGACACGGAATACGTTTAAATTGGCGAGAAATGCGTCCAAGGCCGTCCAGTCGAAGCTACCTGTGCGCCGGAACCACGGGAGATAGAGCTCAAACGCGAGACACTCGAGGGTGGGCGCGGCGAGGCGCGTGAGGCAGCGGAGTGTCTCAGAGGGGTCGGACTTGCCGGAGCGCAGGATAAGTGTGCGCAGGGCGCCATGATGGGCGAGGTCGAGGAGGGGTGAAGTGCCGAGTAGCCAGTCGAGGGAAATGTCGAGGCGCTGGAGGGAGCTGCCGAAGCGAACTTGCTGCAGCGCAGCCCCTATAGTGGGCACCTGGCGCCACGACAAGGAAGGCAGCTTCAGGGCGCGCAACATGGGGAGATGACCCGCGGCGTGCAGCCACACGAGGATGGGACCCACCGAATACGTGGAAAGGACGAGGGAATGTAGCGCGCGGGGCGGGGCGGCCAATCTGGTGTACTCTGTAGGATCCGTGGAGTGCAGAAGGGGGCGCCACGGCCACAGGTGCAGCTCCTGCAGTGCGGGGAAGAGACATATCATGTCGACGAGCGGCGTGAGGGCATGCATTTGAGGACCGGTGAGGACGAGTACGAGGCGCGTGAGCTTCGGGAAGGCCGTGAGGGAGCCCATGTAGGGGGACGCGCCGTCGGGCAGGGGCCGCGAGGCCGCGGTCTTGAACGTCAGCTCAAAGGCGCGGACACCCGTGAGGCCGAGCAGGTCCACCGCAAATGCAGGGTCGTCGAACTTGTGTAGCGTCGAGGTTGGGATGTCTCGAAAAAACACATATTTTATGAACTTGTGGGAGAAAGGTGCAGTGGGGGGAGTGCAGGAGGACGGAAAAGTCGAAAACGGTGCGAGAGTTTAGGGTGCAAGTTTTGAAAAGATGTAGTCTGGTACGCGGAACCCAGGCGACGGATACAAGGGAACAAGTCATGAGAGAGGAGGAATCGCCTGCAAGGTGGTCCAGGATCGCGTTCTACCAGTTCTTGCGGCAGGTTGATGGTCATGGTTCGAAAGAGAGATGATAACACAGCCATAAATTGCCTTTTCGAGCCGTTGGAGGTTGATCGAGTTTGATGCTTATACTATCTTTACCCCACCTTTGCAAAAGTCCCTACCTTTGCAAAATTTTGATCTGGCAACTTCAGTTTTGCACCATTTCCACTGCGATAAATTTCTGAGATGTAAATTAGATCTATGGAGCTTGCCAGATACTTTATAGAGGCCAAGAGCTCCATATGAGCCCAGCAGAAAATCGCGAGTAGGTTTTTTGATGGGTTTGATTGCCCGCCAAATTGGCAGGCAAATATTTTTGCAAAGGTGGGGACATGAATCGGGCCTTACTACGACTTCAATTCTATCTCAAAAATTAAGCCACTTGGGATTCAACATTTTAACACGCTAATAGTGTACTGTGAAAATGCCGAAGCCCATTCTCGCAAGAGAACGCCCGCACCATGCCCAACAAGGCGCCATCAAAACCGTGTTGCAAAGGTCGGGTAAAGATAGTACGAGTATGTGCTGTGCGTTTCAGTATGGAGCCGCAAATTTATTATTTTGAGCAATATCCGTCCCAAGATCGTTTCGGTGAGGAAAGTGGGAGATGGATGCGCAGAAACGGCGAGCTTCGTCTTCCAGGAGTATTTGGAAGCCTTGATGGGGAAGCAAGCTTCCCCATTCATCGGTATATGGCGTCGAAATGCGGGGTGTCTAGAGCTGGTATAGGCTTCTAGAGGCACCTCTTCGTTGGGATCGACATCGTCCGACGATTTTCGCTTTTTGATGGTGGTGGTCGAAATTTGGAAATCATCGGGATCAAAAGATCTCGTCAAATGCACAATGTTGCAGGACGAGTCCTGATATAATTTATGAGTTAATTTTTTTTTACCATTCGCTCATCCTACGCATCTTCTTCTGACACCCACGCAACCGCTTCTTCTTCTTCTGGTTCCCATACGTCCGCATTGACCACCGCCGAGACTTGCGGGTGGGCCGCGCGGTACTCCAGCTCCATACGTCTCGCCTTGGAGAACCCATAATAGAGTCCAGCGCGCTCATCATCGACGGTCAGCTCTTTATCTGGCACCAGGGCTCGTGAGGCATTCACACAAGATACAAGGCGCAGCTCACCTTTCAGAGTCTCGTCCAGAGCTTCCAATATGGGAAGCAGGGCTTTCTTCTGCTCAAAGAACGACCCCGCTTTCATCGTCCCGTTAGTTTCAACTGAAATAAAAAGGCTCGTCAGGCGGCTACAGGAGAGAGTATGGATGATACTTGCTAGGGGTATCCTCCAGTGTTCGGGGGCCGCTCTGCCAGTCCTCCGTTCTCAAGCTGGCCCCGCCGCCGCCTGCCCAGTCTTCCTCGCCCGCGCCGTTACCCGCTCCTGCCCCCTCCACCTCCGCCCCCAGTGCTGTTTCCCCCCTGTTCCCTTTCCTTGCTGGACCTCCCGCCCCACTCGTCCTCTCTTGCCTCTCCCCCCGTCTCGTGTCCGTCGCCGGATGGGCCTGGATGCGGGCGCTTTGGCGGGCTGGGGACTGGTGGCGGTGGTGGTGTCATACTTGGTAATTCTCCGACGCTACTTGCAATCTCCCCGAGGTGGGTGGCGGAGAACTTGAACACGTTCCACGCGAACCGCGTGAACTGATAGCAGCCAGGGATGCGTTCGCGGGGAAACCTGATTTCCCGCAGATGGTACTGATGGGCCAGGTCACCGGCCGTGTCCTGGACACAGACCATAACCATCTTATCTCTATACGGCGCAAACACAAAATGCCCTTGGTCGAGCCCCTGCATGTTGAGGTCCACCCTGAGCGACACCATGTTGCGAGCCGAGGTTAGATGGTGTACGACACTCTGCCCTACAAGGCTAGTGAAGAGCTGGTGATGAACACGGAACTAGCGCCCCCGGCATCTCAGATTCAGTCTCGCCCTATGTAGACGTGCTGGCGACATACCCATTCACCCTCGGCTTTCGGGACCATGTGGCTAGCCTGTAGAGCGGTCGTCGCGCCTGTCACAATGCACGTTTTATCAAGCCACTTGACAGCCGCGCTGGCTGCTGACCCGTGGACAGTCTTCTCGCCCGCGTCACCTGCGCGGTACAGCCCTCCCGCCCAGCGCGCGGGGATCGTAAGGGGGGGGGGACCAATTTCTGAAGCTGGTGCACACTGAGTATTCTCGGGTTATCGTGCTTTGATAGGGTCAGATACACACAATCGAGAACATGTTGATGGCATACTCTCCTGATTTCACCCAGAAATAGTAGTCTCCTGCGCCGAGCAACTTGTCTTCGTCTCCTTCGGCAGGCCAGAACCCCTCACCCGTGCTGCCCTCACCCGTGCTGCGGACCTGTAGCACACCAGCTTTGTTTCCTGCAACGAGGAAGCATGCCTCAAGCACAAACGCCAAAGGCAATCCCTCTATCGTGCTTTCTGGGGCCGTCGGATAAGCGGTGAAGTGCACCATCGCGGGCCCACCGGGTAACGAGGGATGGAAGATGTCAATTGAATGAGTCGCCTGGAGTATCTCCGCTGTTTGTGCCTCGCGTGTCTCAACTTCGTCCAGCAATGGCATGGTCGGGACGAGAGGGGGGTGGCGAGGCAATCACGTACCTGCGATGTTTGATCGTTGATCTAGGCGCTCCACGTGATCGAATCCGAATCACACGTCAATGATGGCCGCTTATTGCCGAAATTACTCGTTTTTCCTCGTAGTATTGTACATTCAACATTGCTCCATGTACCCTTTAAATTATCCCTATTTTGCAAACCGGCTTATAAGGACCTCACGACTTCCACGATAAAGTCTAAGAAGTCAAAGGAGTCTAACGACCTTGGAAAACCCGCTGCGCTATGTAGCCATCCAGACTCATGGCGGCGAGTCGGCGACCAAACTGTACTGTACCCCATTTCTGCACTCACATGAAGGACTATTGGTATAGCACCTTCTTCTTTGACTTCATAAATTGTTGTTCGCATCATGCATGGGAAACGTTCAAGTTCGAATACTTAGTATTACTTACAGATTGCTTGAAGTCAATTCAATTTGGACCTCGCGTGTGTTGAGTGTTTGGATCAAGCTCCCAGCAGCATCCCTGCCAACACCCGGGGCATCACGGGGATCAAAAAAAAAAAACATAAAAGGATAGTTTTGCATCGGCTCGCAGCTAGCAACTTCGAGTTGAGGTTGAAGCAATTCAGTCCAAGATTTGTTTCGTTTCGTAGCTGGGTAATTTTCCCTTCACGCTGAGAGATAAGTTATAATATGGCCATCGAGGCACTACAGCACTCGGCAATAATCCTGGTTTCAATGTTTGATGCCCAAAAAGTCCCAATCGTCTGCTCTGTGTTCAACATGAACCTGCGGTCCAGAGTCTCTTTGATCAAAACCCCGAGTCGAACAAGAGTAGACCCAAAAACTCCGAATGCAAGAGCCATCAATTCTATCCTGGATTGAACAAACTAGGAGCATGGAACACCCCAGGCATTCCACCCGTGGCTTTCGTTCAAACAGACTTCAGCGGAATTGTCATTTTGAACATTTGCTCCAGCTAAGCTCATTCACCAAATTCAACGGCTTGGTGTGTTCGTTGACTTCTGCCAACTCGGTGTGGCCAACTCTGGAGTTGAATTTGAGCATGGTAAGTGCCATTTGCTCTGCTCTCAAGTTGTGTTAGATTTCCTGACTTGTACACCTGCACGGTCATTCAACCCATGATAATCCTCGCCGAGATCACCCAGATATTCTCATAGTTGAATCCCTTGCTCACGCCATGCATCACTTGCCCAATTCTCTGCCTCTCGCTTTAAGCCTCCATTCTCACCCTGGTTTCTGGCCCTTGCTTTGGCCCTCTCATCAGTGTATCTTAGAGTCTGCCCTGGCCTTTAACCACTGGGCTCAGGTGTCGCATCACACCCATACTACAACCAGAAAGTCTCGAACCAATTCATCCTCATCTGAGAGACTCATTTACCTTAGCTTCGGGAACACATAGTTGTTCAGAGAAGATTATGATTGTAGGCAGACTTACCACAGGTTATCATAATGGTTACATGCTGTTTCATACATCATTTACATCGAATTCACAGTAATACCTCATTCTAATCACTCTCTGAACTTGCCTGAATATTCTAGGGAAAAAATTTTGCGGACCCAAAAAAAAAGTGGCGGGACTGCGTTGGTGTTTTATTTGTGGCGGGGGTTCAAGTTTATGTTGCGGGAATCACTGATTTCCCCGCAACATAAACGAAGTGATTGGCAGCTGTCATTTTTGTGGGGATACTGTCATAAGGTCTATTTATGTGGCGGAACACCGGAAATCACCGAAAATGTGGGGGGCGGAATAAATGTGCATTTGGACCGCCATACCTGAGGAATGGCGGTGATCATGGTAGAGATGAGAAACGTACCAACACAGCCCGAGGTAGGAATTTGGAGAGAATAAGTGGACCTCCATGAATACATCGCGACATCTTCCAAAATAGAAATGTGGAATGATATTCAAGAACTACCACCGCTACCTAAATCATATCATAGAATCATAGATCTCTACCCCCGACTCAAAATTCTTTCGTTTACAACCCTGCCCTAACTCGATGAGCATCCGCAAGATCGGTTAACAGCCGGAAAACACACCTTGTTTCTTTTCCTTTCACCGTGGTGGGGGCCGGTTGTACTGCGCCCGGTCACGATCATCCCTGTACGGCGCGCGTGGTGCAGAATATGGGGGCGGCGTGCGTGTCGAGTGGGGCGGCGGCGGGTAGTCGAGCGGTGCACGCGACAAAGGCGCAACATGCTCCCTCGGATCGCGCATCGGCACCGCATGTGCATCCCTCGGATTCCTCATTGGCATCGCGTCCCTCGAATCGCGCATGGGCATCGCGTCTCTGGGGTCGCGCATGGGCGCATCTCTCGGGTCGCGCGCATGCAGCGGCGGCGCGTCACGCATGTGCACATCCCGATCCCTGTCCCGCTCGTGTAACATGTCCCCTCGCGTATCGCGCACGTCGCGCGGGTCGAGCCTCGAGTCTGCAGCCGCAGGGCGCTCGTAGTACCCACCCCCCGTCACCGGCGGCGGTAAGGACGGCGGACGGCGGGGTGACTCGCGCTCGCGGAGGTCGCGCGGAGGTGGATCGCGCAAACCCGGTGGTGGCGGTGGGCGCGTGTCCCTCACATCGCGTGTATCACGCGGAGGAGGCGCCATCATTGACGTGGGGCGCGTGTCCCTCACAGGCGGGGCCGTCAGAGGCGACGACATCGAGATACTGCGCGCGTGCGTGTCACGCACGTCCCTCGGGAGCGGCGAGCTCGTTGGCGCGGCACGGTGGAGGAGCGGCGACTCGGGCGGGGGCGGCGGGCGGTCACGATTATCACGCAGCGGTGGTGCGTCGCGAAGGTCGCGCGCGTCGCGCAGCGGAGGAGCATCCCGCAGGTCCCGGGCATCCCGCAGCGGGGGCACATCACGAAGGTCGCGGGTGTCGCGCAACGGGGGAGCATCACGAAGGTCGCGGGCGTCGCGCAGCGGGGGCGCATCACGGAGGTCGCGGACAGGGGGTGGGGCATCTCGTGTATCGCGCGGCGCGGGCGTACGCACGTCCCTATCATCGCGCGTATCGCGGGTGGAATTGAGCGGTGCAGAAAGCGGGGCGTCACGCGAGAGCGGGATCGCGCGCACATCTCGCGTATCGCGCACAGACGGCGGGGGCGGGGGCGGCAATCCCACCCGATCTCTCGCATCCCTTGATACATCCCGTACGTCTCTCACATCCCTCGACACATCCCTAATCGGCAACGACGGTGGCGGCGGGAGCCGAGTGTCCTGCATTCTTGCGGCCAACGAGTCCGGCGGCGGAGCCCTGTAATAGTCGTCCCTCGGCGGCGGCGGCCCACCCGCCGGATACTCATCCCCGCGGGCCCTCTTCGCCGGCGGCTTCCCCACCGCCCCGCGCGGGGGGCTAAGACTACGCGGGCGCACACGATAACGTGGAGTCGGGTTCGCAAGCGGCGCCTGCGCAGCGTGGATCGAAGAGGCCGCAACGGCGCTCACGCCGACGGGGTGGGGCGCAAGGGGGTGCGATGGCGGGTGCATCGGCAGCGGCAGCGGGTGGTGCGCCGCGGGGTGCGCCGGCGGAGGCGGAGGGCTCCTTCTCGCCTCCCACCCGCCATTCCGCTCCGTCGTCGCCCTCCTGTCCCTATCCGCGTAGTCCACCGCTGGTGGCCACGTATCGCGCGCCCCCGCGGCGGAGGGGGGGCGGACAACGCTTGCGCTGATGCTGCGCTCGCGCTCGCGCTCATACGACGCATGCGGCGGGGCAGCTGGCGTGGGCGCGGCGTACCTTCGGTCACGGTCGCGGTCGTCCCACTCCGCCGGCGGCGGCCGGCTATACTCCGCCCTCCTCTCTAGCTCTCTTTCCCTTTCCCTCTCTCTCTCTGGCTCCCGCTCTCTATCCCTCTCGTCGTATGTGTAGCGCCGATCGGGCAAGGGAGCGGGTATGGGGTACACAGGCCTCCCCCGGTCCCTCTCCCTTTCTCTCTCGCGCTCGCGATCCGCCAAGGTGAGCCTGTCCCTCTCACGCTCCCTCTCTCGTTCCCTCTCTCGTTCTCTCTCGCGATCCCTGTCCGCTGCCGCCGCGACCGCCGACGGCGCGAACCGGTCCCTCTCCCTCTCTCCCCACCGGCGGCGGCACGTACCGATCCCCCGGCGCCGGGGTGTAGCGGTCCCCCGAAGGCGGGGGCGGCACGTATCTGTTATCCCTCTCCCTATTATCTCTCTCGTACCGCGCATCTCGATCCCCCGGTACGTAGCGGTCCCCGGGTGCAGCGGTGGAAGCGCGCGGCGGGGGCGACCGCTCGCGTGGGTCTCTGTCCCTACCGTCTCTGCTGTCCCTGTTGTCGCGTACATCACGATCGCGCGGGTCCTTGTCCTGCGCGTAGCGGCTGTCGCGGTTGTCGCGATCGCGGCTGTCGTAGGTGCGCTCGCGCTCACGGCGGTCGCGGTCGTCGTAGCGTACGTGCGTGCTGGGGTTCGGCGGAAGCGACGAGTGCGCGTGGGGCGCATTAGGCAGTGGCGTGGAGAGGCGCTCCTCGAGCGAGCGCGGGTTCGTCGGCGGTGCCGTGCCGGCGCCTCCTCTCGTGGGGGTGCTTGAGGTGCTTGACGCGGGCGCGGCGGAGCTTGAGTTGGGGCCAGTCGGCGGGAGGGCTTGATTTTGGTGGTGGGTGTTGCCATTCTGGTTTTGTTGCGTTGCACTAGCACTAACACCGGCACTGGCAAGAGGAGCGGTAGCAGCTGCACCCAAAGGCGCGATCCGGTCCCGAAGGCTTTGGCCTTCGATGCGCTCCCGCAGGGTTTGGCCTTGCGTTGGCGGCGGGGCTTGTCCCTGTCCCTGTCCCTGCGACGACGACGACGACGTGTATCCGTGTCCACCAGCAGTAGGACCATGTCCATGTCCGTGTCCGTGTCCAGCAGGAGCAGTAGGAGGGATACTTGCAGAAGAAGTAGTACTAGGGGCAGCCATCGTAGCAGCGGTACTAGGAGTGGTAGCACTAGCACTAGCGGGAGCACCGGAAGCGGGAGCCGTGGGGGCACTATTTTGAGTTTGCAGACCTGAGCCGGGCAGCGAATTGCGGCTGGCGGGGGTGCGCAGGTCGGGGGGGCGACGATCAACACCGCCGATGGAATCATGACGGGGTCTGGTGTGGGTCTGAGACGTGTGGCTACTATATTGTGTTTGGGTGTTGCTGGGTGGAGCAGGATTAGCAGCTACAGAGCCGGGGCCGGATGCAGAGACGGAGGCGGACAAGGGGGCGGCGGGGCGGTCCCAGGAGGATTGTGCGCCGGGTGTGACTGCAGAGGCGGGTGCTGCGGAAACAGGGGTCGCAACTGAACCAGGGGCCGGGTCGACATCCATGGTAGCTGGTTGGGCGGGCTTTGAGATGCGTTAGAAGGGTGTTGACAGACAATGAACCCGAGCAGTGAAAAAAGCGTCTGAAGCACCAGGACCGCCAGCACATCGGCGAAAAGGCGAGAAAAGCTCGAAAGTGAGCTCACCTGAGCGTTGGGACCAAGATATATCGCTGCTAGGACCTGGGGCTGGGGCACGGCGCGGTAAAACTCGTGCTGGCCGGCCTTGATGATGGCCTTGAGGTTCTCGAGGACCTCTAGGTCGTTCTGGGGTTGCTGGGGGGTATAGAAGTGGGACTGTGCCTGTGTCTGAGCTGGCATGGGGTGGATGTGGTTCAAGAGGCCGAGGGAATCTTGGGGATAAAACTGGTGACTGTCGGGGGGATATGAGTATCTTGCTGGCTCCTCTGTGGGGGTCGGGACCAGGAGGTGAGTCGTCGGATCCTCTGTGAGCGTGGTGACCGTGCGTTCGCGGTGGAAGGGGTTTTTGCGAGTCCGTTTGTTTTGGCGTGTGGCCATACGTGGGTGCTTTCAGCCGTCTCTGCCGAGGATCGAACAATCCTCTCGATGCTCTGCTCGACGTTGACCTCGACGTCCAAGACGGTATCGATCCTGTCTCGCGTGATCCGCACGAGACAATGTGCTTCAACTTCCACCTTTCCCCGAGTCCCCGGCGCCAAAGCTCTGGGTTCCCGCGATTCATATCCTTCGGTCTTATCGCTGCTTTGTACTCGAGATCTTTTCTACCATCTCAAGAGTCTTTTGTTTCGAGCTTATGCTTAACGAGCATCTGAAGAGATACTGTCGACTTGGAGGGCATCTCTCCCACACCCCTCTCGACTTCACTTCAATCACATTGCCTAGATCTCGAAGACTCTCGTCAGCATCTTGGAATCTGTTTTTGACCCTCAGTCTTCGTCTCACACCATCTCACTATGACCACCACCATTCCCCAGGAACTGGCAGAAGAAATTCTCAACCATCTTGCAGACGATTTTCCGTCTCTCGGAGCTTGCTCTCTGGTATGCAGGGCATGGGTCTTCCCCACTAGATCGCGCCTTTTCAAGACGTGTTATCTCGATGGGCACAACGCCCTTGGCTTTCGCGACCTTTTGCGATCCCCTGACTGCACCTTTCTACATAACATACACCGAATCGAGGCATACCAATCAGATGAAGGCCGCTATTTAGAGGAAATTGCCCCGGATCTATCCTCTCTCACAGCTGTCCGTGAACTCGACATGGCGCTCTGCTTGCAACGCAGCGCGTCTCGGGCATCCTTCTGCGGTGAATTCGTCGCGGCCTTCCCGCACGTCACGCGACTCTCTCTCTCCTTCAGTGCTAAAAATTACGAGCCCGAGCCTGGCGCGCCGCTCATCGACACGATATGCCTCTTCCCCGCGTTGCAGGAGCTGAAGATCAGGCCATTTGACGGGATGGTGGTGTCGGATTACCCTCCGAATGCGGTGCCGCCGCGGGAGCTGCATCGTCTGGACCTCAGTGGAGACGTTCTGGGGCCCATTCTGGTGTGGTTGAACACCTCGGGCCATCTTCCCCGTGTCGACTCTGTTACTCTGTCCTCTCTGAAACCCTATCTTGTGCCGGTTGTGCGCGCGGCGATGGAGCAGACAGGCGACGCCCTGCGTTATCTCCGCGTCGACCTGACGGTGTTGCTCGCACAGTGGGTCAGAGGTGCGTTCATCCGCGGATTTTGATCTCCTTTACCAAGCCGCGCAGATGACGAGCTTACCATGCTCAACTTGGTACGCTGGTCGTCCACGACAGGCCGTCGGACGACAGCGTTTTCGACGCCAGTCAGATGGACTTGCTGCTAAGCAGGCTCACCGCGCCCGGGCTCGAGCGCTTGTCGCTCGAGCTCAATCTGTTGCCGTACAGACACTTGAATTGGGCAGCACTGGATGGGCTTTTACGGCCGACGCGATTTCCGTGCCTGCGGAGCGTCGTGGTCGAGTGTAGCCGGCATGGCAGTGACCACGATGACCATTCATTTCTATACGGAGCACTTCCTTTGCTACAGGCTTCGGGGCTGCTACGAGTGTGTTATGGGCCACTTTTGGTTATGAGTGACGAAAGGCAATTTCCTTCTCAGACTGTATTGTAATATAGCAATCAGATAGCAATTTGTGAAAACTAGACAGCAGGAGAGAAAAAGCACAGCAAACTACTTCTTGTGGTAGAGCCACCAGCCAACAACAGGTCGAACAGTGTCATCTTGACCAGATGCAGACAGACGCTTGTCATTGCTTGAACACACGCGCGTGCCCACGACCCCCGCCGTTATCATACACTCCTCATTCACGCCCTCCGAGACGAGTCGCACATCGACTTCTGCATAGCTGGCGGGGACGCAGTCGACCTCCGTCGTGTGGAACGGTGTATCGTCGAGGGTGAACATGTACAACCTCTTCTCGCCGTACACGTCCCAGAAACGCGCCGCCGACATCGACTCGGGCGCCACGAATGGCGACTTGACATCCTGCAAAAGAAATGAGGGATATTGAACACAGAACTAGCACAACAAGACTGCCGACCTTATCCAACGCGGGGCCTATCCACTTCCCGTCGGCGCTAAAGACACAGAACGCCGTGATCCACCCAGAGTAGTAGTCTGGCCCGCTACCCTGCGGCTCGTAATGCACCACGTTCTGCCAAAATGTGATGTTGCTCGGTGCGGTGGGGTCGTCGAATGCTGTGACGAAGCGCGAGATAACGGGCACGAGGAGGTGATACCAGGCAATCGTCTCGAGCCCGTACTCCTTCAACTTCTCCAGCCGCGCGCGGATGGCCTCCCAGTCGCTCTTCTCGCCGGCGAGTGTGACGCGCGGGATGCCGCAGGCGATCGCGCAGTAGATGTATTCAAAGTACGCGCGGAGCGTGGCCATTAGGACCATGGCACCCACGGCAGTGTCCGTCGGCGTCGTGGTAGAAAAAGCGGGCAACGCCCACTTGCGCAGATCCGGATCGACGACGTTCTTCTCGATGAGACCGGCCATATCGAGCGCAAAGAGATCAAAGTTATTGAGCGTGGCGCGCTCGACGACGAGGGCTTTGCTACCGTCGTGGGCGACAAAGTTGGCGCGGAGAAGCTCGGCGCGAGCGTTGACGAAGAAATTGAACTGCGTGAGGATCGCAATCCAGACGTCGTCGGGACGCAGGACCAGCGCGTGGTGCTGGTTGTAGGCCGAGACGACGGTGTCGACGAACCCGTTGGGCTTTGGAATCACATTTTTGACTTCACCCGTCACTGTGGGCGGAGATGCATCTAATGACGTGGGATTACTGGCGTCTAGCATTGCCGTTCGAATGGCGACACAGGTTCGTGGATCTGGAATCTTGGGGGCGGGCGTAGCCACTGGGGCATCTTCCACCTCGACGGCTTTTTTGAGGCTGAACAGTCGACTGAGACGCGACTTCTTAGGCTTGGGCTTGGGGTGGGATTCTGGAGGAGTTGGCGCGGGGCGGGACTCCGGAGGAGTTGGCGCGGGGACTCGAAGAGATGTCAGCAAGTTACAAGTTACTTTGAGGATACGGCGCACAGTAGCAGATCTTGTTCTTCCTTGGAGAATGATGTGCCTCGCATGGTGCCTACAGAGCGCCCGGGTGGGTGGCATCCAGCGAGAACGTCTCTCGAGCTGAGGCCGGAGGGGTTGACGCCTCGAACGGGGTTTGCAATGTGCGACGCGACGTTGAAGGAGACGGGCATGAGATGGTGGGTGCAGCTAGGAGGGCTACAGAGCCCCCGAGCAAGCGCCTATCGGCACTAAATAGCTGTCCTGTCCACATCCATCCGCAATTCCCGGTCATAGTGACCATCAACCAGTCACCTCCGAACGGCTCAAAAAGGCAATTTGTGGCTGTGTGCCCAACTTCTCTGGAACCACGATCAACATGACCGGGCAGGAACGGCCGCGACTCTCGAACACTTGGGTTTTTTTCTGGGGGTGCTAGGCTCACTGAAATAGACTGCTTATATCGTTCCGAAACCTGTGGCACCATACTAGTACTCGGGTCATCCCCCAAGCGCTGACAATAAAATGCTCCAAGTCAGAATATATAGATTTTTTTCGACCACAGCTCTTCGACCAGCTCGAGTGACATGTGACACTGACGATCGTAACTCACTCTGACTCGACGATCATCTCGTCTTTCTCCGCCAGCACCAGCAGCAAAATGTTCCCAGCCGCCTCCTCGGCTAAGTTGCTTCGGAAAGAACAGGCTCTTTCCCAACCCGCGCAGATGACGAGCTTACCATGCTCAACTTGGTGCGAAGCCCCAATCTCCGGACGCTGGTCGTCCACGACAGGCCGTGGGAGTCCGGTGGGACGACATCGTTTTCGACACCAGTCAGATGGACTTGCTGCTAAGCAGGCTCACGGCACCCGGGCTCGAGTGCTTGTCGCTCGAGCTCAATCTGTTGCCGTACAGACACTTACATTGGGCAGCGCTGGATGCGCTTTTACGGCCGACGCAATTTCCGCGCCTGCAGAGCGTCGTGGTCGAGTGTAGCCGGCATGGCAGTGACCACGATGACCATTCAATTCTGTACGGAGCACTTCCTTTGCTACAGGCTTCGGGGCTGCTACGAATGTGTTATGGGCCACTTTTGGTTACGAGTGACGAAAGGCAAATTCCTTCTCAGACTGTATTGTAATATGGCAATCAGATAGCAATTTGAAAGTATCGAAAACTAGACAGCAGGAGAGAAAAAGCACAGCAAACTACTTCTTGTGGTAGAGCCACCAGCCAACAACAGGTCGAACAGTGTCATCTTGACCAGATGCAGACAGACGCTTGTCATTGCTTGAACACACGCGCGTGCCGACGACCCCCGCCGTTATCATGCACTCCTGATTCTCACCCGTCGAGACGAGTCGCACATCGACTTCCGCATAGCTGGCGGGGACGCAGTTGACCTCCGTCGTGTGGAACGGTGTATCGTCGAGGGTGAACTTGTACGACCTCTTCTCGCCATACACGTCCCAGAAACGCGCCGCCGACATCGACTCGGGCGCCACGAATGGCGACTTGACATCCTGCAAAAGAAATGAGGGATATTGAACACAAAATTAGCACAACAAGACTGCCGACCTTATCCAACGCGGGGCCCATCCACTTCCCGTCGGCGCTAAAGACACAGAACGCCGTGATCCACCCAGAGTAGTAGTCTGGCCCGCTACCCTGCGGCTCGTAATGCACCACATTCTGCCAAAAGATGATGTTGCTCGGTGCGGTGGGGTTGTCAAATGCTGTGACGAAGCGCGAGATAACGGGTACGAGGAGGTGATACCAGGCAATCGTCTCGAGCCCGTACTCCTTCAGCTTCTCCAGCCGCGCGCGGATGGCCTCCCAGTCGCTCTTCTCGCCGGCGAGCGTGACGCGCGGGATGCCGCAGGCGATCGCGCAGTAGATGTATTCAAAGTACGCGCGGAGCGTGGCCATTAGGACCATGGCACCCACGGCAGTGTCTGTCGGCGTCGTGGTGGAAAAAGGCGGGCAGCGCCCACTTGCGCAGAGCCGGATCGACGACGTTCTTCTCGATGAGACCGGCCATATCAAGCGCAAAGAGTTCAAAGTCATCGAACGCGTCGCGCTTGACGACGAGGGCTTTGCTACCGTCGTGGGCGACAAAGTTGGCGCGGAGAAGCTCGGCGCGAGCGTTGACGAAGAAATTGAACTGCGTGAGGATCGCAATCCAGACGTCGTCGGGACGCAGGACCAGCGCATGGTGCTGGTTGTAGGCCGAGACGACGGTGTCGACGAAGCCATTGGGCTTTGGAATCACATTCTTGACCTCACCCGGCACTGTGGGCGGAGATGCATCTAATGACGTGGGATTACTGGCGTCTAGCATTGCCGTTCGAATGGCGACACAGGTTCGTGGATCTGGAATCTTGGGGGCGGGCGTAGCCACTGGGGCATCTTCCACCTCGACGGCCTTTTTGAGGCTGAACAGTCGACTGAGACGCGACTTCTTAGGCTTGGGCTTGGGGTGGGATTCCGGAGGAGTTGGCGCGGGGCTCGAAGAGATGTCAGCAAGTTACAAGTTACTTTGAGGATACGGCGCACAGTAGCAGATCTTGTTCTTCCTTGGAAAATGATGTGCCCCGCATTGTGCCTACAGAGCGCCCGGGTGGGTGACATCCAGCGAGAACGTCTCTCGAGCTGAGGCCGGAGGGGTTGACGCCTCGAACGGGGTTTGCAACGTGCGAGGCGACGTTGAAGGAGACGGGCATGAGATGGTGAGTGCAGCTGGGAGGGCTACAGAGCCCCCGAGCAAGCGCCTATCGGCAATAAATAGCTGTCCTGTCCATGGATGGCTCATCCATCCGCAATTCCCGGTCGTGGTGACCATCAATCAACCAGTCACCTCCGAACGGCTCAAAAAGGCAATTTGTGGCTGTGTGCCCAACTTCTCTGTGAACCACGATCAACATGACCGGGCCGGAACGGACGTGACTCCCGAACGTTAAGACTTGGGTTTTTTTTCCGGGGGTGTACCCAGGTTCACTGAAAGCTTATACTTATCGTTCCGAAACCTGCACCATACTCTCGGGTCGACGTCATCCCCGAATCCTCCAGCGTTAACAATAAGTATGCCCCAAGTCAGGATATGTGGGTTTTTTAGACCACAACTCCTCAGACTCTCTTCGACCAGCTCGACTCACATATGACACTGACGATCGTAACTCACTCTTGACTCGACGATCATCTCGTCTTTCTCCGCCAGCAGCAAAATGTTCCCAGCCGCCTCCTCAGCTAAGTTGCTTCGGGAAGAACAGGCTCACTGCGAACTCAGGCAGTCGTACCTCGCTGCCAAACGCCAAACTTATTTGGTAAGGCGTCTCGCTCGCTGGCTGTCATAGTTAACATATACATCATTGACCTAGAACGCTATCCACGTTGCGCGTGCTGTTGCTTTTTGTCACATACCGTCAAAAGAGCATCGTGTATGTGGTGGCATTTGGCTTTACACTCCGACGTAATATACATACTCACTGCATATCTAGACGAGGGAGGGGTTGGACACAAGGAACGTTGATGAAAAAGAGGGACAACTCTCGGAATGGGAGGCATCCTTATCTTCAGAACAACTTCAGAAGACCGAGGTGCGTCAAAACACGCAGTGGCTGCGGTTTAATCTTGTAATTTCAGATAGTTATGATAGTATGCTGCAGGCGATAGATGATAAATAGCAGGAATATGCTCAAAACCTAGTGGATGAGTATAGTTGGGGTCCTTATTACTAGCTCAAGTTCTCGAATCGGAAACCTCCAATGGCTCGAAAAGGCAATTTGTGATTTGTGGCTGTGTCGTTTGCGTTTCTCTGAACGATGACTGCCACTTTGCCGCAAGAACTGATAGATGCGATCCTGGACCACCTTGCGGGTGATCCCCCTTCTCTTAAGGCCTGCTCCCTTGTATCCTGCGCCTGGGTCCCGTGTACCAGACTACATCTCTTCAAAATCTGCACCTTGAACCCTCGCAGCGTTTTCGACTTCTCCGTCCTCCTACGCTCCCCTCATTGCACATTCCGCCTACATATCCGAAGCATCCACCTACTCAGAGAAATCCCAACCTCGACGCTGCACAACAAGTTCGACGACCCTGCATTCGCGGTGGACCTGCGCGGCCTCACAGGTGTCCGCGCCTTCGAGCTGACGTTCAATACCTCGGCCGCGCGCCCCCTTCCCGACGGCGCGTCCCCCTACATGGGCTTCCTTGCGGCCTTCCCGCAGCTCACCCGCCTCGTCCTCAAAGGTCTTCAAATGCGTGCCCTCGCGCCGCTCGTCGACACGATATGCCTCTTCCCCGCACTGCAGGAGCTGCACCTGCAGCTGTGGCACCCCTTTCTGCACCCCACGGATCCTACCGAGTACACGGCATTGGCCGCCCCGCCCCGCGCACTGCACTCCCTCGTCCTTTGCAGGCATTCGGTGGGCTCCGTCCTCCCATGGCTGCACGCTGCGGGTCATCTCCCCACACTGCGCGTCCTGAAGCTGCATGCCCTCTTCCGGAACCAGATGACCGCTATGGGGGCCGCGCTGCAGCAGGCTCGCCTCGGCAGCTCCCTCCGGCACCTCCAGCGCCTCGACGTTTCCCTCAACTGGCTGCTCGGCACCCCGCCCCTCCTCGACCTCACGCATCACGGCGCCCTGCGCACACTCATCCTGCGCAACGCTTTCGAGCTCTTTGACTCCTCCGAGACACTACGCTGTCTCATGCGCCTCGCCGTGCCCGCCCTCGAGTGCCTCGCGTTCGAGCTGTATCTCCCGCCGTTCCAACGCACCAGCGCGCGCAATTTCGACTGGGCGGCCTTGGACGCGTTCCTCGCCAGTTTGAACGCATCGCGTGTCGTGTTCTTCGAGACTATTGATCGCACCGACCCCTCCGAGGACACGTGTCTGCGCAGGGTGTTGCCGAGGGCAGAGGCGGCGGGGATACTGCAGATAGAGTGGTTGCGTGTAGACTCAGGCGAGGCGTGGGGTTGGGTTGAAATTTGACTATGCATTTGTATAATATATATGTAGTGGATACAAGAATAGGCAACCCGCCTTCGGCGCGAATCCTAGTTCCGCACAGACACGGTGGATTCCGAGCCCTCGGCGCCGCACTGCCGCTCGCTAACGCTCGCAGCGCGCGGCGCCTCGGGGTTCCGAGAGCACGGGAAATTCATGTGACTTCACGTGGTACCCCGTGATTTTCTGTCAATTTCCCGTGACTTCGTGTTTTCAAGTATAGGAAGTAGTTGAGGGGTATTTACTTGTATTTACTTGGACGCGGATTTCTCTTTTGCATGGCATCCTTTGCAGCGCGGGTGTCTTTCGCGTCGCGCGTGTCGCGGCGCCCGTTTCTCGCGTCTCCCGCCCTGCGCCATGGCCTCCGCGCCAGCTCAACATCGGCTCCCGCCCCCGCCCCCGCCTCCGCCCCCGCCAACGACCTAAAAGTCGGTAGCGCCGAAACCTTCCCCCCCTCGCTCCCCGACCTCGCGCTCCCTGCGGACTCCACCGCGACCGACTGGTCCAAGAGCTACGCCGGGCTCTCGCAGCAGGCATTCTCGAAGGAGATCGCGGACGTCCTGCTGGCGCCGCTGGACCCGGTGGACATTGAGATCAAGCCTGACGGGCTGCTGTACCTGCCGGAGATCAAGTACCGGCGGGTGCTGAACCGCGCGTTTGGGCCCGGAGCGTGGGGACTGGCGCCGCGGAGCGAGACGAATGTGGGGCCGAAGATCGTGAGCCGCGAGTACGCGCTGGTGTGCCATGGGAGGTGGGTGGCGTCGCCGTTTCTTTGCGAGGACCTGGCTGATAGCTTGCACAGACTGGTCGCCATTGCGCGCGGTGAACAAGAGTACTTTGACCCGAGTGGGATCCCGACTGCGACCGAGGCGTGCAAGAGCAATGCGCTGATGCGGTGCTCCAAGGACCTGGGGATTGCGAGCGAGCTGTGGGACCCGCGTTTCATTCGTGAATTCAAGGCAAAGCACTGCGTCGAGGTCTTTGCAGAGCACATTCCTACCAAGAAAAAGTAGGTTTTTCTTTTATTCCAATAATTTATGTTCTTATCGTCTACTCAGGAAGAAGATGTGGAGACGCAAAGACCAGCCCAAGCTTTCGTATCCTTACCAAGAGTAGTGCTGTCTGTATCGTATTTTACTGCCAATCCACCCCTACCCAGAATATATATATCGTAAACTTGCCATGTGTTTGACCCTATAAGCGCGCAGTAAGACAGGATCACCCTGATGCTCTTCTCCAAAAAGACCATCTTGCGTGGCCGCAGACCCCTCCGCGCCGCCTCGCGCGTTATCAACGCCTCCTTCCCCACCGCCTCTTCCGCCTTTGCCCGATGCTGGGTCCACAGCACCAACGCCACCTCGGCCGTATTGAGGACGGTGACCAGGACCGTTAGAAAGGAGGGGCTGCGCAGGGTCTATTCCACCAAGACAACAGGCCCCGAATCCAATCCTAATAGCGACGACCAGACGTTGTATCGTGCGTGCTGTTTCTAGAGGTGCTACTCGCGGTATTTATGGTAAACCAGGCAAAGTACTGACCGCCTGGACCGAGACACCGGTGACATGGTATCCTATCCCTATTGCCGTCGGTGCGCTGGTGCTGGTAGCCATCCAGTACCGAAGAAAATCGCGCAAGGAGGTCCACGTTGACGAGGACGGCAATGAGGTGATCCGCCTCAAGGGCCCGTGGCAGGTAAGTCTATAATAATACAGCTGCCCGCACGCTACACGGCCCTAGATCCACGTATTGGGCGCCCTCCCCCTGCGCAACATGTCCCGTCTCTGGGGGTACGTCAACTCGCTCGAGCTCCCCGTGTGGTTCCGGCCCTACGGCTTCCGCCTGTACGCCGCAACGTTCGGGTGCAACCTCGACGAGATCGAGCCCGCCGACCTCCGCGCGTACCCCTCTTTGGGCGCGTTCTTCTACCGCGCGCTCAAGGAAGGCGCGCGCCCCGTGGCGGATGCGGTGCTGGTGTCGCCTGCGGACGGGAAGATGCTGCACTTCGGCACGGTGCACGACCTGCGCGTGGAGCAGGTCAAGGGCATCACGTACTCGCTCGACGCCCTCCTCGGCGTCGAGCGTCCCGACGGTGGGCCCCCCGTGAGCGTGGTCTCGGGGAACATGCCCGTCGTGGACGACCGCGAGTTCGCCAACGTGAACGGCATCGAGTACTCGCTCGACCAGCTCATCGGGGGCCCGTCGACGCCCGGGACACCGACGACGGAGGCGCCGCCCCCCGCGCAGAAGTTCGGAAAGCAAATCGACGCGTCCGTCGTCCCGCCCCCGTCCGAGCTCCCCTCCACGCTCGCACACGACGCGTCCGTCGCCGCCTCCCTCGGCGCGCGCCCCGCCCTCGCCTCGAGGCGCTCTGGCCCCGTCACGGCGGTCAAGCCCGCGCACTCTCTGTTCTTCGCGGTCATTTACCTCGCGCCGGGCGACTACCACCGCTTCCACTCCCCCACCGCGTGGGTCGTCGAGAAGCGGCGCCACTTTGTCGGCGAGCTCTTCTCCGTCTCGCCCTACGTCGCGAAGCGGCTCGAAAACCTGTTCGTGCTGAACGAGCGCGTCGCGCTGCTCGGGCGGTGGACGCACGGGTTCTTCGGGATGGTGCCCGTGGGGGCGACGAACGTCGGGAGCATCAAGGTGAACTTTGATACGGGGCTGCGGACGAATGTGCGGGGCAGACCGCCGCCGCCGGGGACGTACACGGAGGCGGTGTATAGCGCGGCGTCGCCGCTGCTGGGCGGGCAGCCCCTCGTACCCGCGCAGGAGATGGGCGGGTTTTGTCTGGGGAGCACGATCGTGCTGGTGTTTGAGGCGCCAGAGGACTTTGCGTTTGCGGTCAAGGCGGGGCAGAAGGTGAAGGTGGGGGAGAAGTTGGGGGATGTGGTCAAGGCGAAGAAGGAGTGAGGTGCAGGCGTAGAAGGTGGACAGGTGTACTCTACATTGGATTCATAATAGCATACCAGACGTTATAGATCCCCTGTGCAAGCGCGTCTGAGCAAGTTTTTCCCGCAATTCACCGTGGACGATTTTTTTTCATTACATCAATTGTATCTACTAATTTCTTGTAGCAGTATGGCCATGCAGTCTGCGAGAAGGAAGTTTGCATGTCAAACAGGCATCCAGATTTCCAGGCATTTGTGATTTTTTTGGGTACACAAACAGTGTGTACATATACAATATAATAGATGGAAAGAGAAAGAAAAACAGTACTACGTATACCGCGGTGTACATATACATATCAGACAGTTTGGACTTCATCCGCCTTCGCGCCCCCGCCGACCTTCTGCTTCGCTCGAAGGAACTTTAGCTCCGCAACGACACGCGGGTCCCGGGACAGACGCGCTCCCTCCGCCAGCGGTGGAATCACCATCCTGCGAACCCTTCGAGTACCGAACGCTGTCGTCACTAGCTCCGTGACCGTGAAGTCCGCGCCGGGCGGGTTGCAGTTGTCGTTGTCGTCGCTGAAGGGGAAAGCGTCTGTCGAGGTGGGGTGGTGGAGATGCATGTCTTTGGGAGAGACCGGGGGTGGTTTGCCGATGAACGCGCCGTTGAAGAAGCGGTTCTGGATAGGTGCTAGCGGGCGGCGGGAGGGGAGTCTTTGATGTCGGATTTGTAGGGAGATCCAGCGATGGCCTGGCGGTGGAGAGCGAGTACCTGATGCAGCTCGCTCGTCTCCTCGTTATTGGCGTTGTCGTTGTCGGACGGTCTACATCAGGACTTGCTGGCCACAAAACGAAGGAGTCTGCCTTGGGGACCGTCGCCGTCTTTGTCCACGATAATCTCGACTTCAGTTCGCCAATGAATGACCTCATGATGCTGTTATCCTCAGTGGTGTTTGTCGTCGGCTTTGTCTTCCGGAGAGAATAGGAATCGGTGGAAGCGGGGCTGGCATGGGTCGCGGAGACGCCTTGATATTCTGAGTAACTTCCGTGGACGCGACTTGGTTCGACGCCGATTCCGCCTTGGTCGCCGTGGTTAGCTCTGACGACGGTGTAATGACAGACGGGGATCTGGAGTTTAATGTGAGAAGAGGAGGAAAGAAGAGAGGGTAGAAGTTACCTCACCACGAAAATTACTTCCGTTTCGGACACAATCGAATCCTCCACCATCTCCGCACGCGGGCTTTGAGAAAGGTCCGGATCCTCCACCACGGAAACCCTTCGTGCCAATCGACGAACCTGCACCATCAGGGTGTGAGACGGGCACAGGTTTGGACGTGAAAGCTGAGGTTGCCTGTCGAGGAATTTGACATCGGCGAGGCAAGACGGAGTGCATTTAAAGCGTGGGATGCGATATGGTGTAGTGCGAGGAGCGGACTGAGGAGAGGTTCGAAGAGCGAAGAAGACGTCTGGGGACCGGCGCCGCGGAAGGACGGGAATCTTTGAACGAGCGGCTGGCTGCGGGGAACGGGCAAGACAGGACGCAGTACGGGTAAGGACATACGACGAAGGGCGGCGAACAGAGACCGGGATACGAGAGCGGAAGGTGGACGGCGGGAACGGCGATACTTTGTCTCGGACGACCTTTGACGGCCTTGGGGATGCGGCTAGAGGGGAGACTAGATTTCCGGACGACTTCGGGCTTGGGCGGAGGCACTGCGCGGCGAACGATGGGCTTTGGTACCGGATGGATACGATCTGGGGTTCCTACATGCATTGAAACGGCAAAGGGGGGCCGTTGCGGTACTGCGGCGGTCTGGGCGGAAGGACGACGGTCCGTCGCCGTCAAAGAGAGGATTGGTGCAGCGTCGGACAACAAAACACGACCTCGAGTATATTGCATGTGCGCCGTAAAGAGTGTATGGTAAGCGACAAGTAACAGCATAACCACGCGCACTGGAATCCCTTGACGCGCGCTTTGCAAGCCAGACCTTGCCACACGCGCGGAAGTTGTGGCGGTTTTCTTCTTGACTCGTCCGACACGGCGAGATAGGTGATTCGAGCTGGACGACGAAGTGGAAGGCTCAGCATTACGAGGACGTCTAGTGAAGAAATTGAAGAAACGCCCGAAATGACAGAGGTTTTGTAAAGAAAGGCGGTGACTCCGGTGCGCTATCAAAGGCTGCCTACAAAGAATTGAAGCGCATAGCGAGTTTCATAGCAGAAGGGCGATGGACAATTCAAGGATTCAAGGTGCAAAATTGATGGTGTCAATACACGCGGCCCATGTACTTCACTACAAGGGGCGCGCATGGACGATATCTCTAACTGCAGGATGTGGCCCTTCTTTTGCCACAGCTTTCATGGGCCATCGCCAAGTTACATATTTGGGTATACCTGGGGCAGCTCGTGGCGATTTCCTGTCGCCTCAAATCCCCTCCGAGTACGCCCATATAGTGGCAAAACGTTTCGAATAGCACCTAGTTGAACTCCAGGATGCCCGATGTTTCTAGAAGAGGCAGAACTCGGCGGAAAAACTCCTTGTCGGAGTTAGCTGGAGCGACCAGCACGACGCTCCGTATCGCCGGAAAACGGTCCGTGGACAAGAACTGATCCAGCGCCGTCCAGTCGAGACTCCCGTACAACCTTAGCAGGAGGTTCAGCGAAAGTCGCTCGAGTTTCGGTGCGGCGAGCTTCTTTATGAGCCGCATGAACTGATTGGGGTCAAAGTCGTGCGTGCGTAGAGGGAAAGCGTCGGATATGTCGAGGGTCCTCAGGTTGGGGAGCAGCTCTAGGTCAAAGACAGTCGCGGGATCGGCTGTGAGGGCAAATGAATCGTGTGTAAGAAAAAGCAGTGATGTATGCACGCACGTAACCGTGCCAGGTCGATGCTGAGATGAAGAAGAGCGCCGCCGAGCTGCTGCAGTGCCACGCGGACAGTCGGGATGTGAGCGACGTGAGGACGTGACAGCGTCAGCGTGTCTATGCTGGGAAGCTGGTTCGACCTGTTTAACCACAGGAGAATCGGGTCTATCATATTCTCAGTGATCTTCAAGCTGCGAAGCCCGCGCGGCGGTGGCGCACTGGGAAGGATATCCGAGTCCAGGAAGCGGCTGTGGAGGATATGTAGCTCCCGTAACGCAGGGAAGAGACTTATCATGTCAAGAACGCAGTGGGCGCTGAGAACAAGACGGGTAACCGTCTGGAAAGCAGTGAAGAAACCTGTGCAGAAGAATGCGCGTGCCTCCGAGGGGACAGTGTACTGGCAGCTGAGATACAGGCTCAGCTTGAGCTCGCGGATGCCAGTGAGGCCGCGTAGATCCACCGCAATTTCGTCAAAGTAGCGGTCGGAATTGTGGTCCGAGATTTTGACGACAGACATGCTGCGAATATCCTGCGCGAAGGTGCAGTGGGGAGCACGCAGAAGATCACGGAAGACGAGGATGTCGGTTGGGCATAGGCTGCAATTTTCGAAAAGATGGGATCTACAGCGCGATACCCATGCCCTGGATACCAGAGAGCAAGCCTTGAGAGAGCGGCGGTCATCTGCAAGGTGGTCGAGAATCGCGTCTACGAGTTCCTGAGGAAAGTCCATCTGAGTTGCGACATAAGCAGATACTAAGCGCAATCACATCAATCAGATCAACGATCGCCCAAGTTGCCCACTTGCTACAATGTTCTCTACGTATGCCTCCCGCAGGGCCGCAGCATGGAGCACCCCAGCATCTGCACCTTCGCAGCACCCAACGATCTTGAAGAATAAAATAAAACGAAATTCTACACGCTTTTCACTCGCCCGCTGGTTGCTCGGCTCCCAGATATTGACATGTGGATTGCTCAGAAATCCCTCCGTATCATGTCTCGATTCCCTCTTTTGAAAGGGCTCTTTCTTTTTCTCGTCACTGCCAGGGCTTCTGCTGCAACGCAGTTTCCCTTTCACGCCACTACTGACGCGGAGCGGAGCAACTTTGTCAATTCGCCAGCCGACTCTGAGTTTTACGAGTTCAAATGGCCCATTCGTAAAGTCGCGATAATTGGCGCCGGCGTGAGGTCTGTACTTCACTCCCCGTTCCCGAGTCCACTTGTCATTAACCTCCCCGCACTGCAGTGGGCTGCTTGCGTATCGCGAGCTAGTTGACGCCGGCTTTGATAAAGTCAAAATTTTCGAGCGAGACGCTATACCTGGCGGTGTCTGGCACTACACGGACGAAACTCCGGTGGAAGCGCCCGTCCCCAATGAGGATCCCAAGATCGCAGATTACGAGCCTTCGCTGCCGCCGCCGGGTAGTGTCCTGCCCTTGGAAAAATGGTACGCGGATCACAACGACACCACAACAGCGGCAGAACGGTGGAGGAGGCACCGGGCACCTCATGGAGTCTGGAAGTCGCTGACATCCAATGCGCCGGCCCCCTTCATGCATGTGAGAATGCTCTCGATTTCTTTTTATTTATTTAAAAAACATGACTAATGGCTCTCAAGTTTAATGGTCTTCCTTTCCCGCCCGGAACGCCCTGGCGTAGGCCGCTCGAGAATAGTCACTTGTACTACCAACTCATCCGCATGCAGGTCTCCCGCAAGCGCTGCTTGTTCGCTACATCCGTTCCGCTTATTCCTTTTTCGGAATAAACAGCAACGATGAGAACCCCAACGTCTCATACAGCACTCGCGTCGAGTTGGTTGAAAAGCGATTAGACGAAGATGGGAATGAACAAGGGTGGAAGCTCACCTTGAAAGAATTTATTCGACTAGGACCGTCCTCCTGCAAGGAACGGTGGTGGACGGAGGTATAGTCGCCGACTCTACAGATGTTACCGTGCTCACTTGAAACCACAGGATTACGACGCAGTCGTGATAGCGACAGGTACGTTCAACGCCCCGAATATTCCCAATATCCCCGGGTTGGCAGAATGGTCTCGCCGTTTTTCTGGAAGCATCGTGCATTCTCGAGAGTATCGGCGGCCCGAAAAGTTTTCCAACACATCGGTACTTATGGTTGGCGCTGGTGTACGTTATCCACAACTGCTGTCGAGTTTTCAATCTGACCGAGATTTGTTCAGCCCAGCGCAGTGGGAATATCAGCTGATATTCGCCCCTTTGTCAAGCGGAACTATCTCTCGCTTCGAGTAAGTTTAACCTACGCAGGGTTTTCCATATGCTCACTATTTCTTTCAGCGCAGCCCTAGTAGGTCGATTGCTTTGCGTTCACTTTTTAGGGACTCATTTGGGCTCACAGATTCGACGACTCCGCTAAAATTTCTGCGACTCTTACCCCACGACGTGCAGATAGTCTCCGGAATCAAACAATTCCATGCGTCAAACCACACGATTGAGTTATCCGACGGGGCGGTAAGGAATTCTGCTATGATAGCATCCACACTTTCTAATATTTGCTCCCAGCTTCTTACGGATATCGATCACATCATCTTCTCGACCGGTTACCAGTACACTTTCCCGTTCTTACCCCAGTATCACAATTCTTCTATCGGACGCAATGAGGAGGGACCCCAAGACCGCCCCCAGCCACTTGTAACCGACGGCTCGCACTATCGTTCGCTATATCGCGATTTCATATATATTGATGAGCCCACTCTAGGTTAGTCCTCTCTCAGACACTGTGAAAACATCTTGAATTCGTGTCTCTTTCGTTTAATCAGGTTTCATGAACAGTATGTGTCGCGATATCGATTGTTCTCTTCCCTCACGATATACAGTGAATATCATGACGATTACCTGGAGCTTTGGCGAATATTTTGCTGTGGCTCTCGCCAAAGTTTGGTCGGGGACGGCAAAACTACCTAGCCAACATGAGATGTGGAAGGCCCACCGTCGCGCCGTAGCGGAAAGAGGCGGATACGGCAAAGGCGTGCTCATTTTCTCCATAAAAGGTGGGTTTTTTGGCAGCATTTGAACAGGAGCAAGGCTGATAATATGGCAGAATATGCCACCTTTTTCTGCTCGTGGCTCAACACCGCCGCATTGGAATTTGGTGGAAAGACGGTATGTCCATCATACTTCCTCTCACTGTTTTATCTCTTAACCGCCAACAGGTCAATGGCATGGACCCTGAGTGAGTCTCTTTCAAAGCTCTGTGCACCTCTACCTCATTTTGAATGACTGCTCCTTCCACTTCCACAGGTATAACAATATCCTAAAAATGTTTATGACCGCGTTATTGGCGAACCGGAATCCGGTGCAAATCCCTTCAAATCATTCGGATGGTTTTACTGCCACCGACAGTGAAACCCTAGATCCGTTTCAGTTCTTGGGTTGCTGGTAACTATTGATAATTCGATGTAATTCAGCGCATATTATAGAAGAAGGTGCAGATAAGCGTTACAAAGCCGCGGAAGCCGGGACTTTTGGAGAATCCATGTCCACATATTACAAGCCTTGAAAGGGAAAAATCATCTTGAGGGTCACTCGATAAGTGACCAAGCATGACTGTAACTGGCCTTTCAAAATCGCTTTCCCTCGATTTCTAGTTTATCTAGCCCGGATTTCGTGGGTCTCGCGTATTATAGATTGCTTGCTGAAATAGTGCAAGGTCGATGCTGAGATGAAGAAGAGCGCCCCCGAGCTGCTGCAGTGCCACGCGGACAGTCGGGATGTGAGCGACGTGAGGACGTGACAGCGTCAGCGTGTCTATGCTGGGAAGCTGGTTCGACCTGTTTAACCACAAGAGCATCGGGCCTATCACATTCTCAGTGATCTTGAAGCTGCGAAGCCCGCGCGGCGGTGGCGCACTGGGAAGGATATCCGAGTCCAGGAAGAAGCGGCTGTGGAGGATATGTAGCTCCCGTAACGCAGGGAAGAGGCCTATCATGTCAAGGACGCAGTGGACGCTGAGAACAAGACGGGTAACCGTCTGGAAAGCAGTGAAGAAACCTGTGCAGAAGAATGCGCGTGCATCCGAGGGGACAGTGTACTGGCAACTGAGATACAGCTTGAGCTCGCGGATGCCAGTGAGGCCGCGTAGATCCACCGCAATTTCGTCGAAGTAGCGGTTCGAACTTGTGGTCCGAGAGTCTGACGACAGACATGCTGCGAATATCCTGCACGAAGGTGCAGTGGGGAGCGCGCAGAAGATCCCGGAAGACGAGGATGTCGGTTGGGAATAGGCTGCAATTTTCGAAAAGATGGGATCTACAGCGCGATACCCAATGCCCATGCTCTGCATACCAGAGAGCAAGCCTTGAGAGAGCGGCGGTCATCTGCAAGGTGGTCGAGAATCGCGTCTACGAGTTCCTGAGGAAAGTCCATCTGCGATAGTTGCGACATTGGTAATAATAAGTAGGTAGAAATGAGTAGCAGCTAGTAAGCGCAAGTTAAGTACATATGAGCAATCACATCAATCAGATCAACGATCGCCCAAGTACTTTGCCCACTTGCTACGATGTTCTCATCTTACCCTACGTATGCCTCCCGCAGGGCCGCAGCATATTATTGGAGCACGCCACCTCCCGCAGCATCTGCACCTTACCAATTGATCGCAGCGCACGACGATCTTGAGGAATGAAATAAAACGAGATTCTGCACGCTTTCACTCGCCCGCTGGTTGCTCCCAGATATTTTGAACACACCTCTATTGACATGTTGATTACTCGAAAATCCCTCCGAGCCATGTCTCGAGTCCCTCTTTCGAAGGGGCTCCTTCTTTTTCTCGTTACTGCCAGGGCTTCTGCTGCAACGCAGTTTCCATTTCACGCCACTACTGACGCGGAGCGGAGCAACTTTGTCAATTCGCCAGCCAACTCTGAGTTTTACGAATTCAAATGGCCCATTCGTAAAGTCGCGATAATTGGCGCCGGTGTGAGGTCTGTACTTCACTCCCCTTTTTCGAGTCCACTTGGCATTAACATCCCGCACTGCAGTGGACTGCTTGCGTATCGCGAGCTAGTTGATGCTGGTTTTGATAAAGTCAAAATTTTCGAGCGAGACGCTATACCTGGCGGTATCTGGCACTACACGGACGAAACTCCGGTGGAAGCGCCCGTCCCCAATGAGGATCCCAAGATCGCAGATTACGAACCTTCGCTGCCGCCGCCGGGTAGTGTCCTGCCCTTGGAAAAATGGTACGCGGATCACAACGACACCACAACGGCGACAGAACGGTGGAGGAGGCACCGGGCACCTCATGGAGTCTGGAAGTCGCTGACATCCAATTCGCCGGCCCCCCTCATGCATGTGAGAATGCTCTCGATTTCTTTTTATTTATTTAAAAAACATCGCTAATGGCCCTCAAGTTTAATGGTCTTCCTTTCCCGCCCGGAACGCCCTGGCGTAGGTCCCTCGAAAATAGTCACTTGTACTACCAACTCATCCGCATGCAGGTCTCCCGCAAGCGTTGCTTGTTCGCTACATTCGTTCTGCTTATTCCTTTTTCGGAATAAACAGCAACGATGAGAACCCCAACGTCTCATACAGCACTCGCGTCGAGTTGGTTGAAAAGCGATTCGACGAAGATGGGAATGAACAGGGGTGGAAGCTCACCTTGAAAGAATTTATCCGACTAGGACCGTCCTCCTGCAAGGAACGGTGGTGGATGGAGGTATAGTCGCCGATTCTACAGATGTTACCGTGCTCACTTGAAACCACAGGATTACGACGCAGTCGTGATAGCGACAGGCACGTTCAACGCCCCGAATATTCCCAATATCCCCGGGTTGGCAGAATGGTCCCGCCGTTTTCCTGGAAGCATCGTACATTCTCGGGAGTATCGGCGGCCGGAAAAGTTCTCTAACACATCGGTACTCATGGTTGGCGCTGGTGTACGTTATCCACAACTGCTGTCGAGTCCTCAATCTGACCGAGATTTGTTCAGCCCAGCGCAGTGGGAATATCAGCTAATGTTCACCCCTTTGTCAAGCGGAACTATCTCTCGCTTCGAGTAAGTTTAACCTACGCAAAGTTTTCCATATGCTCACTATTTCTTTCAGCGCAGCCCTAGTAGGTCGATTGCTTCGCGCCTACTTTTTCAGGGACTGATTTGGGTTCATAGATTCGACGACTCCGCTACTATTTTTGCAGCTCTTGCCCCACGACGTGCAGATAGTCTCCGGTATCAAACAATTCCATGCGTCAAACCACACGATTGAGTTATCCGACGGGGCGGTAAGGAATTCTGCTATGATAGCATCCACACTTTCTAATATTTGCTCCCAGCTTCTTACGGATATCGATCACATCATCTTCTCGACCGGTTACCAGTACACTTTCCCGTTCTTACCCCAGTATCACAATTCTTCTATCGGACGCAATGAGGAGGGACCCCAAGACCGCCCCCAGCCACTTGTAACCGACGGCTCGCACTATCGTTCGCTATATCGCGATTTCATATATATCGATGAGCCCACTCTAGGTTAGTCCTCTCTCAGACACTGTGAAAACATCTTGAATTCGTGTCTCTTTCGTTTAATCAGGTTTCATGAACAGTATGTGTCGCGATATCGATTGTTCTTTTCCCTCACGATATATAGTGAATATCATGACGATTACCTGGAGCTTTGGCGAATATTTGCTGTGGCTCTCGCCAAAGTTTGGTCTGGGACGGCAAAACTACCGAGCCAACATGAGATGCGGAAGGCCCACCGTCGCGCCGTAGCGGAAAGAGGCGGATACGGCAAAGGCGTGCTCATTTTCTCCATAAAAGGTGGGTTTTTTTAGCAGCATTTGAACAGGAGCAAGGCTGATAATATGGCAGAATATGCCACCTTTTTCTGCTCGTGGCTCAACACCGCCGCATTGGAATTTGGTGGAAAGACGGTATGTCCATCATACTTCCTCTCACTGTTTTATCTCTTAACCGCCAACAGGTCAATGGCATGGACCCTGAGTGAGTCTCTTTCAAAGCTCTGTGCACCTCTACCTCATTTTGAATGGCTGCTCCTTCCACAGGTATGTCAATATCCTAACAACGTTTATGACCGCGTTTTTTGCGAACCGGAATCCGGTGCAAATCCCTTCAAATCATTCGGATGGTTTTACTGCCACCGACAGCGAAACCCTAGATCCGTTTCAGTTCTTGGGTTATGCTGGTAACTATTGATAATTCGATGTAATTCAGCATATATTATAGAAGAAGGCGCAGACAAGCGTTACAAAGCCGCGGAAGCCGGGACGTTTTGAGAATCCATGTCCACATACAAGCCTTGAAAGTGACAAAATCATCTTGAGGGTCACTCGATAAATGACCAAGCATGACTGTAGCTGGCCTTTCAAAGTCGCTTTCCCTCGATTTCTAGTCAGCCCATTTATCTAGCCCAGATTTCGTGGGTCTCGCGTATTATAGATTGCTTGTTTGACCAAAAGATCGAAGTGTGTGGGTATCAAAATATGGGATTACATGTACACTGGCCACTTCAAACACAGTCTCATTTCTCAGACAAACGTAGCCACTTTGTCTGCAGCATCCCCGATGACTCCAGCATCGGCAGCACCTTGCGCAGAGACGCATCCTCGCGGGGCTCGGTATAGCCGATCGTTTGGAGGAACACGACGCGCTTCAGACGCTTGAATGCGCCGGAATTAGCGAGGAATGCGTCCAAGCTCGCCCAATCGAACCGCCGGTACGACGGGAGATCTAGGTCGAAGGTAAGACATTCGAGGGAAGGCGCCACGAGCTGCATGAGGGAGCTCAGCATTTCGTATGGGAAGGCGTAGTCCTGCAGGATGAGCGTGTGGAGAGCGGGGTGGTCGGAGAGATTGAAGAGAGGTGCGGTGTCGGAGGCACCTCCAAGCAACCAGACGAGGGGGGCGTCGAGAAGGCGGAGGTGGTTAAGGGCACCGGCGTTACGGAGGTGTTCCAGCGGCACGCATACAATGGGAATCTCGTGCCGCCAAAGAGAAGGCAGTTTCAGAGAGCGAATCTTAGGAAGATGCTCCGCCGCATGCAGCCACGCGAGGATGGGGCCCACCGAATACCGGCAGAGAGTGAGGGAGTGGAGCGCACGAGGCGGAAGCTTCACTACCATAGACTTGGTGAAAGCGGATAGGGGGCACACCAGCGCCAGGTGCAACTCCTCTAAGGAAAGGAAGAGGGCTATCGTGTCGACGAGTTGTACGACGGTCGGCATGGGGACATTGGTGAGGGAGAGGCGTGTGAGGTACGGGAAGGCCGTGAGAATGCTCGTGTGGGCGAGCTTTGCGACCTCTTCGTGGGTGCGATTGAATATCAGCTCCACCTCCAGCATGCGAACACCTGTGAGGCGGTGGAGGTCCACCAAAATGCAGGTTCGTCAAAAGTGTTATGGGGCGTCGAGTTCGGGACATCTCCAGAGACGTGTATGCTGCGGATATGTGGGAGAAAGGTGCAGTGAGGGGAGCGCAGGATAACGGAGAAGCTGAAAACGGTGGCAGATGTTAGGGAGCAGATTTCGAAGAGATATAATCTGGTACGCGGGACCCAGGCGCAGGACGCGAGGGAACAAGCCTTGAGAGAGGAGGAATCCCCCGCAAGGTGGTCGATTATCACGTCCAACAGTTCTTGCGGCAAGTTGGTGGTCATGGTTCGCAAGAGAGAGACAAGATAAGCGACAAACCACAAATTGCCTTTTCGGGTCATTGGAGGTTGGTTGCCTCTGACGTCATTACCCTTATCGCGCTTCGGGTGCACATGGAGGAAGACGATATCCAACAATTCTCTTAGACATGAGTTTCCTGATCTGACAAGAGTGAAGCGGCAAAACAGTCACTGAAAGAACAAAATAACGCCGGATCCAGGGAAATAAGAAATAAAAGGATGCATCTCCGCGATAAATTAGCCTCCCATTCCGAGAGTTGTTCAATGAAAGGTTTCAGACGTTACCTTGATGGCCTCCTCGTTATGTCCGATCTTTCTCTGTCTAAATGCCAATCAGAAAGACACACTATACTATATGGATCAAGTAATTGCAGTGCTGCACCGACATTTTGTAGCATCCTGAGCAAAGTCAAGAGTCTTAGGACGGCTGCCAGCCAGTCGGATGCCTTACTAAGTAAGTTGACGCTTGTAAACAAGGTAAGACCGCCTCAAGAACGCCTGAGGTCACACAGAGCCTGTTCTGACTGCTGGGGGCGTGCAACAGAGTGTCCAACTGCGCAACGCCATTGCCAAACGGAGTGCACATCACATCAACATGGTTGTACGGGTGCGGAAGAGTCCTGGAAACTGTCATGGAGCTCAAGGCAGTATCTCAAGCTCTCGTAGCTGCCAATGGGTTCGCTAGAAGACGACGCGGACCGAGCTTCGGGGCAGGAATCTGAGAGCCTTATATCGCGCGAGATGTTCGAGCATGTCTTCAATACGAGGCAACGAGTTGAACTTGAGTATGGTGATGTTTGGATGATGTGATCAAGAACGTGAGAACAGTCTCGTGTTGTTGTATAGTTCTTTCCTCTCAACGATTTTCTCTTTAACACTCTTATAAAATGGCACCAGCAGCCCGCGGTGCGTGCAGCGAGCAACACTCATCCATGGTCTGATCTATCTTCCAGGTGGAGGAGCCTCCGGCACAAAATTCCGTCTGACCCTCGGTCTCCCCGTCGGCGCCGTGATGAATTGCGCAGACAACAGCGGCGCGAAGAGTCTCTTCATCATTGAGCCCTACGGCTTTGGTGCCCACCTCAACAGACTGCCCGACGCCGGTGTCGGTGACATGGTTGTCGCCTCGGTGAAGAAGGGGAAGCCCGAGCTCCGGAAAAAGAGTGCGTCGTGCTCAGCTGCAGGTCGTTCTTTGTGCTCACGTCTTGCGTCTCACAGCGATGCCCGCGGTGGTTATCCGTCAACGCAAGGCATGGCGGCGGAGAGATGGCGTTTTCCTCTACTTCGAGGTACGCTGCGGTTATTTGACCCTGATCGTTTTGCTTATCCACCCCGCAGGACAACGCCGGTGTTATCGTCAACCCCAAGGGTGAGATGAAGGGTTCGGCCATCACAGGCCCTGTCGCAAAAGAATGCGTACGTCCTCGTTCTTCATACATTCCTGTCAGCCTTTAATAATTGCATATACAGGCGGATCTGTGGCCGCGTATTGCTTCGAATGCGGGTACCGTGGTCTGAGCCTATGTTATCCCTTCGTGTTTTATGCCATGAATATGAGCCCGATGTTCAATGCACCACCCGTCCGATTCCTAGAGAATTCCCTGTCCCCATACCGCGTAATGTGCTGATTTGCACTCGGCAAGTAGAAGTCTCGATTGTGCTCATAATTGTCGAGAGACGGACCCCGGCTGGCGTGCATCTCCTGACCCTGCCCACCCGGCGTCATTTTTTATTGGTGGAGGACTTGGTCGTCGAGATGAATCTAGTCACGGCGGCGATTTTAGTTGCTCGATATTTTTTGCAGCTTCCTCAGGAGTGCCCGAGCGCACCTCAAACGAATCTAGCCACAACAGCGATTTTAGTTGCTCGATATTTTGCAGCTTTCTCAGTGCTCGAGAGCATCTCAAACGACTCGAGAATGATCTTTACTCGACCGCCGCGGGCAATATTTCCTGTTTGGGCCGGGAGCGGTTGTTTGCTAGTGACTTGTGCTTCAATCATAGTTCCCTTCCTCAAAAACTACCGGCAGTGCCTCCACTTGGCCGTCTCAACACATGTATTTTTCTATACTATTCGACGAAATCGTGGCGGGCTAGGCGGTATCTGCTAGGATGATGTGCCTCTTATTCGAGGGTGGTAGAAGTTTGTTTGCCTCCCACCCTGAGCCTCAGCTGGACGGTACTGGACCTCACTGGACGAGCATTTTCCCTGCTGCGATTATGATTATGAGCCTATGGATTCTGGGCCAATTATACTAACGAAGTAATGGACATTGGACAGGTGCTGCCGAAGTCGAGCTCTTCTCGGGCAGAAAACCTTGCAGTCTAATTCAGAACACGACGAGGGTCAGCCGATTTTGAGTGTTGACAGCCAGAATCCCGACAGAGAATCTAATTATCACAAAGTCTCGGAGACGTCCAGGTATACACGTGAATGGTACATTAATAAAACTGCATGTGTAGGAGAAATGGAAAGACAACATATGGAAAGCAATGAGCAATATTATAGTATGGATCGTAAAGTCGTAATCATCATGCGAATGCAAATCATCGAGGTGGAAACATGGAATACATGTCATCGTGGAGATGCCCCGGGCGTCCCTGGTGGTAGCTTCGTTGACTCTACGACCTCGTTTAATTGCTGGTTCCGCTTCTGCGCAAGTTCAAACTGCCGTTGAAGGCTCCTAAACCAAAACGTCGGCATGAAAACTCAAGGCGAGACAATAAACTCACTTGAGGTTGTTCTCGAGCTCCGCAATGCGCTCTTTGCTTCCCTGGCGCTCGCGCTTCACGCGCTCTTCCGCAGCTTTGAGGCGCGCCTCGTACTCCTTTACGCGCGCCTCCCATTTCGAATCCGCCACGGCGCTCTTCTGGTTCATTGCGGCGACCTTCTCCTCCGTAGCAAGCAGCTGGTTTTGGGCATTGTTGAGCCGCCGCTCGGCGTTGGCCGCGCGCGTGCTCAGCGAGCGCACTTCCATCGGGTCTGGGCCGCCCGGTTTTCGTGTGGCCGACAACTGCGCCGCAAGCTCTGCGTTTTGTCGTCTACGTAGTGCTCAGCCGAGCAGTAAAAAGAAACGAAGAAAACATACCTTGAGCGCCTCAAGCTCACCCTCTTTGACACTGAGCTTCCGTCGCCAGCCAGCCTTGGCCTCGGCATAGCCCTTGACGCCGGTCTCGAACTTGTCGATTTGCTTCCACCGCATGTCGAGCTGCTTGCGCATGTCGTTCAACTTTTCGGAGAACCGTGCTTCCACATCCTTGGCGCGCTTGTCAAAGTCGACTTGGATCTGGCTGAGCGCCTTGAGCCGCGTGATGAGATTGTCGTGGAACACGCCAAAGTTGGTGAAGGGCTTCGTCTCAGCCTGCCCTGCCTTTTCTGTGGGACTGTGGGTGCAAGGAGAAGACGAGAAGAAAAGGGGCGTACCGGCGTTTTGTCCACACCCAGGATCTTGTCCATGTACTGGTAGATCGTGAGTAGCAGTGTGTTTCGCTCTGTCAACTGGTCGCGGTATTGGCTCTCCGCTGTAAGCAGCGCACGCTGGTCCTTGCTCAGCCGTGCCTCAAGGTCCGTCACGCGCTTCTTGTACCCAGCAATCTCCGCCTCCGCCGCCTTCAAGCTCGCCTGCGCACTGTCGAGCCGTTCGCTCACATTCAGCCGCGCCTGCGTCTGCGCGCTCACCTCGCCCTTGAGCGCGAGTATCTCCGCGTGCATCGCATCCATGATCTCGTCCCGTCCACGGCCGCGGCTTGTCCCGCTCCGCCAGCTCCGCGCGCGCACGAGCGAGTTCCGCCTCGACACGCTCAAGGTCGCGCTTGAACCGGTCGACCTCGAGCTCGAGCGAGAAACGCGCGGAGGAGTGCGTCTCGCCCGCGCGGCGCGACTCGCCCTCGAGCGTCTGCAGCGCGGCCTGCACTGCGGCCAGGTCGGCGTCGCGCTGCCCGAGCAACGCCTGTGTGCGCGCGAGGTCCGCCAGCGCGCTTTGGAGCGCAGACTCCTTGGCGTCGAGAGTGCGCCGCTCGGCACGCAGGGGTCGCGGCGTGCTCCTTGGCCGCGGCGTCCGCGTCCGCGGTGCTCTGTGCGAGGGAGGCGCGCGACTCTTGCAGCTGTGCGACGAGGTCCTCGACGTGCGAGGCAAGCTCCTCTTGGCGATCGCGATGTGCATGGATCTCGCCGCTGCAGGCCTCGTACAGCTGCGTCATCTCTTCGAAGCTCGTCTTTGAGGGACGCGATTTTGTCTTTGAGGGCGGCGGAAAGAGCCTCGAGGCGTTCGCGCTCGGCGGCCTCGTCGTCACGCATGCGATCCGAGTCCTCCTTCATGCGGTCGTTCTCGTCCTCGAGAACGTAGATCTGCTCGCCGAGTTTGTCGATGGTCTGCCGCATGGATTCGATCTCGGCGTCCTTGCCTTCGCTTTCCTCCTCGAGGTGTGCGAGCGCGGCTTCGAATTTGGAGTGCAGGTCATCCGTGTTGGCCTCGAGCTCGGAGATGTTGAGGCGCAGGTCTTTGGATTCTGACTCGCGCTCTGCGAGGACCTACGAGTCATCATTAGCGGCAAAAGAGAAAGGAATGGCTAGACGCACATCTCGCAGCTCCTCAACCTGCCCACGGGCCTCCTCGACCTCACCCCGCCACTCTTCCTCCACTACGGCAACGACGCGCTCGTGCTCAGCCACGAGATCGTCGATCTCTTGGTTCTTCAGCTCGATGTCGTCCTCCTTCTGTTGGAGCTCGATCAGTGCCGCCGCGAGCTTGTCGCGTGCAGCATTCAAATCGTCCTCGACGGCCTCGCGTTCCTCACGCTCTTCGAGAATCATCTGACGACTCTCGGAGCGCTCGAAGGCTTCAGCGCGCTGGAGCTGCTGTTGAAGCTCCTCGTTCTCCAGCCGGAGCTGCTCGACGAGGTCCGCCAGATCCTCCTTCTCCTCCTCGCGTTGGTTAACGAGATCGGCCTGCTCCTCCCCACGCGCAAGCAGCTCTGCATTGGCGGCCTCGAGGGCGGCCACGCGACCGCCGTCCTGCTCGTCATTGTCCCCGCGGCGCTCGACGATGTCGCGGAGACGCTCGAGTTCGTCCATATTGTCCTCCAGTAGGCCGCGCATGTTGTCGAGCTCATCCTCGAGCTCCGCATTTCGGTCTGCGAGCAGGGCGTCCGCAGAGTCGCTGGTGGCGCGGCGGCGGAGTTCCCGCAGCTCTCGGTCGCGCTCCTCGAGCTTTTCCTCGAGCTCTCGCTCGCGATCGCGGTTTGACCCGCGATGTGAGCCGGCGCCGGCGCGCTGGAGACGGTCAAGCTCGCGCTCGAGCTCGAGGACGAGCTTTTTGAGCTTCTTGAGCTCCATGCCGCGCTGCTGGACCTCGATCTTGAGACTGATGTTTTGCTTGAGGGCGGCATCGATCTGGTCTGGAGCGAGTTGTGCGAGGCGCTCCTCGAGGAAGTGGACGCGCAGCTTGATGTTGAAATTTTCTTTCTTGAGGTTGTCAATGTGCTATTGCCACAAGTCGTTAGCACCAAAATGAAATATAAAGTCGAGAAGTAAGGGAACCTTTTCCTGATCACGGAGAGTGAGTGCACCCTTTGCACCGGACGCTGAGGCGCGTGCGACACGCTTTGGACGCGTTGCAACAGGGGTGCCGACGCCATAATCTGTTGCATCGTCCTCAGGGATGGAAGTAGAGTCAAAGTAGTTGGGCTTGTCCCCCGCGGTGACAGTTGTGCGCCGGGAGAATACCGGGGGCGAAGGAGTTGCAATAGGCTGAGAAGACTGGGCAGAAGTGCCCGAGGATGAGGAGGGCACGCGGAGCTTTGCAGGAGTCTTTTGGCCGAGATCGTCGTCAAAGGAGCCGAGAGAGAATTCTGGGTGTGTTCCAACAGAAGTGGTCCCCAAGTCTCGACGTGTCCGCAGACGCCATAAAGCAGAACCGACCTCGCGGTAAAAGGTCAACCAGCACCTGTCCGTATTGGCAGCACGGCATCTCCAACCCCTATTTCACTCTTGAATTTGAACCACGACCATCCAATTCCCCGGGAGCGAATCTTTCTTCGTGTGTGCACAGATATTTCGGAAAACCCAACGAAGAGAACTCGCGGAGATTGCAGCAGACTTGCACCGTCTCGTTGGTATCCGCAAAGCGGAGTTCAGCCTCTCATGAGACGAACCAGGAGACCCCTATGGTTTCTTCTGCACAGCAGCCTCTCCTGGAGTCACTCTACACCACTGTATGGATGCGCCCCTCATCAATTATAATCTGATATGTATCTTCCCGCATTGGAGGAACTGGACCGCCGGCCCGTCTTGGAATTGGGCAGATCATTCCGCCGACGCTTCCCACCACGACTGCTGCATATCCTATAACTCGATGGGCCTCAATATGCTCGATTCTTGCGTGGCTCCTTGCATTGAACCATCTTCCCAACGTGGATTCGCTCACGCCAAGTCTGAAGTGCGCCGACGTGCCCACCGTGCGCATGGTGATGTCCCAACTCACTGCCCTCCGTCGTCTCGACATCAATCTCTAGGGGCTGCATTCGGACAGTATGTGCATATACATTATCGTGTACCAGCTTGCTTCCACTCATCTCGCACCGTCTGACTCTCACTGCATCACAACCTCCAAAAATTGAGCAACGACTCGTTTCAAATGGATCCCAATCAGCTGTTACCTTGATATTCAGTCTCGCGGACCTTTCAACACGAGCGCCTGGTGCTGGACCTCAATCTGATGTCGTTTCAGTCCTTGAATTGGGCTGATCGACGAATCTTTGTCGTCGTTGCCCGTCCTGCGGAACGTCGGGTTTGCGAGACACGAAGCCTTCGAGCAGCTTGACTCGAGTGGTTGCTTCCACAAGCATTCTTGAACGCAGAAGCAGAACTTCTGCCACATCTATAGGTTCGAGCGCTCGCCAGTCTGTAACCATTCTCCTCTGGAATTTACGGTTCTGAACACTACGCTCCATTGGGTCTCACTCGTACCCAAAATGGCAACTTGCTGTTATTTAAACTTTTGGCCGCTGTAAATGAAGAGTCAACGCAAACGAGAGCTCATGGGAGTTACTCCTCCCTTTCTTTGATGCACGCGGCATCGCGCGCTCGATTCTTTTCACAACTCGAAAGTTCTTGGCCTCTCGCGTCGGTTCCACTACGAGCCCCGGGTGACTAGCATCTTGCACTGACGTCCCCACTCGCAACCTCGTTCAAATAATATGAAGCTACAATCTCTGAATCTGGTGGCACAGAAACCTGATTTAAAAAGAGAAACTCGAGCTTTGTTTGTCAGAGCTTCTGGGAACTCGTGCCCCGACGTCTTTTGTAGACCTCTGGATCGATATTGTGCAGAGTAGACACCCAGTTGTCCAAAATGGGCAGTAAGATTTGTCCAGGCCAGGCAAGTCTGCCATTCAAGCGTTCCGCTAGTATGAGTGTGGCTGAGAACGCGACCGTGCCCTAGGAGCCCCCGAGCTCAGGGAAAAAGTTTCCATGCATCCAAGTTGGGGATCGCGTTATTTGAGATAATACCAAGACATATTGCCCTCCAAGCCAAAAGGTGCAGCTATGACGATTGAGGCGGGATGCTGGCGAAAGGGACGGCGCACACACGTCGCGTAGTAAAGCCTGGCCATATACCATAAGAGGGGACTTGATTGACCAAAAAACGCGATATAGAATATAAGGTGTAAAGGTTCCATTCGAGTAAATGTACATGCCAAAAATGGGGAGCGTGAATAAAGAATGAGGGGAAAGGGAGGGGGCCAAAGAGATTGTTTTGGGTCCTCGATGTTGCATTGGTTGTTACTTGGATTGGCATACTTACTGTACGGCGCTAGCTAGGGTAGGTTGTGGCTTTTCTCCTTGTCCATTCCGTCATTTGATTTAGGCGGCGGGGTACTTGAGCCTATGCGCCGTGATTTGCTCCTCCCAACGGGCGCGATAGGGCTGTGGGGGACGGTTTAGTTTAGGGAACGTCAACGTATACATGGTGTACGAACAGCTTTTTCAGCCTCAGACAGGGTTTTCCACGTCGCACCCAACTGCCTGCCGCGATCAGCGAACGGACGTCCCCGGGGGGAGAGGGGGGGTTGGTCAAGGGTCCAACTAGATATGGGGCCAGTCAGATGTGATTGAAACGGATGGGAAAAACACGTACGATACATATGCACCCGGGGCTTCTTGGGGATGGTGTGGTTGATGATGCGGGGCTTCTTCTGGGCGCGGCGCTGGGCGTTCAGGCGGCGCAGCAGGACGGGGTCGACGGTGTTGAAGTAGTGGGTGATTGCCTCGGCAAGCTTCGGCCCTCTCCGCGACGGACGCGGCATGGTATGGCTGTCAAGGGCGGTGGTCAGCGGGGTGCGTGCACGAGACGCGAGATACGGGTTACCTGTTTCTCCGATTCGGAGAGGGCGCGCCATGCAACACCGCCTCTTTAGAGAGCTGGATGGTATCACCGGTCTTGTTCTTTCTGTATTCGCGCGCAAAGACCAGGAACGGTGAGGCGCCCCTGGAAGGCGGGCCCTGGGCCTTGGTGACACGCGCAGCTAAGACAAAAAAGTGGACAAAAATCAGGAAAAGGCCTGCGAGTCGCGATGAGGCGATATACGTACGTTTCTTGACGACCTTTTTGGCAACGACGCGCCGCTTGGGTTTCTTTTTGGGCGCGGCCTTCTTGACGACCTTCTTCTTCTTGGGCGCGACCTTCTTCTTGGGCGCGACTTTCTTGGCTGCGGGCTTGCTGCGGGCTTCTTTGGCGGCGCCCCTTCTTCGCGGCTGGTTTCTTTGCGGGTGCGGCGACGACCTTCCTGGCTTTAGCTGGGGGGCGGACAGCAGCAGCGAAGGCGACGGGGGGGAGGTAAGGAAAGTGCGGCGCGACAGAGCAGTAGCAACACGCGACGCGACGAGCGACCGAGACACCGCGACGCCGCCCAGGCGGCCCAGCAGCGAAAACATTGCTATCGTTGATAAAAACATTCCAAATGTGATGTGACTATAGCGTGACCGCCAATTATTCTATTCTCAAAGCCAAATGAACGTAACGACAACATCTTTAGCTGCAGTCTCCCCGATCCCTCCAGCCAAGGCAGCCCTTGCCGCAAAAACTCGTGCTCATCTCCGTCGTGTACCTGAACTCGACGCTGCGCAAGAGTGGGAATCTGGCGACGGACTCGTCCAGCGGTCCCCAATCAAAGGTCCGACGATGTCGAACGTTAGGCGCTCCAGTGGAAGGCCCTCGAGGCTGTCTACCAAATCCATCATCTGGTTGGGGGCCAGGTCCCGCGAGTGGATAACGAGGGTTCGGAGGTTGCGATGGAGAGAAAAGTCGAACACTGGAGGACGTGAGATTGGAGGACGAAAAATCGGGATGTGAACGTACCCTCGGACAGACCCCCGAGGTCGATGTCGAGGTGGTGGAGGGCGCCGCCGATCCGGTCAAGTGCCACGCGCACGGTCGACACATCGGCAGGGCTCAGACGACGGTCCAGAGTGAGCGAGTCCACGTTGGGAAGATGGTTTACGCAAGCAGCCACGCAAGAACGCGGGAAGGGGAGATGCCCCGCAGCACAGGGTGTGTAGTCCTTGGGTGGGAGGACGCCGAGAGGGGGGACTGCCCAATTGCCAGCCATAGTGAAGATTTGTAGATGCTGCAAGGCGGGAAAGAGGCATATGACATCGATGAGGGGGACGGGCCGCTCGCCCATAAAGTAGTAGTCGAGGACCAAGTGTGTAACTTGTGGATGCACCGAAAATTCTGCACCAATCAAGGCGCTGGCGGTCGCGTCGCCGACAGCAGCGTCCATCACGAGCTTGACGACATTAGTGAGGCAGCGCAAGTCTGCTGCAATTTCCTCAAAATGGCCGTCGTTGGGATCCCACGAGTATCTGACTGAATGTAATGTGCGGACATGCGGTCGGAAGGTGCAGCTGGGAGAGCGTAAAAGGTCGCGGAAGGTGAGGACGTTGGCTAGATCTCCGTGGTTCCCGGTGCGCAGGTACATGATTCGAAGAGGTAGGATCTGCATCGCCGACCCATGCTGTGGACACCAGAGAACAAGCCTTAAGGGCGAGAAAATCGTCTGCAAGATGGCCGATGATTTCTTCTACGAGTTCTTGGGGCAATTGATGGTCATGGTGAAAAGTCAAGCGCGTACTACGGTCACGGGGTGACAGAATTTTCTGAATGCTACGAGTGCGTCCTGCAGCGGTGCTTGCCAGGCGATGTACAAGTACCCAAGTGCCTGGCTTGGACGAGTTCTTGGATGAGCACGCGTTCAACACTCCTCCTCTCCAGTGGCCTGCCGTGCCCAAGCGCAAGGATGTCCAGACTCTGGCCCGCGAAATTCGCACCCGCATCGTCGCAGACGACACAAATGCCGCTCTCGACATGCTCCGCAATGTGCCCCAGCCGTATCCGCGTCTCATCGTACATACCACGGTCCACGCCCTCCTTCGTTCTCAGCAAGCCGCTCGCGCAGGAATTTTCTGCTAGCATTTGCCGTCGAGCGCCAATCAACAACCAAGCTGCCGCGCATCCATCCAACCACCCTCGCAATTACCACCAAGGCCCTCCTTGCCCTGGTGCCGAAAACACAGGGCCGCCAGGACCGCACCCGCACCCCCCGCCGCCCCATTTGCTATTGCTCGATGCACAACTGGTCTCCGAACCCGCTCTCCGCACAGCGCTGGATCTCTACATCCAGGCTCGCAAACTCTTCGTCCCCCGCCAGAACGAGGTCACCACACTCATCTGGTATGCGCTTCTTCGCCAACGCGAATGGGTCCCCCCGCACTTTTCTTTGAGCATCAGGTAAAGGACTATCAGCTCCTCCGCACGCTGCCCACCCTGCTACGCACCGGCAATCCCGATGGTCAGCCGATGATGACCCCCACAGCCGCGACCACCTGCGCCGCCGCCTCGCCGTCCTGCGTCTCGAAGACAACCGCCCCAGCGCCAGCCTGTTCGCCAACCTCTGCTTCCGCCTTGCTGGCGTCATCTCTAGCCTGAGCAAAAACCCCGACAGTGGGTTGCTGGCTCCTGTCCTGTTACTGCCTGGCAAACACGCGAACCTGAGGCGCCCTTCGACGCCTCCTACCCGGATGCCCCCACCACCGCCGCCACAATCTCCCATGACGCTCCAGCGCGCCAGCCACACGGGCGTATCGTCCTCCAGGCCCTCACCATCCTGGGCCGCGCTCGTAGACGCCCGCCAAGCTTCCCTTTGGCGATTATCAGTGCGTGGGTTAGCACTGTCGGGAGTGTGAGTGCGACTTATTCTGATGTCTCATGCTTTAATTGTATCATCAACTTGAAAAACTCAACACGCCATTACAGATTCCCCCCTCATTCGCCGTCTTTATTGTCTTATACCATGATCGACGGGCGCCCCAAACGTGCGGACGGCCGCGACCACCTGCGTGCGGTGCTGGAGCGCTACACCATGTCTCTACCCCCCGCACCCCCACACCCAATTCCCGCTTGTCACGAGTGGGCTCGTTAGGAGGGGACTCCGGCACCGTATGCCGAGTACGAATGCGGCTCTGATCCAGCGCTGCGCACAGCGGACGCCCCGCCCGATGGGATACCCGGGTACCTCGGTGCGGTGGAGTTCGACGGGCTCGGTGCGCGCGAGAGGAGGAAGCGGCGGATTGCCGAAAGGACCGAAACTGGAAGAGCGACGCGTGGGGAAGAGGCTCCGAATTCCAATCTGCGTCTGGATCCCCCGTCACGCGTAGGCCTTCGATTCAGCACGTTGCTCCGACCGACCCCGCCGAAGCTGCGGACGATAGCCTGATGCCCCCACCACTGATGCCGACGTATGAAGCTCTTTTAAAAGTCCTCCTGAGCCCGGGAAATTACGAGCACGCCGGGTGCTTTGTTCGAATCTCTCCCAGAGAGGGCATCCAAGGAACAGCGCGCGAGGTGGAACGAGGCGGCGGAGCGCGTTGAAGCGATTCTTGACAAACATGAGCTGGCCCCCTTTGTAGAAGAAGAAGCGGGCATGGAGGTGGAGGGGGGAGTGCAGAGCACTACCACGCGCCGCGCAGCCCAAACAATCCCGACCCGCTGCACCTGCGGTACCCCACACACCCCCCCTCGATTTTGACAAGTATCCTAACCCGTCCTCTGTGTCTCTACCGAGAGCTTCTGGACAAGCACAAGTCAGGCTCGGGCCCGCGCCATTGACGCACCATCGGGTGCGGATGGCTGCGAGTGTGCTGGCGCATATGATGTACGAGCGCAGTCCTCCCATGCCGCCATGGGAGAGTATGCCCATCATGTGGCTGCTGGCAAGGCGCGCGGACGTGTTGACGCCGCTGATTGGGCGTGCGGGGCCTTTCGTCGCGCCCACGGACCAGAGAGGAAGAACGGGGAGGGAATGGAGGCGCGCGCGGGCTGTGGGAGACAGTGTGGGAAGGCTCCGCGCGCGAGGTGGGAGGCGGAGGTCAAGCGCGGCAGAGGCGAGACGTATTATTTCAGAGGAGGAGCATAAGGTGGGGGCTGCCAGTATTGAGGAGGAGGATTGGGCGGTGGATGGGCAGAGTGGGGTGCTGAGGCCAAGCGAGGCTGAGGAAGACGAGGATGACTTGGAGGAGCTGGATACGTTCAATCGAAGAATGGTCGCAAAGACGTGGGATAGGGAGCTTGAGTTGTATTATAGCGGGGGAGCGCAATCTGAATAGAGCATTTAAATAGACTTAAGCGCGATGGGTGGTGTGTGTTGTGTCCCTTCATCTTCGCTCTTCAAACCTTCCTCGGATTCGGTGGCAGCCCAAGGTAAAGCGCGGGGAACGGCTGCGAGACAGAATAAATTCGACTTGCGATATTCTATTGCCCAGAATGAAGATAGAGCTGGCCCGGCGCCGCCGCGCCGACGAGTCGACGCGTGAGCGCGTGAAGCAACCACTGTGACCCACTCTTCCTTCCTTCCACTTCATCCTAGTTGATATTCGTTTCAAATCACAGCATAATACCACTGGGACTTCAAACGACCACCGTGACAAACGTCCGGTGTCGCAACTTTACAGATCCTTGCCTCACATGAACCAGGACTTTCCTCAGGAACTCATAGATGCGATTCTTGACCACCTTGCAGATGACCGCCGCTCTCTCAAGGCTTGCTCTCTGGTATGCTGGGCATGGGTATCGCGCTGTAGATCCCACCTTTTCGGAAATTGCAGCCTATTCCCAACCGACATCCTCGTCTTCCGGGATCTTCTGCGTGCTCCCCACTGCACTTTTGCGCAGGATATTCGTAGCATGTCAGTTGTCAGACTCTCGGACAACGAATACGACCCTACTTCTGACGAAATCGCGGCGGATCTACGCCGCCTCACGACCATCCGCGAGCTCAGGCTGTATCTCAGCTCCCAGTACACTGTCCCCTCGGAGGCGCACATTCTTCTGCGCAGGGTTATTCACTGCCTTCCCGAATGTCACCTGTCTCATTCTGAGCTTCGAGTTTATTCTCGACATGATATGCCTCTTCCCTGCGTTACGGGAGCTACAAATCCACCGTAGCGGCCTCTTCCTGGACTCGGATAGCATTCCCAGTACGCCGCCGCCGCGCGGGCTTCGCAGCTTGGAGATCACTGGGAATGCGATAGGCCCGATGCTCGTTGGTTAAACAGGTCGAACCAGCTGCCCAACATAGACACGCTGACGCTGTCATCTCCCCACCGCTCATATCCCGACTGTGCGCATAGCACTACAGCAACTCGGCGGTGCCTTCTCCATCTCAGCATCGACATGGCACGTTTGCGTGCGTACATATCACCATGGCTTTTTCTTACACCCATTCATCTGCCCGTACAGCTGATCCCTCGACTGTCTTTGACCTGAAAATGCACCCCAACTTGAAGACCCTCACCGTTCGCGACGCTATACCTCTGCGCCCGCCGGACAACTTCGACCCCAATCAGTTCATACGGCTCATCAAAAGGCTCGCCGCGCCGGACCTCGAGCGGCTTTCGCTGATCCTCGAGTTACGGTTGTATGAGAGTCTCGACTGGGCGGCGTTGGATCAGTTCTTGTCCACGGACCGTTTTCCACGCATGCGGAGCGTCGTGGTGGTCGCCTCTGCTGACCCCGATAAGGAATTTGTCCGTCAGCTCTGCCTCTGCTAGGAAGATCGGGCATCCTGCAGTTAGGACTAGGTGCATACGTGCTACAAGGCGCTGCTCATCTTAAAACGTGCGTGCTGTCGATTATTGATAGGAACCGGGGCGCAGACAGTGCCAATTGAGTTGCGGCGAAACTATGCTTCGTGCTGCCTCTTCCTACGTTGGGGGAGCTGCACATCCGGACGCATTGTGCCTTCGCGGAGGCTGCACTGTCTGTCAATCTAGCTGAACTACAGTACCGTTGACCCTGCGGCCATCTTCGACTTCTAGCCGTAAACCTTCGGAACATCCCAATCGCGATTCTGGATGCCCGACCGATATTTGAGCTCACACCTTCGAGTGGCCTTTGTTTGGACTTCCATCTAGAGTTAGACCGGAGTTTTAGCTTGCGGCTCTAGATCAGCCCGTTTTCCATGCATGCAGAGCGTCGTGGATGCCGGCAGCCCCAACAAGGAAGGGTTCTGCCTGCCTCTGTAGGCTCAATACTATGATAATATCGTCTAAAAATCTGGGACAAAGCACAACTCTCAAGTCAAGTAGTGAGTAGATAACATAAATTCATTCCGTTAGATGCAAAATAATGATTGTTCCACAAGTACGTGTGCGATTATAAGGTCCGTTCCGAAGCCATGCAACATAATCTACATAATGGTACAGGCCGGACACCAGCCCGGCTCTACTGCGGCAGACGCCGACTGAAACTTAGTATCGATAACCCGCCCGCCGCCGGATCTCGATGGTATACAGGCGCTCAGGCTCCCCCCAGAAGGCACATCGTACCACCATCGCAGCACCTGCCCTTCGACGCTCCATCGCCCCGCGCTCACCTGCACGTCAACATCCACCAAATCCTTCCCGCCAATGAGCAGGTTCCCAGTTTTGGGCGGTAGAAGTAGCGTCAATAGTCGCGCTCCCTGCTACTCTCGTGCTCGCTGTCATGTCGACCGTGGACGGCACCGTCCCGAGGTTGATCGTCGACGCGTTCGGTGAGCCCTTCCTCCGCGCGGTGAGCGGGCGCTCCCCAGACTTGAGATGCTCGCGGACTCGGCACTCTGCCGGCTGCGGTGGCCGTCCGCCAGCAGCCGCTCGTCGGCATAGTGCACGAGCGGCACGAAGATCTCGCTCGCGGGGGCTCTGCGTCGTCGTCGTCCGATTCGCCGAGTGCGCCAGGGCGGAGGCGGTCCTGCGGCTGACACCACGACGAGCTTGAAATGCGCCTTGGCGATGTCGAATGCGAGCTCCTTTTGCGTTCCGACGAGCGCGATGGGCCACGGGCGGCAGAACGCGCGCACGGCGCGCGCGCCGTCCGTGAGGAAGTCGTACGGGTTCGAGCGCCACCCCGCCGCCTCGACGTTCGTCATACGAGGCTCGGACTGGGCGAGGGAGAGGGTCGAGTTCGCGGCGGTGACGACAGTGGAGGTGACGCCGAAAGGCGCGGACTTTTTCATCAGCCCCGCCTCGCTCTCGTTCCCCCGCGTGTCGCTGCGCCCGATGGCGTACAGCGGGCTGCGCGGGGTGCTCATGTCGTCTGCGCTCCAGAGCGACAGATCCTCCATGTTCCACCCGTCGCCCCATGCGTGGCTCGAGTCGGGGCAGTACGTCCACACGGTGTAGTTAAGCGCGTTCGGGCCGTCCGCGGCATTCAGACTCGCGTCGAGCGCCTTCTCCTGCGCGCTATAGTCGCCCACACCGCGTCCTTTGCGTCGCCGTAGTACGCGCGTCTGTTGTCCAGTCGAACGGTGTCC